>CM038681.1:456145240-456646430 GCA_021605205.1 Aegilops longissima | reverse complement strand
GTCATATCGATGCATATAATGGTGAATAAAAGGTACATGCGGAAGTTTGGCGCATGTGTTGGGCATGAAGCCCGTCTAAGCTTCATTAAAGAAGCCCCAGGTATAATGATGCGCGTCTGTAGCGTCAAGTATATCTTGAACAAAGCGCAAATGAGCCTCTAAAGGCTTCGGGAAGAAGGAGGAGGAAGGAGAGAAATAAAAGACAGCAAAAATAGAAAAAATGTGGGCCGGAGGAAGGAGCGAACTTGGAGTCCGCGGCTTAGGCGTAGAATCTTCGTAGGCGGGCTGCGTTCCATGGGTTCGGCTCGAGTCGGTTATCCGATGCGTTTTGAGACGGTATGCTCCGCTTGATCGGGACCTGGTCGATGATGAAGGACCTTCCCATTTGGGCTTGAGTTTGTCCTTTTTCTTGTCCGTGAGCGTAGAACTAGTTCGCCAACGTTGTAAGCTTTGTCCCGTACTTCCTGCTTTGGTATCTTGAGCCTGCTGTTGATAAAATGCGGAGCGAGCCTTTGCCACGTCGCGCTCCTCCTCTAATCGTCAAACTGTCCTGCCGATCGAGCTCGGCTTCTCTTTCTTCATACATGCGCCCGAGTGAGTCATGTATTATGTCCTGAGGCAAGACTGCCTCTGCGCCGTACACCATAAAAAATGGTGTGAATCTGGTAGTACAATTTGGCGTGGTCCACAGACCCCAGTCTGGTCGAGCTCCTCAACCCGGTGTGTGTTAGATTCCTTGAGGGACCGCACTAGTGCGGGTTTAATGCGCTCATGATTAGACCGTTTGCTCGCTCGACTTGACCGTTGGTTTGAGGTGATAGGCGAGGCGTAATCGAGCTTGATGCCCATGTTTTTGCACCATAATTTGACCTCATCGGCCGTGAAGTTGGTGCCGTTATCGGTGATGATCTTGTGGGGACACCGTAGCGGTGCACTACCCCGCTATGAAGTCTATCACCGGTCGGATTGGCCGTTTTAACAGGCTTGGCCTCTATCCATTTGGTGAATTTATCCACCATGACCAATAGGTATTTTGCTTGTGGGTTCCTCCCTTAAGGGTCCAACCATGTCAAGCCCCCGGACCCATGACGGCCAGGTGATGGGTATAGTTTTGAGGCGGTGGGTGGCATGTGGCTTTGATTAGCAAAAAGCTGGCAACCGACGCATCGTTGGACTAAATCCTGCGCATCTGCCCGGGCCGTCGGCCAATAAAATCCTGTATGGAAGGCCTTGCCTACAAGGGCCCAAGCTACGGCGTGGTGCCCACCCAGTCCGGCATGAATTTCAGCCAGGAGGTTTCGCCCTTCCTCTTCGGAGATACACCTTTGAAGGACTCCTGTAGTGCTCTCCCTCATGGACTTTATAGGCTTTAGATCGCCGTACTATGCAGCGAGCCTCATTTTGGTCTTCGGGGAGTTCCCGCCTAGTTAGGTAGGCTAGGAATGGTTCCGTCCAAGGGGCGATGACCACCATTATTTCGTGGGCGGAGGGTGTTATCTCGGTGGAAGAGCCTCCGATTGTGTCAGAGTGTTCGGCGTCAGGCAGTGCGGTTGGGTCCGGATTGTTATTTCCGGACTCCCCTTCCATAGTACGGATGGCTTGAACAGCCGTTCGGGGAAAGATGTTAGGCGGGGCGGCATCGCGTTTTGCACCGATGCGTGCCAATATGTCCGCCGCTGGTTGTTATCTCGGGCTATATGATGAAATTGAGCCCTTGAACCGTCTTTGACATTTGTAGGACCACATTGCGGTATGCTGCCATTTTGGATCTTTGGCATCAAAGTCTCCGTTTATTTGAGATATCGCGAGGTTGAATCCTCGCGCACCTCTAGGCGTTTAATGCCCATGGGCGCCATCCGGAGGCCATGCGAAGGGCCTCATATTCGGCTGCGTTGTTGGAGTCCGTATACATTATCTGAAGGACGTATTGGACTGTGTCCCCGGTTGGGGACGTCAGGACGACGCCAGCCCCCAGGCCGTCCAACATTTTGGAGCCGTCAAAGTGCATGATCCAATTGGAGTATGCGCCGTACTCTTTAGGGAGTTCGGCTTCGGTCCATTCTGTCAGGACCCCGATTCCAAGTCACATCGACCCAGCTGGTAACACCTCATATCACTTTGCGGCCTCACGCACAGTATCCCCACGGGTGTCGCCTTACCATGGCCCGGGACCGTTTGCGTCTTTTGGCTCACGGATATGACAGTGTCGCTAGCATCCACATGACAAAGAACCGGGCCGACATGGCTGGTCGTGAACCCAAGCGGCACTAACCTATGGGGACAGGCATACATGAAACACTTGAGCATGTCGGTCATCAGCGTATGAACTCGGGCTGTAGCTTTGGGCTATGAGGACTCCGGTATCCCGGGCTGTAGCAGCTAAGCAGGACTCAAGTATCACGCGTGACATTTCCCGAAGGACAGGACATAGGAGCGAAATGAATCACATGCCGGCCAGTCAAGTGTCCAAGCGGTAGTCTTTGGGCTAGCGAGGACTCGGTGAACGGGCTGTAGCGGACTACTATCGCTCGAAGCACGAGACTACATTTCCCCATATGAGAGGCTGCCAAGGATAAACAACTAGATTGTCGGATCCCACTCATACCAAGCATTTCAATCATACCGCATAATATGCCCGATATGAGTAAATACAACAAGGCATCACAACAAAACTCTACAACTCAAGTACTTTATTTAAGAGGCTCAGAGGAGCCATACATAACATAGTCATACAGGTAGGGGTCACATGACCCAACACTCAAATCATACAATCATACAAGCACATGCGGAAGCAAAGTAGTGATCGAGAGACTCTAGAAAGAAAGAAAGCTTGTTGGAGCCTTTCTATCTACAATGGCCCTTCACAAGTCTTAGATCGCCACACAGGTGGCTAGCTTACTCGTCGAAGTCAACATCTACATAGAATCCGTCGGAGGGTAGTATAGTCCTCTGAAAATATTGATTAAGCAAACATGAGTACAAAAGTACTCAGCAAGTCTTACCACAGAATCCTATCATACATGCACATTCTCAAGAAGGAGGTGGAGTTAATTGCAGCAAGCCAGCTTTGACTCTTGGCTAAGCTATCCTACGTGACACACTTTGTAAAGCATTTTGTCGTACACGAGTCCACTAATCACCATCACAATACTCCACCGTGGATCCTCTCTCGTCATCCCCGAGAGGGCCATCCACGATACTCACACTTATCTTGAGGCTTTTAGTAGTATCCATTTACTTGTCTATGAACTGATATAGGTAACCAGAAGTCCTTCTCCGTGGACACGGCTATTGAATAGATCATATTTAACCTGCGGGGTATACTTCTTCACACGCTCTCACCACTTATAAATCGTTTACACGACATGTACTGCAACCTTCAGCGGAAGCCCAGCGTGGGTGTCGGCCACAGCCTACCTAAACACTCAAGTCCCTAGTCCAGGTTTATCGCCTATTCGGGTTCCATCCATGAGGAGTCCGGCGAGGTTTCCCATACAGCCCCGAGCGATGTGTGCAGGGTTCCCGAGATACCAAGCGGGCACTTTCGGTACACAGGGCCACGGTGCCTACCGCAACACAACCCACCCCTAAGGTCAGCGTTGCGTGCGGCCCCGACATGCTACAAACACGAAACTACTTGCAACTCCGGACTATGAGCAGGGGTGGTTAAGAAGCCGAGAGGGTCCATTGGTTTGGGCCCAATGCGTGGTAGTAGCTAGTTCATGGATCACAAACACAGATCTCAGTTCTTAAGTTCGGCCTCAATGAAACAACCCACCATGTACTCCTACATGGCCTCTCATCGATACCTTTACCAAATCGTGTTCAACACTTTCACTCTCGAACCAACACAACCTTTCACTCCAGTTCATCATCCCGATGAGCCGGACGACACAACTCTAAGCATAGCAAGCATAGCATGGTAGGAATCACAAACATGGCTCAATCAACTCCTACACATACTAGTGGGTTTCATCTAATTCTTGTGGCAATGACAGGTCATGCAAAGGAAGTGGGTTCAACTACCGCAGCACACAACAGTTGAATCGCGTTGTCTTAATGCAGTAAAAGCGAGAGCGAAGCGAGAACATGGGTTGTATCGGAATGATCAATGAATTGCTTGCACGATGGAACTGGGGTGAGAACTGCCCTTGGATGGGTAATCGAGGTTATCTTGAGGAGAACCTATCATGAAAACACACCAAAATAAACATACAAACAATATGCAACAATATGATGCATGCTATGACATGGCAATATGGATGTGTGTTGGCCTAATGCAAGTTGAAGGGACAGGGATGAACTCATTTGAATCAAAGGTTCAAATGATAGCTCATGTGAGTTAGTCCTAATGGTGCAAAATCTTAATCTGGTTATTCAGCATAGTTAACTTGTTTTAACATGCATGAAACCTGTACCAATGGATAGAGTGTATTTTTCTGATAATTTTTCATATATAAATCTTTGCATTTGGAGTTATAGAATAAAAGTTATAAGCATTTGAAATTTGAATTATATTCTGGAATTTATTATATAAAATAATTCCAGAATTTGAATTAATGCGTCGGCATGAGGTCAACATGGCGTCGGGGTCAGCGGGTCGTCCAGGTCAAACTGACCATGGGACCCGCATGTCGAGTTAATTTAACTAATTAGTTTTAATTAGAACTAATCCTAATTAGTTTAGCGGAGGGTCCACTGTCATTGACGAGGAGGGTCAGCAGGGCCACAGACGGGTCAACTCACGGCGTCTAGCCTTGGCCCGAGGCAGGCAGTGAACAAGTGCTTTTGCACTTTCCGGGCTCCAAATGGGAGCTGGGAGCACCTCGTGTAGCTGGAGGTGAGCAGCGGTTAGTGGTGGAGTTAGTTTGGGTCGGGGTGGCGGAGTGGGGCCCGGCGACGAGTCGAGGCGGCGAGGGCTCGGCCATCGGCAGGTTTGGGGTTAGCGGCCTCGGCGAGGCGAGGAAGTGCAGTTAGGCCCGTGGGGGCGTGGTGAGTGTGATGGGCGTGGTGGCGTGGCCGTTAGGTGGCGGAGCCTCGTCGGCGACGAGCTCAGCATGGTGAGTTCGGGTGATCATCGTGCGCTTCGTGGTGGTGCAAGAAGAGGAGAAGCGAGAGGAGGGAGGGAGTAGCAGGCTCACGGTGAACTGTGGAGAGCTTCGTCGGGGTCGGGGTGGGTGATCACGGCGGCGGCGATGGGGATCTCCGTGCCTTGAGCTCGGTCGAGGTCGGGGTAGTGGCCTCGGGGTGTTTTAGAGCGAGGGACTAGCTAGCTAGAGGTAGCGGGTCTTGGCGGAGCTGCTAGACATGGCGGGAGGAGCGTGGGCGGCGGGGAGCCTGGCGTCGGCGGTGGCGCGTCGGCGATGGCGTCGGCCAGGTTTGAGGCGGCGAGAGAGGAGCGGGGGGAAGTGAGGTGTCCGGGATCAGGCGACGACGCGTGGGTCGTCGGCGGCGAGGGCGAGGGATGAGGCGGCGGTGGCCAGCTGCGTGGCGCGCCTCGCTCGCCGGCCCGACACCGAGCTACTGCTGGCCGAGCCAAGCAGCTCATTGGCCTGGCTGCTGGGCTGGGCAGCAGGTGGGCGATCATGAGCGACAAGTAGGTTTTTCCTTTTTTTAAGTTTTCTATTTCTGCAACTCTGTTAGGGTTTTTAAAATACCAAAACTATTTCAAAAATTACCAAAATGCTCTGGTCACTTGTTGGAATATTCCCAACATGAAACATTTTAGTTTGACAATTTTGAACATTTAAAATATTTTCCATAATTTGAAATGCTCATTTCAAAAACTTGTGAATTAAATCTAGAACCCTTAGGTGACCTAGAAAATGTTCCACCTTCTTTGACATGGATCTGAACCCAAACAAAGAGGATGAGCATTTTGAAGGGCATTCAGTTCATTGAAATAAATTTTAGTAAACCCTAGTTATTTTAAGGGGGGTGTTCGGGGTTTCTGCCTTCCCATTTCAAATTCAAATGAAATTTAAACATGATGCACACCTAATGCATGGTCTATCCGGGATGTGACAACTCACCCCCACTCAAAAGAATCTCGTCCGAGATTTAGGATCTATTGCGAAAAAGGTGGGGTACTCAAGTCGAAGGCGATCCTCCCTTTCCCAAGTTGCTTCTTGCTCGGAATGGTTTGACCATTGAACCTTTAGAAACTTGATATTCCGGCGTCGAGTGGTGCGCTCGGTTTGATCGAGGATCTGAGCGGGATATTCTCGATAGGTGAGGTTATCTTGGAGATCAAGCGTTTAGTGGTCCACTCCACGGATAGGATCCGAGAAGCAACGCTGAGTTGGGAAGCGTGGAAGACATCATGGACCTTGGAAGATGCGGAGGTAGTTCAATTGGTAGGCAACTTCCCTCGTTTGGCAAGAATGCGAAAGGGTCCAATGTAACGAGGAGCCAACTTGCCTTTGATACCGAATCGATGGGTTCCCTTCAAAGGAGTAACCGAAGGTAAGCCTTCTCGCCAATTTCATAAGCCATAGGCTTATGCTTGCGATCATATTGGCTCTTTTGGCGAGATTGGGCTGTTTTCAATTTCTCACGAACAACGCGAACCTGCTCTTACGCTTCTGGATCATATCCGGGCCAAAGAGTTGTCTCTCCCGGTTTCGACCAGTTAAGAGGCGTTCGACATTTTCGTCCATAAAGAACTTGAAAGGGCTTTGCCCAAACTGGCTTGATAACTATTGTTATAAGCGAATTGGCGAATGGAAGGCATTTCTCCCAATTCATGCGAAGAGATGATGAAGCTCGAGCATATCCTCTAGGATTTGATTGACTCGTTCTACTTGACCACTTGATTGGGGATGGAAAGCGGTGCTAAAGGAGAGCGAGTTCCCATAGCATTTTGGAAACTTTCCCAAAATCGAGAGGTGAAGAGACTCCACGGTCTGAGTTAATCTCCAATGGAACACCATGAAGAGACACTATTCGAGAGATGTACAAATCAGCTAGCTGGCTAGCGGTTATACTCTCTGACGGGTAGGAAGTGGGCTACTTTGGAAAGGCGATCAACGACAACGAAGATAGCATTATTCCCTCTCTTGGTCTGGGAAACCGGTAATGAAATCCATACCGATTTTATCCCATTTCCATTCAGGAATTTCCAAAGGTTGAAGGGTACCAAAGAGGCCGTTGATGCTCTGCTTTAACTCGACGACGAGACGTCGCGATTAGCAATGTATTGAGCGATTTCTCTCTTCATCCTAGTCCACCAAAACCTCGGCGTAGATCTTGATACATTTAGTACTACCGGGATGAATGGTGAGAGGAGAGTCATGAGCTTCCTTAAGGATCAATCGCCTCGGGTTGCGCTTTTTGGGAACCACTAGGCGGTCTCCAAAGAACACGACACCTTGTTCATCAATGGAGAAACAATCTGCGACTCCTTTCTTGATGTTTCTCCTGATCGGGAGATTCCGGATCTACCTTACGTGCTTTGATGATCTGATCCGTAGGGTAGGTTTCGCCACCGGGGTGGAAAGGAATCCTCGAGGAACAATGTGAAGATTAAGCTTACGAAATTCCTCGTGGAGAATTGGTTGACTTTGTTGTAACATCAAATTGTTACAATAAGATTTGCGACTTAGTCGTCAGCCATGACATTAGCTTTGCACAGGGTGTAGGATATTCCTAAGTCGAAATCTGTAATCAACTCGACCCAACGTCTTTGCACGAGATTCAAATCCGGTTGGGTGAAGATATATTTCAGACTTTGGTGATCGTGTAGATTTATAGCGATTACCCGAGGTAATGTCGCCAGGTTTTGAGTGCATGAACCCTGCTGCAAGCTCTAGATCGTGTGTGGGATAGTTATCCTCATGTGGGCCGAAGCGTCGAGAAGCGTAGGCAATCACATGACGATCTTGCATGAGTATGCAACCTAGTCCTTGTCGCGAGGCGTCGCAATAGATAATAAAGTCCTTAGAAATCTGGTGGAATAAATGCGGGAGCAGATGTCAGCGTCTTTTCAGTTCTCGAAAGCTGATCTCGCCTTGTGGCGTCCATTCGAACTTCTTATCTTTCTTGAGGAGTTCGGTTAGAGGTTTAACAACTTTAGAAATTCTCGTGAGCGGCGGCAATAGCTCGCTAAACCGAGAAACTCGAACTTGCTTGACCGATTCAGGTGGAGTCCAATCAAGGGCGGCTTGAACTCTTCGGGATTGACAGCAATACCCTTACCGGAGATTACATGTCCTAGATAGGTCACTTACGGTAACCGAATTCACATTTAGAAAATTTGGCATAAAGGCGGTGCTCTCGAAGTTTCATCAATACTAGCCTTAGGTGTTGGCATGTTCTTCCTCATTCTTGGAGTAGATGAGTATATCATCGAGGTATACCACGACGAATTTATCCAAATACTCCATGAAGATTGAGTTCATTAACGAGAGAAAGTGGCTGGAGCATTGGTTAATCCGAAGGACATGACGGTGTACTCGTATTGGCCATAACGAGTGACAAAGGCCGTTTTAGGTATGTCCCGTTCTTGATTTTGATTTGATGGTAGCCCAACCTCAAATCCATCTTGAAAAGATCGAGGATCCAGCGAGCTGATCATACGGTCGTTGATCCCGGGAGCGGATACTTGTTCTTGATAGTGACCAAATTGACGGTCGGTAATCTACAACCATCCGATCCGTACCATCCTTCTTCTTGACGAAGAGGACGGGCAAGCCCATGGAGATGAACTAGGGACGGATGAAACCCTTTTGCAAGGACTCATCGAGTTGTTTCTTAAGTTCAGCTAGTTCTAGGGGTGCCATCTTATAAGGTCTTCTAGAGATTGGGGCGGTTAGGAATAAGATCTATCACGAACTCGACATCCTGTCGGTGGAACACTGGCAGTTCTTCGAGAAAGACATCCGGAAATCACGGACTACGGAATATCTTCGAGATCCGGAAGAGGGTTGGCATTTAAAGAGTAAAGCTGGCGCTTAGACACTCGAGTTAAAACATCCTTTGTTTTGCCGAAGGATGGGTAAGTTGAGCAGTTCTAGTAGAACAATCAATCTTAGCATAATGGGCTGACATCCAGTCCATACCCAAGATGATGTTTATGTCCGAGGACTTAAGAGCTATTAGAGATGCGAGAAAGACTAATCTGTCGACAAGAATTTCATTCCCATGACTTATTCTAGAGGTTTGCCATCTAGAACCGTGGGTTTAATTTCCATGGAGGTAGGCATGTCACGAGAATGTGGTGTTGTGCAATCGAGCATAGCTCTCGAAATAAATGAATGAGATGCTCTAGTATCAAAAGAACGATTGCGGATGGCAATTAACAAGAAGCGTGCCGAGGGCGGCGTTGGGATCCTCATAGGTTTCTTGGCAGAGACATAGTTGACATGGCCACGGCGGTGGCAAGCCGGCAGCATAGGGAACCTTTCCTGCTGGCTTGCGCGCCATGAGACTTTCCGGCTTGATTGGGGTTGTTCTGGGACACTCTCGAATATAGTGGCCCGTCTCTCCACATTTGAAGCAAGTGATCACATTTGGCCGTGGAGCAACATTAGCAGTTGGACCTCCATAAGTCTTGGGTGGAAAATCGGCTGGTTGGGGCGGCGCCTCGAAGGATGGCCTCGGGGTGTACAGGGTGGTAGAGCCGTATTTGGGACCCAAACCCGCGCTTCGGGATCAGAGCGGATGGCGATCGAGAATCACGGATGTGCTTGCGTGAAGCCTCAAATCAGTCTGCCTGATCTGGCTGATAGCCTTATTGACTAACCGGAAAGAGGTACATTCATGCAGCGGAGATCTCGGCGTAGCTCAGGCTAAGTCCTTACGGAACCTCGCTTGCTTCTTAGCATCGGTAGAAACTTCTTGGGAGCATAACGTGCTAACCTCCCAAATTCACGGTGTAGGCATCCTTTGTCACCTGCCTTGGGTGAAACGCAAAATTCCTCACGTTTGCGGTCCATAAGACCTTCGGTATATGGTGCTCACGGAGGCGGTACTGAATTCATCCCAAGTTGTAACTTGTCCAGCGGACGCATAGCCTCATAATTTTCCCACGAGACTAGCGGGGCCTTCCGGATGATAGGCGGCAAAGGTAACCTTGTCGGCCTCAGCCACGTTGGCGGAGCGCAGCTTGTGGTGGATATCTTGCGGAGCCAATCATCTGCGTCGAGAGGCTCGACGGAGCATTTGAACTTTGGAGGATATAGCTTGACGAAGTCATTGAGTGAAACCCCATCGTTTCTTGGCTGGCGTGCTGTGTTTTGTTCAATCCGCTCCAATAAGCGGTTGGTTTAGCGCTTATTGCGTTACGCTCAAACATCACCTCGGCCAAAGATGGCGGTTGCGGCAGATTCACATTTACGGCTGCTGGCCTCTCCCTGCTCTGGAACAGCAGGAGTATTTGAGTGTTGACCATCCGGGAGACAAAACAAGGTTTAAACCAGGATGGCAGAATTTAACAAGGAAGTGCGGAAGGTAATGGACAGTATGGAATGCAAAGATGTTCATCCGTATGACATGGTAATATAAACTGCCATATATATATATACCATCGGTCATACACACCATTCATAGTTTAGTACAAGCCGACGGAGTACAACTATAAGGAAAGGCGTTACATCTCATCGGAAGCATTCCAACTCCTATACATTATTTTCTACACTTAGGAGCGATACACACTAAGTCGTATTCCACGAGTCACGCAGACGGTGGAAACACAACTAGTACCATACTAGGAATACTACTACTATCTCGGGCAGCTCCATAGTAGTCCTCATAGAAGTCACCACCCAGACACTGAAGTGGAACATGATCGTCCAAAGCAGACAATCTGTGGGGCCTGTGGACCATAAGGACTCGGATGTGGCCGTGGACCCACAAATGGTGGCGAGAAGAGGCCCACGAGGAGGTGATGCCTCCAACCTCACGCCACTCCATGAAGTCTGGCAGACTCGCCCGCACAGGGTACAAGTCTCTCATGTCCATACATCCGGCTTGCACGGCAGGTGCAAACCTAGTCGAGTAGCCCAGTGGTCGAGCGGGCATTAAACAGCTCCATACGCAAGGCCGGTTCTCACGGTCCTTGTCCTCCAAAGAACTCGGTAGTAGTGCGAAGGTGAGTCCTCATGGGATGCATCACTGTACAACCCTGAAGGTAGCCATGCGCGCCGTGGAAGGATCTTTGGCATATAGCGGAAATCGGTGTTGCTCAACAAAGCAGTCTGGCTCGAATAATAGTCATCATGGAATAGGCTGCATCTTGTGCAGACATTCCAATAGTGATTCGAGCCCATAAGAACGATGAAGTGGCTCGGTAGCTCCGGGATAGGATGGATAAATCCGGACCGTGCATAGATATTGGCTTTGATTGAAATCCTGAACTGCTCCTCGGCGGTATATTCAGGATACCATCGATAACCAGCCTCAATCATCACCCTAACCAACATGGCGTGTGACCGCACACATCAATGCAGCGGTCAAGGCGAACCACTTGGTTACGGGAGCGGTGGCCATCTGAAAGCACAGCCATAATGCAAAGGCATTAGAATTTCTAGGAAAATCGGGCAGCATAACATCGTAAATGCTCAAATCAAATTTGAGACATTCAAAATCAGATTTGCAAAACCACTCAACAACATCATATCAAGGTTACGGTTCAAATGGTAGCATACTAAAATTTAGTAGCCTTTGGCGAGGATGTAACCAACAATCCTACAAGGTACTACGGATAGTAACACGTGAACTGATAGAGAGAGAGAGCCTAGTCCTATACCCACGTTGAATGAGAAGAGGATGACTCGGATCGGAGGGCATAAGGTAAAGGAGTAAAAAGAGCCTTACGTTCCCTCCCACAATCAATTCCCTACATATAACTAAAGCATTTCTAGACTCAACTTGACCAGTTTGGCTTAGCGAACCTACAGCAGCCCTGCTCGATGCCAACGCTGTCGGGACCCGATTCCAAGTCACATCGACCTAGCTGGTAACACCTCATATCACTTTGCGGCCTCACGACGGTATTCCCACGGTGTCGCCTTACCATGGCCGGGACCGTTTGCGTCTTTTGGCTCACGTATATGATAGTGTCGCTAGCATCCACATGACAAAGAACCGGGCCGACATGGCTAGTCGTGAACCCAAAGCGGCACTAACCTATGGGGACAGCATACATGAAACACTTGAGCATGTCGGTCATCAGCGTATGAACTCGGGCTGTAGCATTGGGCTAACAGGACTCGGTATCCCGGCTGTAGCAGCTAGGCAGGACTCCAAGTATCACCGTGACATTTCCCGAAGGGACGGACATAGGAACGAAATGAATCACATGCC
Organism: Aegilops longissima; assembly: GCA_021605205.1. Lineage (NCBI taxonomy): Eukaryota > Viridiplantae > Streptophyta > Magnoliopsida > Poales > Poaceae > Aegilops > Aegilops longissima. The sequence continues at coordinate 456,634,127 of CM038681.1, read as the reverse complement.
GGCCAGTCAAGTGTCCAGCAGTAGTCTTTGGGCTAGCAGGACTCGTGAACCGGGCTGTAGCGGACTACTATCGCTCGAAGCACGAGACTACATTTCCCCATATGAGAGGCTGCCAAGGATAAACAACTAGATTGTCGGATCCCACTCATACCAAGCATTTCAATCATACACATAATATGCCCGATATGAGTAAATACAACAAGGCATCACAACAAAACTCTACAACTCAAGTACTTTATTTAAGAGGCTCGAGGAGCCATACATAACTATAGTCATACAGGTAGGGGTCACATGACCCAACACTCAAGTCATACAATCATACAAGCACATGCGGAAGCAAAGTAGTCTGAGTACAGACTCTAGAAAGAAAGAAAGCTTGTTGGAGCCTTTCTATCTACAATGGCCCTTCACAAGTCTTAGATCGCCACAGGTGGCTAGCTTACTCGTCAAGTCAACATCTACATAGAATCCGTCGGAGGGTAGTATAGTCCTCTGAAAAATATTGATTAAGCAAACATGAGTACAAAAGTACTCAGCAAGTCTTACCACGAATCCTATCATACATGCACATTCTCAAGAAGGAGGTGGAGTTAATTGCAGCAAGCCAGCTTTGACTCTTGGCTAAGCTATCCTCGTGACACACTTTGTAAAGCATTTTGTCGTACGAGTCCACTAATCACCATCACAATACTCCACCGTGGATCCTCTCTCGTCATCCCCGAGAGGGCCATCCACGATACTCACACTTATCTTGAGGCTTTTAGTAGTATCCATTTACTTGTCTATGAACTGATATAGGTAACCCGAAGTCCTTCTCCGTGGACACGGCTATTGAATAGATCATATTTAACCTGCGCAGGGTATACTTCTTCACACGCTCTCACCACTTATAAATCGTTTACACGACATGTACTGCAACCTTCAAGCGGAAGCCCAGCGTGGGTGTCGGCCACAGCCTACCTAAACACTCAAGTCCCTAGTCCGGGTTTATCGCCTATTCGGGTTCCATCCGCAGGAGTCCGGCGAGGTTTCCCATACAGCCCGAGCGATGTGTGCAGGGTTCCCGAGATACCAAGCGGGCACTTTCGGTACACGGGACCACGGTGCCTACCGCAACACAACCCACCCCTAAGGTCAGCGTTGCGGCCCCGACATGCTACAAACACGAAACTACTTGCAACTCCGGACTATGAGCAGGGGTGGTTAAGAAGCCGAGAGGGTCCATTGGTTTGGGCCCAATGCGTGGTAGTAGCTAGTTCATGGATCACAAACACAGATCTCAGTTCTTAAGTTCGGCCTCAATGAAACAACCCACCATGTACTCCTACATGGCCTCTCATCGATACCTTTACCAAATCGTGTTCAACACTTTCACTCTCGAACCAACACAACCTTTCACTCCAGTTCATCATCCCGATGAGCCGGACGACACAACTCTAAGCATAGCAAGCATAGCATGGTAGGAATCACAAACATGGCTCAATCAACTCCTACACATACTAGTGGGTTTCATCTAATTCTTGTGGCAATGACAGGTCATGCAAAGGAAGTGGGTTCAACTACCGCAGCACACAACAGTTGAATCGCGTTGTCTTAATGCGAGAAAAGAGAGCGAAGCGAGAACATGGGTTGTATCGGAATGATCAATGAATTGCTTGCTGATGGGCTGGGGTAGAGAACGCCCTTGGATGGGTAATCGAGGTTATCTTGAGCGAGAACCTATCATGAAAACACACCAAAATAAACATACAATCAATATGCAACAATATGATGCATGCTATGACATGGCAAGATGAATGTGTGTTGGCCTAATGCAAGTTGAAGGGACAGGGGATGAACTCATTTGAATCAAAGGTTCAAATGATAGCTCATGTGAGTTAGTCCTAATGGTGCAAAATCTTAATCTGGTTATTCAGCATAGTTAACTTGCTTTAACATGCATGAAACCTGTACCAATGGATAGAGTGTATTTTTCTGATAATTTTCATATATAAATCTTTGCATTTGGAGTTATAGAATAAAAGTTATAAGCATTTGAAATTTGAATTATATTCTGGAATTTATTATATAAAAATAATTCCAGAATTTGAATTAATCGTCGGCATGAGGTCAACATGACGTCGAGGGGGTCAGCGGGTCGTCCAGGTCAAACTGACCAGTGGGACCCGCATGTCGAGTTAATTTAACTAATTAGTTTTAATTAGAACTAATCCTAATTAGTTTAGCTGGAGGGGTCCACTGTCATTGACCCGGAGGGTCAACAGGGCCACGGACGGGGTCAACTCACGGCGTCTAGCCGGCCGCGAGGCAGACGTGGCGGAGCAAGTGCTTTTGCACTTTCGGGCTCCAAATGGGCGCGGGAGCACCTCGTGTAGCTGGAGGTGAGCAGCGGTTAGTGGTGGAGTTAGTTTGGGTGGGGTGGCGGAGTGGGCGCCCGGCGACGAGTCGGGCGGCACGGGGCTCGGCCATCGGCAGGTTTGGGGTTAGCGGCCTCGGCGGGCGCGGGAGTGTGCAGTTAGGCCCGTGGGGCGTGGTGAGTGTGATGGGCGTGGTGGCGGGCCGTTAGTTGGCGGAGCCTCGTCGGCGACGAGCTCCATGGCGGTGGGTTCGGGTGATCATCGTGCGCTCGTGGTGGTGCAAGAAGAGAGAGCGGAGAGGGAGGGGAGTAGCTAGGCTCACGGTGAACTGTGGAGAGCTTCGTCGGGGTCGGGGTGGACTGATCGACGGCGGCGGCGATGGGGATCTCCGGCTGCCTTGAGCTCGGTCGAGGTCGGGGTAGTGGCCTCGGGGTGTTTTAGAGCGAGGGGGACTAGCTAGCTAGAGGTAGCGGGTGCGGCGGAGCTGCTAGACATGGCGGGAGGGCGTGGGCGGCGGGAGCACCGGCGTCGGCGGTGGCGCGTCGGCGATGGCGTCGGCCAGGTTAGAGGCGAGAGAGAGAGGCAGGGGAAGTGAGGTGTCAGGGGGTCGAGGCGACGACGTGGGTCGCCCAGCGGCGAGGCGGCGAGGGATGAGCCAGCTGCGTGCCAGCGCCCTGCGCTCGCGCCGGCCGGCACCAGGCTGCCTACTGGCCGAGCCAAGCAGCTGTTGGGCTTGGCTGCTGGGCTGGGCCGGCGAGTGGGCGGTCATGAGGCGACAGTAGGTTTTTTCTTTTTTTTTAAGTTTTTCTATTTCTGCAACTCTGTTAGGTTTTTAAAATACCAAAACTATTTCAAAATTACCAAAATGCTCCTGGTCACTTGTTGGAATATTCCCAACATGAAACATTTTAGTTTGACAATTTTGAACATTTAAAATATTTTCCATAATTTGAAATGCTCATTTCAAAAACTTGTGAATTAAATCTAGAACCCTTAGGTGACCTAGAAAATGTTCCACCTTCTTTGACATGGATCTGAACCCAAACAAAGAGGATGAGCATTTTGAAGGGCATTCAGATTCATTGAAATAAATTTTAGTAAACCCTAGTTATTTTAAGGAGGGGGTGTTCTGGGGTTTCCTGCCTTCCCCATTTCAAATTCAAATGAAATTTAAACATGATGCACACCCTAATGCATGGTCTATCTGGGATGTGACACATTCGGCCACGAAGTCGGCCAAAACCTGCGACTTGATAGCTCGTCGTGGCTTATAGGTTATGTCGAATGGAAGGAGCTCTATGGCCCATTTAGCAATCTGGCCCATCGCGTCGCGGTTGTTTATAATGTCGTTAAGAGGTACTTCGGAGGCTACCGTTATCGAACACTCTTGAAAGTAGTGTCGCAGCTTCCGGGTTGCCATGAACACCGCGTATGCTATATTTTGATAATGTGGGTACCGAGACTTGCATGGAGTGAGGACAGTGGACACGTAATAAACCGGTCTTTGAAGAGGGAACCGGCGTCCGTCCGTTTCTCGTTCGACAACGAGCACCGCGCTGACAACTTGATGTGTTGCAGCGATATATAATAGCATTGGTTCGCCCATGTTGGGCGTGGACAGGACCGGATTTGTTGCCAATATGGCTTTTATCTCTTGAGTCCGGCCTGGCGGCATCCAAATCCACTCGAAGTGTTCGGTGCGGAGGAGGCGGTAAAGGGTAACGCCTTTTCTCCCAAGCGGAAATAAAGCGGCTTAGAGCCGCTATGCATCGATCAATTTTGTATTTGTTTGAGGTCTTTTGGAATATCCAATTGTGACAGAGCTCGGATCTTGGCTGGGTTTGCTTCAATTCCTCTACCGGACACAATGAAGCCCAGGAGCTTTCCGGCTGGAACGCCGAAGACGCATTTTTCCGGATTGAGCTTGATGTCATATTTTCAAAGATTGTCGAATGTGAGCCTAAAGTCGTCTACTAGAGTTTCTACATGCTTGGTTTTGACGACCACGTCATCTACATATGCTTCCACTGTTTTGTCGATCTATTTTGCCAGACATGTCTGAATCATGCGCTGATATGTTGCGCCGGTGTTTTTGAGCCCGAAGGGCATTGTGTTGAAGCAGAATGGGCCGTATGGAGTGATGAATGCTGTTGCAGCTTGGTCTAGCTCCGCCATCTTGATTTGGTGGTAGCCGGAGTACGCGTCGAGGAAGCACAATGAGTCGTGTCCTGCTGTAGCGTCGATAATTTGATCAATTCGAGGGAGGGGAAGGGATCCTTTGGGCAAGCCTTATTAAGGTCTTTGAAATCAACGTATAGGCACCAGGATTTGTCCTTCTTTGGTACCATCACCAGATTTGCTAGCCAGTCCGGATGTTTTATATCTCGATGAATCCGGCTTCGGAAGTTTGGCTAGCTCCTCTCCCATGGCCTGTCTATTGGGTTGAAAAGCGCCGAAGAGCCTGTTTGGTGGCTTGAATCCTTTTAGGATATTTAGGCTGTGCTCGGCCAATAGCGTGGGATTCTGGCATGTCGAAGGGTGCGGGCAAAATGTCCCGATTTTCTCGTAGAAATTCTCGTAGTCGGCGTCTACATCAGGGTTTAATTGTGCCCCAATGGAGGCCGTCTTTGCGGGGTCCGTTGGGTGGACTTGGAATTTGACTATTTCATCCGCTGGTTTGAAAGAGGTGGACTTGGATCTTTTATCAAGTATCACATCGTCCCTGTTCACCATGGAGCGCGCAGCGATTAGTTCCTCGGCCGCTAAGGCTTGGATAGTGCCTCGAGGGCTAGTGCGGCTGTCTTGTTTTCGGTAGCTGAGTGCTATGTTGGATCACTAGCGAGAGTGATGATTCCGTTAGGTCCGGGCATTTTAAGCTTCATGTACCCATAATGGGGTATAGCTTGAAAAATTGTGAATGCCTCTCGCCCTAATAAAGCGTGATATCCGCTGCTGAACGGGGCCACTTGAAATGTGACCTCCTCGGACCTGTAATTGTCCGGCGAGCCAAACACTACGTCCAGTGTGATTTTTCCTGTGCAGCATGCTTCCCGACTAGGGATTATTCCTCTAAAGGTTGTGCTGCTTCGCTCAATGCGGTTCCAGTCTATTTCCATTTTTGGAGGGTTTCCTCATAGATGAGGTTTAGTCCGCTGCCGCCATCCATGAGTACCTTAGTAAGGCGAAAGCCGTCCACTATTGGACTGAGGACCAATGCGGCTGGTGCTCGGGCTGTTCGAAACTTGGGTTCGTCACTGGCATTAAAGGTAATAGCCGTGTCACTCCATGGATTTATTGTTGCTACTTGGTAGACTTTGGCAAGGTTGCGGAGTGTTCGTTTCCGCATATTATTTGATGCGAAAGTCTCGAAGACTGTTAACACCGTACTGGTATTGCTGGGCTGGGATTCTGAAGCTAGAAGCTCTTCGCCACTTTTGGGCCACCTACCGTAGTATCCAACATGCTCGAAGGCTATGAGTTGGAGTGGCGCCCTCTGTGCTATGAATTTTGCAGGGTCCGTTTAGCCAACCCTCCGAAGACTGTTCCGCACCCTTTAGGGGTTTTGGTTTTTGGTGTTTAACCAGGTGCTTGGTGATGATGCACCTTTTATTTCGGACTAGGGATGTATTGGGGCGGATTATCCCAAAATTTACTTTCGATTTTCCAAGCACTCTCCATCGCACAAGTACTTTTGTACTATGGTCACCAAGTCAGCAAAGCGTGTAATTTATGACGACTTATGGCGTTTAGGATTCCTTGTCCGTGCAATTATTGCAGAAAAGTGGGATTGCGTGCTCCTCTCGGCAGTCCTTTATCCTGTCCATAACCAGGAGGAATCTCGCCCGATAATGATGTAATTGTTTCAGCGGGCTGTTGCCAATTCGGGATAGATCGCTAATGTTTGGGTGGGCGGTGGAACTAGATCCGAACCCCGTCCAATTTAAGACTCAGGGCGAAGTTTCGAACTCGGAAGTTTGGATTTTGAATGCTATCCAATGAATCCAACCCCCGCCGACTTTAAGTTCAGGGCGTGATCGACATCCTTCCCTCTGCGGGAATCCGGCATGGAGGGATCGGGAATCCGGACGTAGCTAGTCCTTAAGATAGAAGAAGAATCGCCGCATTGCTCCTCTATCACAGCAACATGATGGGTAGCCTGGGGAGAGTTGATCTCTCTCAGATCGGTTTTAGGCCCAATCCAGTCGTAGTCTGTGGCGACTCCCAGGGCGGCGATGCGATCCAAGAGCTCGTTTACGGAGGAGAGCTTAATCGGATCTAACTGTTCGACAAGTTTCGAATTTGCGTGAAGATTGGTTTCGATGACTCGAGAAGTCATCGTCGGCGCGGTGGCCGAACTGGCGGTCATAAGAAAACCACCTAGCCGAAGAGTCTGACCAGTGGCCAAGGCTCCTTTGGAAATAGTATCATATTTAAAGACGGGATGAGGCATCCTTCCTGACCGCGACGGCACAGAGGAACTCTCAATTAAAGCACCAATGTCGGTGTCAAAACCGGCGGATCTCGGGTAGGGGGTCCCGAACTGTGCGTCTAGGCGGATGGTAACAGGAGACAAGGGACACGATGTTTTTACCCAGGTTCGGGCCCTCTCGATGGAGGTAATACCCTACTCCTGCTTGATTAATATTGATGATATGGGTAGTACAAGAGTAGATCTACCACGAGATCAAGGAGGCTAAACCCTAGAAGCTAGCCTATGGTATGATTGTTGTTCGTCCTACGGACTAAAACCCTCCGGTTTATATAGACACCGGATAGGTTAGGGTTACACAGAGTCGGTTACAATGGTAGGAGATCTACATATCCGTATCGCCAAGCTTGCCTTCCACGCCAAGGAAAGTCCCATCCGGACACGGGACGAAGTCTTCAATCTTGTATCTTCATAGTCTAGGAGTCCGGCCAAAGATGATAGTTCGGGCTATCCGGACACCCCCTAGTCCAGGACTCCCTCAGTGGCCCCATGCCCGCAGGAACCCCTGGTGCTCTACCTCACCGCCACTCACTACTCCGCCAGCGCAGCTCTGGTGGCGGTTAGGGAAGATCGTCAGACCAAAGCCACAGCAGTAGCCCAGGTCAAGGCAAAGCGGGAACAAGGAAGACCCACAGAAACCACTACTACATGGTGAGAAGGGTCCGTGACCGCAGGTCTTGCTTTGGGGATGGAAGAGGTCCCTCCCGGACTACCAGCCTCTGGAGGCCCCATCGCCAGAGGCGCCACGGTCCCGGAGGGCGCCAGCGGCACTGGCGCTCCAAACCTCGTTGAGCACCCAGTATACTTCGTCAGCACGGTGCTGCTGGATGCACGGGCGCGGTACCCCATGCCTCAGAAACTCCTCCTCGCGCTACTGGTGGCCTCACGCAAGGTGCGGCACTATTTTCAGGGTCACCCCATCAAGGTCGTCTCAGCATACCCCTCGGAAAGGGTGCTCAGGAGCCCTAACTCAGCCGGAAGGGTTGCTGAGTGGAACATTGAACTGCAAGCGTTTCAGCTCGAATTCAGCACGACCAGAGTCATATTGGGGGCCGCGTTAGCGTATTTCATGGCAGAATGGACGGAGGCACCGGGCCTCAAGGCCGACGAGGATCGGTCCCTCTCTCCGGGAAGCGAAGCGCCAGAAGGCTGGGTCATGTACTTCGATGGGGCGTTCTCCAGGCATGGCGCTGGGGCTGAGGCGGTGCTCATATCTCCCACTCAGGACAAGCTCTACTACGTTGTGCAGCTCTGTTTCCAGCAAGGTGAAAAGGTCTCCAACAACATAGCAGAGTATGAAGGTCTAATAGCGGGCTTGAAGGCCGCAGCTGCCCTAGGGGTGAAGCGCCTTACCATCAAGGGCGATTCGCAGCTCCTTGTCAATTTCTCCAACAAGGTATACAAGCCAAAAGATGAGCACATGGAAGCCTACCTTGCGGAGGTCCGCAGGATGGAGAAGCAGTTCTGGGGGTTGGAGTTGCAGCATGTGCCCCGCGGCACCAATCAGGAGGCCGACGACATCGCCAAACGAGCATCCGGGCGGTTACCTCAGGAGCCTGGCGTGTTCGAGGAGCGGCTTTTCAAGCCCTCCGCCATGCCATCACTATCAAACACGGCGCAGCCTCGGGAGGAGCTTCCCCAGCCACATGCCTCAGGAGCCCCGGTCTGTGGCCCGGCCTCAGGAGCGCGCCTGCTCCTGACGATGGAGCCTCAGGAGGGTGCTGGATCACAGAGCTCCGGAGCTACTTAACGCAAGGGACCCTACCGGAGAAGGAGGAAGCGGAGCGCATGGCGCGGCAAGCCACAGCGTACTGCATCAGGGATGGAAAGCTCTATCGGAAGTGACCGAATGATGTGGCAATGCGCTGCATCTCCAGGGAGCACGGGAAAGAATTGCTGGCGGATATACACGGTGGTGACTGTGGGCATCACTCGTCATCACGAACCCTCGTGGGCAAGGCATTCTGGAGCGGTTTCTATTGGCCTACTGCGGTCAACGACGCCGTAGAACTAGTGAAGGCTTGTGAAGCCTGCCAATTCCATGCCAAGCAGATCCATCAGCCGGCAGGAGGTCTACAAACTATACCCCTCTCGTGGCCATTCGCAGTCTGGGGGCTGGATATTCTGGGCCCATTTCCTCGGGCGCCAGGGGGCTATTGCTACCTCTACGTCGCCATGGACAAGTTCACCAAGTGGGCTGAAGTGGAAGCCGTCCGCACCATCCCCGCAGGTTCTGCAGTCAAGTTCGTCAAGGGCCTCGTGAGCCGGTTCGGGGTGCCGAACCGCATCATCACCAACAACGGTTCGCAGTTCACCAGTAACCTCTTCAAAACATATTGTACTAACCTGGGAACGCAGATATGCTACGCTTCGTTGGCGCACCCCCGAAGCAACGGCCAGGCCGAGCGGGCCAACGCAGAGGTCCTGAGGGGCCTCAAAACCAGAACATTCAAGAAGAAACTGGAGGCCTGCGGCTAGGCTTGGTACGACGAGCTTCAGTCTGTGCTATGGTCCATCCGCACGACCACAACCAAGCCAACTGGAGAGACCCCGTTCTTCCTGGTCTATGGAGCCGAAGCGGTCCTTCCTCACGAGGTCAGACGTCGTTCCGCACGGGTTCTGGCGTTCGACGAGGCGCAGCAGGACGCCATACGGGGGACCGATCTCGTGCTGGGGGAGGAGCGCCGTCGAGAAGCTGTGTTGCGAGCGGCAAGGTACCAACAAGCACCGCGACGATACCACTGCCGCAACATCCGCCCCAGAACTCTCGAGGTAGGGGACCTCGTGCTCAGGCGGGTTCTCTCTAGGGAGGGGTTGCATAAGCTCTCTCCCATGTGGGAGGGCCCGTTCAAGGTTGTTCATGTTTCGTGCCCGGCTCCCGCTTGAGACTCGGAGGGGGTGCCAGTCCAGAACGCGTGGAACATCCAGCACCTCCGGAGGTTTTACCCCTGAAAAGGCCCAGAGCCTATGAAGAAGGCAAATGCCTGTGAAGCTGTCTTTTTGGAAAAGGCCCAGAGCTTGTGAAGAAGGCAAGTGCCTGTGAAGCTATCTTTTTGGAAAAGGCCCAGAGCCTGTGAAGAAGGCAAATGCCTGTGAAGCTGTCTTTTTGGAAAAGGCCCAGAGCCTGTGAAGCTGTCACGTTTTCGGAAAAAGCCAAGAGCCTGTGAAGAGGGCCAATGCCTGTGAAGCTTGCTTCCCCCAAGAAAGGCTCGGGGCTTGTGAAGAAGGCCAACGCCTGTGAAGCTCGCCGCCCGTGACACTCTCACGTAATAATGAGTTGGGGATGTACACGCCCCGGAGTCTCAGGAGCGCCTGCCTCAGGCCCTGGGGCTCCCTCCCACGCCCAGTGGCAGCACTTAGCTCCGCGCTGGTGAGAAGACGTCGAAGACTAGATTAGGTGCCGGACGCGGCTTTTTCATTTGCTTTCTGCAGTTGGCTTGTTCATTCTCATTTGAAGTTTTATCGAAGCTGTTGTCGTTTTTGACTTGTGGCTCTTCGACCTTTCTCCCTCTTACCTCGATTTCTCTCACGCAAGGTCTCGCAAGGGGGGCAGCCTGAGCGCCCCCGCGAGTGTTCTCTGCCCTTATTGTTCGAGGTTTCCCTACCCGGGTCCACTAAAGGAGCACCTCTCCAGTCCGCGCCCCACGGGTACCGCGACACGAACACAGGACCTGGGTCGGTCGCCTCCACAGCTGAGGCTGGGAGCTACCTCTCCAAACTAACCTTCGTAGGACATGAAGCGTTCGATGAGGCCTTGACCCCGGGAAACGAGGGCCACGACGGGCACCCCCGAGCTAAGTAATTTCTACGCGCGAGCGTGTAGCACAAGGGCATAATACCGAGATAGCAGAAACAATAAGATAATTAACAGCAATAGTCCAAGCACGCCCACGCGGGGCCCTACGCCATCGCTTTCTTTGCACAGAAAAGGAAAAAGAACAAAACAGCGCTGGCTCGCTCGACACCAACTCGCGGGGAGACTCGAGGCGCCTCCGGAGCTCAGCGGACTCCTCTCATGCTTCACCGGGCAAGACGGCGGGCGGACTCGCTACCTCCTCCAGCGGCGCGCGGGCGCGGAGGTTGGCCGCGACCACCTTTGGAGGAGCCGCTGTTCAAGAAGAGCCGCCGAAGCTCGACAAGCCCCGAGCATCGCCAACCACGCTGCCGCTGTCGCCTTCATCGTCCGCCGGGCTGAACCCGCGGCCACGGTCGTCGTTCTTAGGGCAGCACCCAGCGCGGCGACCATCTTTCCCCAACACCCTCACGTAGAGGGTGGCATCGCCGTCGAACTTGAAGTGCAGGGTGCATCGCCGGCCAGACCGCGCGCTGCTGGCAAACGCTTGCCGACGCAGCCAGGGCCAGCTCCCTGCTCTGAGACCTCCAGCGAAGCCCAGGAGGCCCGACTGCAGCAACCATCCGCCTGAAGCGAGGCCGCCTGGGCACCGACAGGAAGCTCACCTAGGAGGAAGCGAGGAAGCTGGAGCTGGTGCCGGTCGGCTCCGCTGACCACACAACGAACTCCCGCAGACTCTCCGCCGAGTGGAAGCGCGGCCTAGGGGGTCGCGGCGTCAGAAGGCACTTCCCAGCAGCGGCTGTCGCCCGCCATCACAGCAGGAGATCACCTCCACGACCGCGAGGAGCCACCATGGGAGCCACAGGGTGTTTGCGAGGACGGCCTCGACTGCGCTTGGGCGGGGGAGAGTCAGGCCCTACCTGGCGAGCCTTCCCCTTCTCTGCGGCCGAGAACCTCTTCGGCGGAGCCATGGGGAAGAAGAAGAAGCAAGAAGGAGATGGACTAGAAGGGCAGGCGCCGTCCCGTACTTATAGCCGGGGAAGGCCAACCGCCGACCTCCACGATCGCATGCAATCATGACCCGCTTTGCATGGAGGGACTTGTCAATTCGTGCAGTTGCCGAGGAGTCCTGGGGAAGTGGAGACGCCCACGACCAATCAAGCGCCACACGGCGCCCAAGGTCGGAGGCTGTTAGGGCTCAAGGGCGCTGGCAAGACATGCCCTTCGCCTCTCTGCTCGGCCATGTCCGGGCGCGCTTTGGGCCAGGGGGCTATTGTCGGTGTTCGGGAACGGGGTCCCAGACTTGCTCGCCTGCATGCCTGCTGGCGTGGCTCAAAGGGGGGCCCATCACGGCCCATCTTCATCACAAGCTCAAGACCCTCGCGAGGGGCCAAGCCTCGCGGAGCGGACGATAGGGAGCTTCCTCAGGCACGGCCTCGTCAGGCTGGCTCACGAGGAGGCGGAGAGATCAAGGCAGGGTACCTCACGAGGTGCCCATGACGCAAGCCATGACGACCAAGGGCGCCAGGCGGGCGCCAGCCCGCGCAATGTCCTCATTTCCTCTTTGGTGCAAAGGGAGCAAGCGCAGGCGAGAGCATCAAGCAAAGGTGTCCATTTCGGTGCAACAAGACCAAGACCAGTCCAACGGCAGGAAGGAAGTCATTGTGGAGCCCAAGCCAAGGCCACCACCAGAGCCTTTGTGAGCGAGGACCAACTTTAGTCAGGATAAGTATACCAGATGTTCCCCTTCAAAATGGCCAATTGTTGGCACCCTTCCCGCTCAATATTTGGGAAGAGGCCCAGGGCCTTTTCCTATAAATAGTACTAGCAACCCACAAGGTAAGGGGGTCTGAAATGAGTAGCTAGAGGCAAGCTGGAATCAGAGAGAGAGAGAGAGAGAGAGGGACTGAACTCCTCTTAGCAGTTCATCCCCCCGGCCAAGAACAGACCCTCGCGAGGCTGTTCTTCCTTGTATTGTTCATCACCATCAGCCCAAGAGGCAATCCACCACACCACAAACTAGAGTAGGGTATTACACCACAATGGTGGCCCGAACTAGTATAAACCTTGTGTCTCTTGTGCTGTTCCTTTCGTAGTTTAGATCCTAGCGAGGCGGCGGGGTGCAGGTAGGTAGAGGGCGAGATTCCGTGCGCACCCTAGTGTTCGAACCTCAAGGGTCTGCCGGAACCCGAAATCCGACAAAGCCAATCATTTGCAACAATCGGCTCGGTGCAATTGGAGAACACCGGCGGATTCAGCCTAAGAAACCAGGTTAAGTGATCAACTGGTGGTGGTGGTGGGTTGTTGTTGTTCCCCTGGTTCTGATTCTGGACTAGTATCTGCACCAATGCATTCTGCTGCTGGATCAACTGAGTGAGCTCCAGTGGGAAAGCAAATCCATTTTCGTGTCTCAGAGGCATCTGTTGGGTTTAGAAAAGATGAGAAAATAGACTAGAATGAGGTCTAGGGGGAAAACACTACCCATATGCGCATGAGACAAACACAAACATATCACTCAATCAATTCAAACAAGGGCATACAATCGGTCTAGAACTATCGTTACAAAAGTGCTAGGACTATACTACATACATGGTGGAATACTACTACTGATATGGTGGTCGACTAGAAAAACTTCTCGGTCGAAGACTCCATGATATCTGCTCCAGCTTCATCAACATAGTCATCATCGCTATCGTCAGGGTCCAAGTCAGTGTCGTCGATGATGATGTAGTTCTCCGGGCAAGTGGAATCATCATCTTCTCCTCCTAGCGCGGGGTCTCCCATGAAAACTCCTAGCTTCCTTGTCAGGTCGTCATTCTTCTCCACTAATACAACGATCTCCTCCATATAATCTTCGCGTGTAGCCTTGAGTTCTTCCTCCAGCTCCATGATCCTTGTCATCGCCTTCTTCAAATATGTCATGCCTGCGCACATCTGGATCTCCTCGCGTCGAATGTGCTGGTTTAACTCCTGGATGAAAGAGGAAATCGATCTATCCTTCCCGATGGTGATCATCTCCCATTGCTCATCTCGGCCCCCACAAATCTGGTAGATAGTGTCCTTGAGATCATTGTGGTAAACTTCTCCAATGCGTCCCATGGTAATGTGAGCTGCCATACTCTTTCCTAGACTCGAGGTTGGTGCATCAAAGGAAAACTCTATGGGCTCAGTGACTGGCGCGAACGTCCTTCCTGGAACTTGAACTTGAATCATCCAGTGCTCCTCTTCTGGTAAAGTGGCGTTGTAGATCCCGGTGAAGCTTGGTATTCCAATGTTCAGGTACCTAGTAACTTCCTTCAAGTGGCGTCCAAAAGGGGTGTCTTCATACGGTTGCGTGAACTTGATACTTGCATCCGCCATCCTAAAGAGTAGAAAATGGAGAGGAGTTAGAAATGAGAAGAGAGTAGTGGTCCAGGGCTTTAGCTTAGTGGTTGTGTCCTACAGTCAGCGTGTGCTCTGATACCATCTTTGTAGCGACCAGACCTCAAACAGTCTGATCTCTGTGCTTAAGTGTCATCCCTGGATCGGTAATGCTGACACACACAGTACTTGAAGGATTTATAACAGAGTAGCAATCACACACTTATTACAACGAATGTTTCAACAGAGAACTTATTACAATAAATATGGCTTAAGGCCATCTAATACGATAACAGCGGAAGGCTTGGAAGATAAAGTGAGTCCATCAACTCCAACTACATCACTGAGTGAAAGGACACGACCTAAGGCTCCTTATTCGTCGTCTGAAAAGTCTTCAACATGATACGTTGCAGCCCGAAAACGGGTCAGCACATGGAATATGCTGGCAATGTAACACAAAAGAGTAATGAACAGAATAATGCTATCACTACATGCATATTTGGCTGGTGGAGGCTTCATGGTTAATATGTTTTGTGAAAAGCCAATTTTTCCCTACTGCAAAGGAATATATTTTATTTAACTATCATGGTGGTTGTTAAACATTGAGAATGGTAAACCCATCTCAATCCCAATTAAAAAGTAATCAATAACCCAATCAAAATTATAATTAAGAGTGATGAGATCCACATGATAATCCAAGAAACTAGATACTCAAGATGTCCATAACAGGGGACACGACTAACCATGATTAGTTTGTACACTCTGCAGAGGTGTGTGCACTTTTCCCCACAAGACTCGATCTCCTCCGTTGAATTTCTCACACTGCACGATTTTTGAGAAACGGATGACCGAGACATAGTCTTTCCGAAGAGGTCCCCTTAACCGATAGATAGGCCGATACACCTACAATCCCCTACATCTGCTAGCCCATCATGGAAAGGTTTCCCACAACTTACTCAACTATGCCAGAGCCCATAATGGCATGTGGCTGCACACGGAAGTTTCTAGCATGAATGATCTTATGATCCCTTTAAGCCTGGGTGGCAGTCCATAGGAGAATCACACGGTACCCCGGGATTTCCAAAAATACAGGCAATCACTGGATTCCCCAGGTGCCTCAATCCACCTAGATGTGTATTTAAGTTGCCACCTTAAGTTGAACCATTAATTAACAATCTCACATCTGTCATGAATACACTCAAACCCATCCACGTCTACGAGCATAGCATAGCAGTATAAGCATAACGTAGAAGGAACTCCCAGGGTTTGATAATAAACAGGTGAATAGGTACTACATCAACTACTTCCCAACCCACAATTTGATTCAGATCCTAACCATGCAATGTTTGAGGATTGATCTAATGCAATAAAACTGGGTAGTAAGAGGTATGATCAAAGTGTTACTTGCCTTGCCGATGATCCGTGAAACCTAGAGACTCGTAGTAGAACGCTTCGCACTACGGGTACTCTATCGCAAACAAACAAGCATACAATAAGCAACCAAGCAAGGGCACGGGTAAAACTCAAATAAGAGATCTTACCAGAAAGTTCACCTTAAGAACTCCGGTTTGCAAAAAGAATCAAGTCAAACGAAGCAACAAAACTCAAACGGCGAAAGAAACAAGCTTCGTTTACTAATCTAGACTAAAGTCAAATTTTACAGTAGCAAAATCTTGTTTAAGTTGGTTAACCAGAAAGAGCGTTTCGAGACGAAACTCTAGGCGCTTGAATCGCCTGATTCCGCTAAACGAGCGAAAAGTTATACTAAAACGAAAATCGGATCAGAAATCGCGATCGAAAATAATCGCGGAAAATCCGAGAAAAAGAAAAACTGACGAACATGCTAACAACGAACGTTCGCTGTCTGTGGCTAAATGGTGAAAACCATTCGTTAAAACGAACGAACGAACAGGCGTTCGCTATATAACTAAACCGAAAAAATAAAAATAAACCGATCTAAAAAAATAAACCGCGGGTCTTAAAAAACCGTACGGTTTTCCGAAGAAAACCAGCGGCGGCGGCGGGCGGCTACCTCCGGCAAGTCCGGCGAGGGCGGCGGCAGCAGCGGGCTCTTGAGGCTGCGCTGGGCGGCGAAGTCGGGCGGGGCGGCGCGAGGGCGGGCGGGCTGGGTTAGGGTCGGGGCGGTGGGCTGCGCGCTGCTGGCTCGGGTGTCATGAATGTCGCGAATTATAAAGGCCCCCCGGGCGGTGTCCCGCTCGGGTACGGCCTGGAGTCGGTTTGACTTTTTTTAAATAATTCTGACGTGCAGAAAAAGAAAGAAAAGAAATACTAAACGGACTCCAAAAATCCCGAAATAAAGTTTCCCCGTCCTCTAAAAATAAGCCGCACAAGGTGAACATTTCTTTGGGTCTAAAATGCAATTTTAAAAAAACACATATTTTTCCTAATTCAAATAAAATAGCGATAACACTCCGAATAAAAATCTTATTTGATTTTAATATTAAATCTCCGATATTTCTTTATTTTGAGGAAGTCATTTTATCCTCTCTCTTTTATTTAATAAAAGAAATATTCGAAGAGAAAATAATTAAAATCAAACGATCCTCTTTTCAAAATTCGAGAAAGACTCGAATATGAAAATAATGAAATCCCCAACTCTCTCCGCGGGTCCTTGAGTTGTGTAGAATTTCTAGGATTAACCAACATGCAATAAAATATGATATGCAATGATGAGCTAATGTATAACTTTCCAAATTGAAAATTTGGGATGTTACACTATGACTCCCAAGTCCTAGTAGGATTCCCCTTTTCCTTTCCAGAGTTGGAGAGAAGAAACAGGGAAAGAGAGAGGGAGTAGGAAAGGGCAGGGGGACGCCGCCCCCTTTCCCCTAGTCCAATTCAGACCCATGGGGGGGCGCACCTCCTTCCCTCTCGCATGCCTCCTCTATTCCTGTATGGCCCAATAAGGCCCAATACTTCTCCCGGCGAATTCACGTAACTCTCCGGTACTCCAAAAAAAATACCCGAGTCACTCGAAACCTTTCCGATGTCTGAATATAGCCTTCCAATATATCGATCTTTACCTCTCGACCATGTCGAGACTACTCGTTATGTCCCCGATCTCATCCGGGACTCCGAACAAACTTCAGTCATCAAATCACATAACTCATAATACAAATCGTCATCGAACGTTAAGCGTGCGGACCCTACGGGTTCGAGAACTATGTAGACATGACCGAGATACATCTCCGGTCAATAACCAATAGCGGAACCTGGATGCTCATATTGGCTCCTACATATTCTACGAAGATCTTTATCGGTCAAACCGCACAACAACATACGTTGTTCCTTTTGTCATCGGTATGTTACTTTCCCGAGATTCGATCGTCGGTATCCTCATACCTAGTTCAATATCGTTACCGGCTAGTCTCTTTACTCGTTTTGTAATGCATCATCCCGCAACTAACTCATTAGTCACAATGCTTGCAAGGCTTATAGTGATGTGCATTACCGAGAGGGCCCAGAGATACCTCTCCGATACACGGAGTGACAAATCCTAATCTCGATCTATGCCAACTCAACAAACACCATCGGAGACACCTGTAGAGCATCTTTATAATCACCCAGTTACGTTGTGACGTTTGATAGCACACAAGGTGTTCCTCCGGCATTCGGGAGTTGCATAATCTCATAGTCCGAGGAACATGTATAAGTCATCAAGAAAGCAGTAGTAATGAAACTCTAATGATCATAATGCTAAGCTAACGAATGGGTCTTGTCCATCACATCATTCTCCTAATGATGTGATCCCGTTCTTCAAATGACAACACATTTCTATGGTTAGGAAACATAACCATCTTTGATAAACGAGCTAGTCAAGTAGAGGTATACTAGGGACATTTTGTTTTGTCTATGTATTCACACATGTACTAAGTTTCCGACTAATATAATTCTAGCATGAATAATAAACATTTATCATGAAATAAGGAAATAAATAATAAACTTATTATTGCCTCTAGGGCATGTTTCCTTCAGTCTCCCACTTGCACTAGATTCAATAATCTAGTTCACATCGCCATGTGATTTAACACCAATAGTTCACATCACCATGTGATTAACACCCATAGTTCACATGGCCATGTGACCAACACTCAAAGGGTTTACTAGAGTCAGTAATCTTGCTTCACATCGCCATGTGATTAACACCCAAAGAGTACTAAGGTGTGATCATGTTTGCTTGTGAGAGAAGTTTAGTCAACGGGTCTGCCATATTCAGATCCGTATGTATTTTGCAAATTTCTATGTCAACAATGCTCTGCACGGAGCTACTCTAGCTAATTGCTCCCACTTTTAATATGTATCCAGATTGAGAATTAGAGTCATCTGGATCAGTGTCAAAACTTGCATCAACGTAACCCTTTACGACGAACCTTTTGTCACCTCCATAATCGAGAAACATATCCTTATTCCACTAAGGATAATTTTGACCGCTGTCCAGTGATCTACTCCTAGATCACTATTGTACTCCCTTGCCAAACTAAGTGTAGGGTATACAATAGATCAGGTACACAGCATGGGATACTTTATAGAACCTATGGCTGAGGCATAGGGAATGACTTTCATTCTCTTTCTATCTTCTGTCGTGGTCGGGCTTTGAGTCTTACTCAATTTCACACCTTGCAATACAGGCAAGAACTCCTTCTTTGACTATTCCATTTTGAACTACTTCAAAAATTTGTCAAGGTATGTACTCACTGAAAAGACTTATCAAGCGTCTTGATCTATCTCTATAGATCTTGATGCTCAATATGTAAGCAGCTTCATCGAGGTCTTTCTTTGAAAAACTCCTTTCAAACACTCCTTTTATGCTTTCCAGAAAATTCTACATCATTTCCGATCAACAATATGTCATTCACATATTCTTATCAGAAAGGTTGTAGTGCTCCCACTCACTTTTTTGTAAATACAGGCTTCATCGCAAGTCTGTATACAACTATATGCTTGGATCAACTCATCAAAGCGTTTATTCCAACTCTGAGATGATTTGCACCAGTCCATGGATGGATCGCTGGAGCTTGCACATTTTGTTAGCACCGTTAGGATTAACAAAACCTTCTGGTTGCATCATATACAACTCTTCTTTAAGAAATCCATTAAGGAATGCAGTTTTGACAACCATTTGCCTGATTTCATAAAATGTGGCAATTTGCTAACATGATTCGGACAGACTTAAGCATCGCTACGAGTGAGAAAATCTCATCATAGTCAACACCGTGAACTTTGTCAAAAACCATTTTTGACAAGTCTAGTGTCGGTGTCAAAACCGGCGGATCTCGGGTAGGGGGTCCCGAATCTGTGCGTCTAGGCGGATGGTAACAGGAGACAAGGGACACGATGTTTTACCAGTGTTCGGGCCCTCTTGATGGAGGTAAAACCCACGTCCTGCTCGATTGATATTGATATTTTGGATGTTTACAAGAGTGGATCTACCACGAGATCAAGGAGGCTAAACCCTAGAAGCTAGCCTATGGTATGATTGTAAGGGTTGTTGTGATAGTCCTCACGGACTAGAGCCATCCGGTTTATATAGACACGAGAGAGGGCTAGGGTTACATAGAGTCGGTTACAATGGTAGGAGATCTACATATCCGTATCTCCAAGCTTGCCTTCCACGCCAAGGAAAGTCCCATCCGGACACGGGAGAAGTCTTCAATCTTGTATCTTCATAGTCTTGGAGTCCGGTCGATGATGATAGTCCGCAAATGATAGTTCGGCCGATGATGGTAGTCCGGCTATCCGGACACCCCTAATCCAGGACTCCTCAAGAGCCCTTGAACCAGGCTTCAATGACGATAAGTCCGGCAGTATATTGCTTGGCATTGCAAGGCGGGTTCCTCCTCGAATGATAGAAGATTGTGAACACCAGGATAGTGTCCGCTCGCAAAATAAATTCCACGTTCTACCGTAGAGAACAATAATATATACACAAGTTCAATCTGCTGACGTTTTTTGTGGCATGACGTCACACCACTACCAAGCCATTACTTGAATTGTTTTTTACTTTACCACCTTAGCGCATTTAGCGAGGCGGTTTCCTTGGCATGTCTTTGTCGAAGCAGAGATCGTGTTTCCCCTTAATTCGGGATTCTCATTAATACGGACGTGGGTAACCCAACCGCGCCCGTTCGCCACGCCCCCTCTATCGAAGGCGAGTCCCAAATGGTCACGGAGACGGCTCTTGGTATTCTCCCTCTTTATAATGGGACCAAGGCTCGTTTCTTTTTTCTTCAATCCTTCATCGAATCCTCTCCCCGCTCCAAGTTCCAGCACCTAGAGCTCCAGATTCGAGAAGCTGCGGACTTCCAACGATGTCCGTTCCGACCTCGTGGGCGGTGGATGCCCTCCTCCATCACGGAGGAGGACGTGCTAAAGTTGCGGGAGGCCAAGTACCTGTCTTACGAGATTTCAGAGGTTGCTGCCGAGGGCAGGCCATCCCCACCCCGAGCCCGGCGAGTATGTCGCTTTTTGTATCCCACCTCCGTCGGGTTTAGGCTTCTGATGGATCCTTTGTGAGAGGGCTCATGTTTTATTATGGGTTGGAATTCCACGATTTGGCTCGAGTCCATCCTCCAAATTTCCGCATTTATAGTCGCTCTGAAGCCTTCCTCGCGTCACCCTCACTTGCCTGTGGTGAAGACCTTTAATGTGGCGCCAAGATGATCGGGCGTCAGCGGAGTGTGGCGGGGCGGCCATAAGTAAGAGGGTCGATGCCCCGTGGCCCGCTGGCTCCTTCCAAGAGGAGCTCGGCCTATGGCAGCAAGAGTGGTTCTATATTACCGTTCCGAGGGGCCACAGACAAAAGCCGCCGCCCCTATTCCGCCCGGGACCTCCACGACGGTTGATGCCGTGGGTCAACCAAGGGCTCAACTGGGGGCCGTCAAAGGACATGCCCCTACTGCAGGGCCGGATTCGAGATCTCCTAACAAGGGAGATCGATATGGTGGTGGTGATGCAGGTTATGCTGATTAGGCGTCTCCTGCCCTGCAAACACCGTCCTCTCCGGCTATGGGAGTTCAATCCGGAGGGCCCACGGATTCTTCAACACTTCATGGGTATGACACCCCTGGAGATGTATAACTTATTCTTCGGATCGCAAGAGGTGCGTCCGGAATTGACCGAGGATGCTGGACTAAGCTGCAATCGCCCGGATACTCAAGTAAGTAGTTCCATGTCCGGACATACCATTTGTTTTCCTTTCGATGATTCGCCTTACGACCAATTTCCTTCTACACAGGAGTGGATAGCGGAAGCAGAATTGATACGGTGTCCAGCCCCCCTCCCCGAGACCGCACCGGATCTCGTGCTGGTCCGGATGCTTGAGGTTGCGCCTTCAGAGGAAGACGAAGGGGAAAACAAGGAAGCTACTGCCTCGCCTAAGGAGGCTCTTGAAAGAGGGGATCGAGAATCCCTTCCCCAAGGGGAGAAGAGGACTGCCTCAGGGACCGGGGCAAAAGCCCCTAAACGGGGAAGAAATCTTCGCCAGAGGGTCCTGCGTCCGGGAGGCCCCGCCGCACAATCTCCCTTAATGAGTCAGCCTCCAACTAGCCGTAAGTAGAAAGAAAGGAGTTTTATAATAAGGACATCCCTATTTGTGCTTCTGAGGATAACTAAAGTTTTTACCTTGTAGTTCGGATCTCCGTCCTTCGCAGATGAGCTCGTCTTCGGGGGACCTTCGTCCGGAGATGATAGAGAGCGAGACGCCTCCGTCTGGGGCGCCGTCGGATAGGGCGGACGAGCCTGAAGTGTAAATCACGGAGGAGCCCCAGGTTTGGTAAAGCCGGATAGTTCGGCGCCAACTGGTGTACGGCTGAAGGATCTGCTTGAGAAGGCGTCTATCTCAGAAGATCAGCACGCATTGATGAGCATGGTGATTGAAAGGTTTTCGCTCGCCGAAGGCGGGTTGCACGATGCCGTCAGGAGTTTACTGGCGGGGTTTGAGGTACGTAAAAATGTCACACCTTTTAACAGTTTTGCATATAGAATGCGCCCTGTATAGATAGTAGCCCCTGAGACTCGGTAGGTTGTCGAAACGACAACGTGCCGAGGATCAAAATCGCAGGTTTAAATTCCCGTCGTGCCGATGCAGGTGGCGGGTCGTCCGGGGGCCAGCCGGACTGATGGAGTTGCTGAACTAAAGCGGCAACTTGATGCTGCGGATGCGGACATCACGCTGGTCAACAGGCGACTTGATGAGTCGCAAGGTAAGTGTTACTGCGCGGTCACTTGGTAAGGGAGCCGAAGCCATCTCCTTACAACATGTGCGTGAAATGCAGATAGTGCCGCTGCCGTGGAGAGCCTTCGGGCGAACTTGCTCAAGCCAAGGAGCAGGCTAGAAGGAATGTCTGGCTGCCTCAAGGGAGGCCGAGGAGTTAGCGGCCGAAAGGGTCGCACACTGCCGAAGCAGGGAAGAGATAGCCGAGATGGCCGTGAAGTTAAAAGATGCTACCGACCGCAATGAGGCTCTTGGGAAGGAGTGCCTAGCGGGTCAAGAAGACCTGCGGAAGGCCACCGCCGAAGCCAAGAATGCCCGCTCTGCAATGCGGGCTATTAAGGAAGAGCTGCGCCAGTCGGAGATATTGTAGCCGGCAAGCCTTTTCGCTGCTTGAAGGTTTACGGATCCAAAATATGCTCAGCTGGGCCAAGCTGTGGGGTTGAGAGGACCCTTATATGGACTTAGCAGCGAAAGCGGCGGATGCCGTTGTGCATTCGAAGCCGAAGGATCACAAGACGGAAGAGCTGTTTTGGTCTCAATTCCATAGTCCGGAGCGTTCACTTCCGCTGACCGACCGCTTGGCTGAGTGGGCTGAGCTAAATAGGTTGTCCGGGCTTGCTATGACGGATATAGTGACTCATATCCGCCGGATAGGCCCCCACCAAGAGTTACTTTGGATTATTGCAGCAATTTCTTGGGCGGTGCCGCATATCAAGGCGATGAAGCGGTCGGCCTGCATAGAGGTGCGTGGATGGCGCCGCCGTGTGAAGACACATTGGACAGAGATGGATGCCACCGCTGTTGCAACCCGGTTCGGATGATAACCGGTTACCCGCCGAGCACTATTTTGGCGGCATCTGCGTGGTGCTCGTGTAATAGAGTCAAAGTGCTCAAAAATGTTACGCTCGAATGAACGTTTATATGATGTAAAACTATATTTATGATGTAAGCGCCTTTTAT
Source organism: Aegilops longissima (assembly GCA_021605205.1). Taxonomy (NCBI): domain Eukaryota; kingdom Viridiplantae; phylum Streptophyta; class Magnoliopsida; order Poales; family Poaceae; genus Aegilops; species Aegilops longissima. The sequence continues at coordinate 456,610,935 of CM038681.1, read as the reverse complement.
ACTTGTGCGTTCAAGTAATAGAATATCTCCTATGCGGCCGCTCATGTATACGTGTGTATAACCCGAAAGATGGCGATCGTCGGCTTCAGCCCCCACGCACAAGGTGCGGGGTGTTCGCAAAAATAGCGTTTTCACACTTAATCCGACGTCTCGGTCCTGTAAAGGAGGTGGTAGCGAGAAAACGAGGCAACCGGACTATAATGCTTTATCACTTTCACTTAGCCATGGAGTTCGAGGGTGGGGCTACGACATAGCCCACGGGGCACCGCGCTCTCGAATTCGGGCGCCAGATGTGCTGGCCGAAACGGCCCTTCGTCAAAGTGGAGGAATCCTAAACATTCCCAAGGTCGATCGAGTGGTTGACCGGTCTCTCGCTATATCATGGAAGTCAGTTTTGGCTTTCATCGAGGTGCTCGCCCAATTAACGGGGCACAATCGCATAGTTCTCCTGGAGCCGCGTTAGCCGATGATACGGAACGTAAGGCAGCAAAACACGGAGCCGGGCAAACCCAACATTTGACCAAAGACATGATTCGAGCTGATGCATATAAGGCCTAACTCGAGACGCGAACACTCCCGAAGGTGTTCGGTCTTTGTAATAGCGGCAAAACAAAGCCCTAAGCCCCTTGTGTCCAGGTACGGGCAGGTTCTTCTGGCGCGGCCGATGCCAAAACGCCAGTCTCCACTCTGGTTATAATGATAAACCAGGGATTATAGCAACAAGAGACAATAAGAAAGGTTTACGAGGGTCTTAGTCCGAAAAGAGTCCTTGCAACGGGTCCCTACTGCACGCGTCTGCGCTTTGTGTCTCCGCGCAGCCGTATCCTGGACGGGTGTGCACGCTGTTCATCTGTAAAAAAGAGAGGAACTTGGTTGGAAAAGAAATCGTCCGAGAAAGTGTATATAAAAAATTGAAATATAGATTAAGAAAGCTGAGCCTATGCTAGCTCATTATGGCTTATATGTGCAAACCCTTGTGAAGGGATGTGCGGCTAGGTAGCCCCTAGCTTATTTATTCCGGACTCGTCCAGCCGTGTCCGGGGTCTCAAACGACCTTTTAATGAAATGATGCCACGTGGACCGGGCATTTTAAGCGTAAGAGACGCGTAATGTGGTATTGCATTGAAGCGGACGAAAGCTTCCCGTCCTAGTGATGCTTGATAGCTGGCATAAGGGCCTGGCGCCACTCCTTTGAAGGAAGTGCGGCTATGCCGAATTGTAGTAGGGTCTATCCCAACTTGCGGATTGTGTCAGGAAATAGCAGATTCAAGTCACTGCCGTCGTCCATCAAAACCTGTGTTAATTGCAGTCCGTCTATTATGGGATCCAATATCAGGGCAGTCTATCCTGCGTTCCGGATACTTCTGGACTAATCCCGATGGTCGAAAGTGATTGGTTTTGACGTCCAATCTCGGTCCATTGGGGTGGATCGTGCGACACTTGTCTTAGCAAGTGCCATGTTGGCTTTTCGTACTATCACGTGAAGCGAGTTTACTGTTTTGACTTCTTGTGGGAAAGTCTTTTGACTTCCGGTGCTCTGCTGGTGGGGTTCGTCATCGTCCTCGCTTGGCACATCGAGCCCCTTGTGTCCGGCGTTGAGTCTGCCGGACTGTTTGAAAACCCAAAAATTTCGGTTGGTATGATTTGCAGGCCTTCCGGAGGTACTGTGGATTTGACATATCCGATCTAAAATTTTGTTTAAATTTGATAGCTCGTCTCTGTTCTCCTTGAGAGGCCGTATTGTATTGTTTGGCCGCGAGCTTTTGAATCTGGCGTTGACCGCCGTGCCCTTTGGGCTTTTTTCTTTATTCCGCTTTGGTCTTTCTGCGCCGTGATCGTCCGTTCCATCTCGATTTCGGATGTACTCGGGTCGCTGGTGCTGCATCTTGCTAGCCAGCTGTCTTCTCCTGCGCAAAAGCGCGTCATGAGGCTTGTTAGCGCGGCCATTGTTCTTGGCTTCTCTTGGCGAGCTGTTCTGGCGAGCCATTCGTCTCGGACGTTGTATTTAAAAGCTGCTAGGGCTTCTGCGTCCGGACGATCGACTATTTGGTTCTTTTTGGTAAGGAACTTGTTCCGAATTCTGTGCTGACTCTCCGGGCTGTTGGGTTATATGACTCAGATAAATCAGATCCGGAGGGCGGACATAAGTCCCTTGAAAATTTGCTCTAAACGCGTCCTCAAGTTCTTCCCAACTTCCAACAGATTTTTCGGGAGGCTTTTGAGCCAATGCCGAGCTGGCCCTTTGAGCTTGAGGGGTAGGTATTTTATGGCGTGGAGATCATCTCCTCTAGCCATGTGTATGTGTAGTATGTAATCTTCTATCCAGACTCGGGGTCTGTTGTGCGTCAGATGCCTCTATGTTTGTGGGTTTGAACCCTGCTGGAAATTCATGATCCAGCACCTCATCGGTAAAACATAGCGGGTGTGCGGCGCCCCTGTATTTGGGTGTGCCGCTGTCTTCGAACACCTGTCGTGGTGTGTTACTTCCTGGGGTCCTCTTTTTTGGCCCGTAGATGGACCTAGTTGGGCCATCCGTTGTCCCAGGATTATAATTCGGCGTGTGTGCAGCCCCACTTGTCTCTTTGGGCCTGTCATCTGGCCGTCTATCCGGCCAGGCGGCCTCTTTATTTTTTGACTGTGAAGGTTCTATGGCTTCCTCGTCAAATTCTGGCAGCAACTTGCGCTTCGGGTAGCTCTTAGTTTGATGGCCATTGCCATATTTGTCTGCAGTCTTGAATAGTTTGCTCCACTTCATTACGAGCGTGTCTTCGCTGTTTTGAGCTTCGTTTCGCCTTTCTTCAAACTTCTTGCGATGGCGGCGAGTTTTTGTGTATGTTCTTATGCTCCGGTGTTGTTTCCGGACTGTTGATTGCTCCGTGAAGGGGTTGATTATCCGGCTCGTCCTGTTCGTCGTCCGCTGGTTTGCCCTGCTCTATCGCTGGTTCGTTAGGAAGGCTGCTTTGATCGAGGCGGGACTTAGGGCGGCGTCTACGCCGCCGTTTTGGCTCTTTATCGGCGAGATTATCCTCTGCCGCGTCCCGTTGTTCCTCGTTATCGCTTCCCTTTGGGGTGTCCATCATGTATATGTCGTATGACGAGGTGGTCTTCCAGTGTCCCGTAGGCACTGGTTCTTGGTAGTCTCCGGCATCGTCGTCCATACCGTCGATGTCTTCGGAGTCGTAGTTGAGTACGTCGGTTAAATCGTCGACGGTGGCTACGAAGTGGGTGGTGGGTGGGCTCTGAATTTCTTCGCCGCTCGCAACCCAACCGCCCGGCCGTAGTTCGCCGGGCTCTCGGATAGCGAGAGATGCTTGATGAATTTATGATGTCGCCAAGGGCGAAGTCTTTGAAAGATGTCTGCAGCGGTGAATTCCATGATCGGCGCCAATCGGATTCGACCGGCAGGGCGCAGGAGGTTCGGAGTCCGCAGAGAGTCCGCACCTCGAGTCATGAGCTTTATGCGGGACAAGGTAAGTATTCGGCTCCATCGCCGTAGAAGTTGCAGCTCCCGAGGCGGTGTCCAGCCATCCGTCCTCGATCCGAGCGATCGGCTCCGGACTATGGGTCGGAGCGGATACGTGTGCGGCCTCCAAAGTGCTGTCCGACGGCAGAGTTAGGTCATGCCCATCTTGACAGCGCGGCACGCTCGGCTGTGGCTTAGATCCATCGAACATCAAGTCCCCGCGGATATCGGTCGTGAAGTTTAGGCTTCCAAGCGACTGACGGCCATGGGCGTAGCTTCGATCTGCTCCGGATGGCAAGCGAGTTGGCCATGATCTGAAAGCCGCCGAATCGAAGATCTGTCCGGGAGAAAAGTCTCACCCAAGACTGCGTCGTTGTTGATTGAAGAGGCCATCAAGCCTATCGGTGGCGACACGGAGGAACTCTCAATGAAAGCACCAATGTCGGTGTCAAACCGGCGGATCTCGGGTAGGGGGTCCCAAACTGTGCATCTAGGCGGATGGTAACAGGAGACAAGGGACACGATGTTTTACCTGTGTTCGGGCCCTCTTGAGGAGGTAAAACCCTACGCCCCTGCTCGATTGATATTGATATTGTGGATGTTTACAAGAGTGGATCTACCACGAGATCAAGGAGGCTAAACCCTAGAAGCTAGCCTATGGTATGATTGTAAGGGTTGTTGTGATAGTCCTACGGACTAGAGCCATCCGGTTTATATAGACACCGGAGAGGGCTAGGGTTACATAGAGTCGGTTACAATGGTAGGAGATCTACATATCCGTATCGCCAAGCTTGCCTTCCACGCCAAGGAAAGTCCCATCCGGACACGGGGAGAAGTCTTCAATCTTGAATCTTCATAGTCTTGGAGTCCGGTCGATGATGATAGTCCGGCAAATGATAGTTCGGCTGATGATGGTAGTCCGGCTATCCGGACACCCCCTAATCCAAGACTCCCTCATCTAGCTTTGTAGATAGTAATACTACTATCAGCATCCGTTTTCCTCTTGAAGATTCATTTATTTTCTATGGCTTGCCGATCATCGAGCAAGTCAACCAAAGTCCACACTTTGTTCTCATACATGGATCCCATCTCAGATTTCATGGCCTCAAGCCATTTCACGGAAAGTGGGCTCATCATCGCTTCCTCGTAGTTCGTAGGTTCCTCATGGTCAAGTAACATGAACTCCAGAATAGGATTACCGTACCACTCTGGTGCGAAACATACTCTAGATGACCTACGAGGTTCGGTAGTCACTTGATCCGAAGATTCATGATCATCATCATTAACTTCCTCACTAATTGGTGTAAGCATCACTTGAACTGATTTTAGTGAAGAAATACTTTCCAATTCAGGAGAAGGTACAATTACCTCATCAAGTTCTACCTTCCTCCAACTCACTTTTTTTGAGAGAAACTCCTTCTCCAGAAAGGATTCATTCTTAGCAACAAAGATCTTGCCTTCGGATCTGTGATAGAAGGTGTACCCAACAGTCTCTTTTGGGTATCCCATGAAGACACATTTCTCCGATTTGGGTTCGAGCTTATCAGGTTGAAACTTCTTCACATAAGCATCGCAGCCTCAAACTTTAAGAAACGACAACTTGGGTTTCTTGCCAAACCACAGTTCATAAGGTGTCGTCTCAACGGATTTAGATGGTGCCCTATTTAACGTGAATGCAGCTGTCTCTAATGCATAACCCCAAAACGATAGTGGTAAATCGGTAAGAGACATCATAGATTGCACTATATCCAAAGTACGGTTATGACGTTCGGACACACCATTATGCTCTGGTGTTCCAGGTGGCATGAGTTTGTGAAACTATTCCACATTGTTTAATTGAAGGGAAAACTCGTAACTCGAATATTTGCCTCAACGATCAGATCGCAGAAACTTTATTTTCTTGTTACGATGATTCTCTACTTCACTCTGAAAATCTTTGAACTTTTCAAGTGTTTTAGACTTGTGTTTCATCAAGTAGATATACACATATCTGCTCAAATCATCTGTGAAGGACAGAAAACAATGATACCCGCCGTGAGCCTCAACACTCATTGGACCGCGACACCGCGTACATCGGTATGTATTATTTCCAATAAGTCAGTGACTTGCCCCACTGTTCCGGGGAAAGAAGTCTTAGTCATCTTGCCCATGAGGCATGGTTCGCAAGAATCAAATGATTCATAATCAAGTGATTCCAAAAGCCCATCAGCATGGAGTTTCTTCATGCGCTTTACACCAATTTGACCTAAACAGCAGTGCCACAAATAAGTTGCACTATCATTATTAACTTTGCATCTTTTGGCTTCAATATTATGAATATGTGCATAACTACGATCAAGATCAAACAAACTATTTTCATTGGGTGTATGACCATCGAAGGTTTTTATTCATGTAAATAGAACAACAATTATTCTCTATCTTTAAATGAATAACCGTATTGCAATAAAAATGATCAAATCATATTTATACTCAACGCAAACACCAAATAACATTTATTTAGATTCAACACAAATCCCGAAAGTATAGGGAGTGTGCGATGATGATCATATCAATCTTGGAACCACTTCCAACACACATCATCACTTCACCCTTAACTTTTCTCTATTTATTCTGCAACTCCCGTTTCGAGTTACTAATCTTACCAACAGAACTAGTATCAAATACTGAGGGCTTGCTATAAACACTAGTAAAGTACACATCAATAACATGTATATCAAATATACCTTAGTTCACTTTGCCATCCTTCTTATCCACCAATTACTTGGGGCAGTTCCGCTTCCAGTGACCAGTCCTTTTGCAGTAGAAGCACTTAGTCTCGGGCTTAGGTCTAGACTTGGGCTTCTTCACTTGAGCAGCAACTTGCTTGTCGTTCTTCTTGAAGTTCCCCTTCTTCCCTTTGCCCTTTTTCTTGAAACTAGTGGTCTTGTCAACCACCAACACTTGATGCTTTTCTTGATTTCTACCTTCGTTGATTTCAGCATCACGAAGAGCTCAGGAATCATTTTCGTCATCCCTTGCATATTATAGTTCATCACAAAGTTCCAGTGACTTGGTTATAGTGAATGGAGAACTCTGTCAATCACTCTTTTATCTGGAAGATTAACTCCCACTTGATTCAAGCAATTGTGGTACCCAGACAATCTGAGCACATGCTCACTGGTTGAGCTATTCTCCTCCATCTTGTAGGCAAAGTACTGTCAGAGGTCTCATATCTCTTGACACGAGCATGAGTATGAAATACCAATTTCAACTCTTGGAACATCTCATATGCTCCGTGGTGTTTAAAACGTCTTTGAAGCCCCGATTCTAACCCGTAAAGCATGGTGCACTAAACTATCAAGTAGTCATCATATCGAGCTCGCCAAATGTTCATAACATCTGCATCTGCTCCTGCAATCGGTCTATCACCTAGCGGTGCATCAAGGACATAATTCTTCTGTGCAACAATGAGGACAATCCTCAGATCATGGACCTAGTCCGCATCATTGCTACTATCATCTTTCAACATAGTTTTTCTCTAGGAACATATAAAAAATATATGGGGAGCTACATCGCGAGCTATTGATCTACAACATAGTTATGCAAATACAATCAGGACTACGTTCATGATAAATTAAAATTCAATCAATCATATTACTTAGGAACTCCCACTTAGATAGACATCCCTCTAGTCATCTAAATGATCACGTGATCCAAATCAACTAAACCATGTCCGATCATCACGTGAGATGGAGTAGTTTTCAATGGTGAACATCACTATGTTGATCATATCTACTATATGATTCACGCTCGACCTTTCGGTCTCCAGTGTTCCGAGGCCATATCTGTGTATGTTAGGCTCATCAAGTTTAACCCGAGTATTCCGCGTGTGCAAAACTAGCTTGCACCCGTTGTATGTGAATGTAGAGCTTATCACACCCGATTATCGCGTGGTGTCTCAGTAAGAAGAATTGTCGCAACGGTGCATACTCAGGGAGAACACTTATACCTTGAAATTTTAGTAAGGGATCATCTTATAAAGCTACCACCGAACTAAGCAAAATAAGATGTATAAACGATAAACATCACATGTAATCAAAATATGTGACATGATATGGCCATGATCATCTTGCACCTTTGATCTCCATCTCCAAAGTACCGTCATGATCTCTATCATCGCTGACATGACACCATGATCTTCATCATCTTGATCTCTATCAACGTGTCGTCACATGGTCGTCTCGCCAACTATTGCTCTTGCAACTATTGCTATCGCATAGCGATAAAGTAAAGCAATTATTTGGCGCTTGCATCTTATGCAATAAAGAGACAACCATAAGGCTTCTGCCAGTTGCCAATAACTTCAACAAAACATGATCATCTCATACAACAACTTATATCTCATCACGTATCATCACAACAAGCCCTACAAAAACAAGTTAGACGTCCTCTACTTTGTTGTTGCAAGTTTTACGTGGCTGCTACGGGCTAAGCAAGAACCGTTCTTACCTACGCATCAAAACCAAAACGATTTTTCGTCAAGTATGTGTTGTTTTAACCTTCAACAAGGACCGGGCGTAGACACACTCGATTCAACTAAAGTTGGAGAAACTGACACCCGCCATCTGCCTGTGTGCGAAGCATGTCGGTAGAACAAGTCTCACATAAGAGTACGCGTAATGTCGGTCCAGGCCGCTTCGTCCAACAATACCACCGAATCAAAGTATGACATGCTGGTAAGCAGTATGACTATTATAGCTCACAACTCACTTGTGTTCTACTTGTGCATATAACATCTACGCATAAACCTGGCTCGGATGCCACTGTTGCGTAACATAGTAATTCCAAAAAAATTCCTACGCACACGCAAGATCATGGTGATGCATAGCAATGAGAGGGGAGAGTGTTGTCCATGTACCCTCGTCGACCGTAAGCGGAAGCGTTATGACAACGCGTTTGATGTAGTTGAAAGTACGGCACCTCCGCGATCTGCAGAGTGTCGAGGGAGAGCTACGTCAACACGACGGCGTGATGACGGTGACGTCCCACGAACTCATGATCCAGCAGAGTGTCGAGGGAGAGCTACGTCAACACGACGGCGTGATGACGGTGATCATGAAGCTACCGACGCAGGGCTTCGCCTAAGCACTATGACGATATGACCGAGGTGGATTATGGTGGAGGGGGGCACAGCACACGGCTAAGAGATCAATGATCAACTTGTCTGTTGTGGCTTTGGGATGTCCCCTGCCCACGTATATAAAGGAGGGAGGAGGAGGAGGCCGGCCCTAGAGGGGGCGCGCCAAGTGTGGGGAGTCCTACTAGGACTCCCAAGTCCTAGTAGGATTCCCCTTTTCCTTTCCGGAGTAGGAGAGAAGAAAGAGGGAAAGAGAGAGGGAATACGAAAGGGCAAGGGGGGCGCCGCCCCCTTTCCCCTAGTTCAGTTCGGACCCATGGGGGGCGCATGCCTCCTTCCCTCTGACCTGCCTCCTCTATTCCCGTATGGCCCAATAAGGCCCAATACTTCTCCCGACGAATTCACGTAACTCTCCGGTACTCCAAAAAATACCCAAATCACTCGAAACCTTTCCGATGTCCGAATATAGCCTTCCAATATATCGATCTTTACCTCTCGACCATTTCGAGACTCCCCGTCATGTCCCCGATATCATCCGGGACTCCGAACAAACTACGGTCATCAAATCACATAACTCATAATACAAATCGTCATCGAACGTTAAGCGTACGGACCCTACGGGTTCGAGAACTATGTAGACATGACCAAGACACATCTCCGCTCAATAACCAATAGCGGAACCTGGATACTCATATTGGCTCCTACATATTCTATGAAGATCTTTATCGGACAAACCGCATAACAACATACGTTGTTCCCTTTGTCATCGGTATGTTACTTGCCCGAGATTCGATCGTTGGTATCCTCATACCTAGTTCAATCTCGTTACTGGCAAGTCTCTTTACTCGTTGCATAATGCATCATCCCACAACTAATTCATTAGTCACAATGCTTGCAAGCCTTATAGTGATGTGCATTACCGAGAGGGCCCAGAGATACCTCTCCGATACACTGAGTGACAAATCCTAATCTCGATCTATGCCAACTCAACAAACACCATCGGAGACACCTGTAGAGCATCTTTATAAACATCCAGTTACGTTGTGACATTTGATAGAACACAAGGTGTTCCTCCAGTATTCGGGAGTTGCATAATCTCATAGTCTGAGGAACATGTATAAGTCATGAAGAAAGTAGTAGCAATGAAACTATAACGATCATAATGCTAAGCTAACGATTGGGTCTTGTCCATCACCATCATTCTCCTAATGATGTGATCTCGTTCATCAAATGACAACACATGTCTATGGTTAGGAAACACAACCATCTTTGATAAATGAGCTAGTCAAGTAGAGGTTTACTAGGGACACTTTGTTTTGTCTATGTATTCACACATGTACTAAGTTTCCGGTTAATACAATTCTAGCATGAATAATAAACATTTATCATGAAATAAGGAAATAAATAATAACTTTATTATTGCCTCTAGGGAATATTTCCTTCATGCCTGTCTATGCCCGTGCGTGTGAGAGAAGGGTCTGGAGGTATGCAAGGATGATGAGGGGGACGATATGGTTGTGGTAAGCATACATAACTACATAGGAAGATTAACCGTCGTGTGTCCAAGAAAGGGAGAGACATAACTAGTGAGGTAAGTCTATCGGTGCATGGGGAAAAATAATTATAGTTTACCTAGCTATATGTAGGGATATCAGTACGTATACATGCATGCATGTGTTAGAAGCAAATAATGTCCGAAGAGACGGACAGGGGGAGAGGGGTGCGGCTAGGAGGTGGTGCGAGAGGCCTACTTTGTCGAGGGGGAGGAGTGTACGAGTATGAGATCGATGAAAAGAGGGTCAGGAGTGTGCACCTGCGTGGAACCGTATTGGACATAGGGGGCATGGACGATGAGAAGAGAAGAGGGGAAGTGTGTGTTTGTGGTAGGCACACTTGGCTAGAGAGGTATATCGACCAGTGTGTGACGGAAAGAAGGAGCTGGGGGGCTACACACACCGTGCACTACTACAAAAAGGGCTATAGATGGAATGGCTACTAATGGCGCACCTGTGATGTGGTGCGCCATTAGTATATTCTAATGGCGCACCATGTCTCGGTGCGCCATTAATATATATTACTAATGGCTTTTTGGTGTGTGGTGCGCCATTAGTAGTTTGGGAAAAAAACATAAGAAAATTTTTGTTACTAATGGCGCACCTTGGAGTGGTGCGCCATTACTAGTTTTAACTAGTAATGGCGCACTTTCCACTGGTGCGCCATTACTAAGTTTTTTTAAAAAAATATCAAAAAAATATCATTTTTTTTCAAAACTACTAATGGCGCACCGTGGGAGTGGTGCGCCATTAGTAGTTCAACTACTAATGGCGCACCACCACAGTGCGCCATTAGTAACTTGGCCACCTTCCACCCGTGGAAGGTGGAAGGTAACAAGTTACTAATGGCGCACCGTGGGGTGGTGCGCCATTAGTAGTTACCCCACGGTGCGCCATTAGTAACTTGCCACCTTCCACCGAATGCACCCCCCCCCTGGATCGCCTTTTCAGTTTTAAAAAAAATAAAAGAAAATGATGAAAATGTCAAAAAAAATAAAAGAAAATAAGTTTCCCATGTGATATGTGGTCTAGTTGTTGGGAAAATTTGCAAATATGAATTTCGACTTCATTTGCAAAATCTCTCGAGAATTTGTAAAAATGGGCATAACTTTTGCATAATAACTCGGATGAAAAAGTTTTTTATATGAAAAATCATCTACTCGAAAAATTACATCCAAATTTAACTGGGGGAACCCCGTTAAACATTTTCAAAATCCCCAAAAACCTAACAGAAAAAAAGTTACGGGGCTTTCAAGATCTAGCAGCAAAAAAATTCAAACTTACTAGTGGCGCACCGTGGATGTGGTGCGCCACTAGTAACTGAAAAAATTACTAATTTCAAAAAAAATTGAATTTTTTTCAAAAATAATACGTAATATGATCGAGAAGTTTGAAATATTTTTCAAAATTTCATCATAGTCATTAACATGAACAAAGTCCTAGACATCAATAAGGTATAACAGGATTGATATGCTAGATATATCAACAAGTGCCTGTGAAGTGAGCTGTTGCTAGGGTTGGATAGAACTCTGAAGTTAAGCGTGCTTGGGCTGGAGTAGTGTGAGGATGGGTGACCTTTGGGAAGTTTGACCACGGAGTGCGATTTGACTTGAGATTAAGCATATTGACCCGAGATTAAGCCATAGTGAACTGAGATTAAGAAAAAATTTGAAAAAAATTTAAAAAAAATTTGAAAAAATTTAAAAAGAAAAATTGAAAAAAAAATGTTACTAATGGCGCACTTCTATGTGGTGCGCCATTAGTATACCAGATACTAATGGCGCACCTCTATGTAGTGCGCCATTAGTATATCAGATACTAATGGCGCACCGTGGGCTATACTAATGGCGCACCAGGTGGTGCGCCATTAGTAAAAAATACTAATGGCGTGCTATTAATGGCGCACCACAGATGCGTCATTAGTAGCCATATTAGGTGCGCCATTAGTATGGGTTTTTCTAGTAGTGGTGGGTGAACGACCTAAAGAAAAATAACGAATGTGCGCGATGGAGGGGACACTGAGGGAGGGTGAGAGGGGGCGGGCGTGTGCATGCACGATAGAAAGTTAGCTCTAGCTAGCTACAAAAAGAAGAGGATCGTGAAGGTGTAAAAGACAAACAGAGATCATAATTCATTATAGAGAAGTGGATATAGATACTTGAAGAAGATATCTTAATGTATAGCATTGATTATAATTTAGGATAATGTGTGGCTTTTGCAGCTCAGGGCTAAATACTTGTCATAATGGACGGGGCGGGGCACTATACTTTGTGTGATAAACACGGTGTACGTTTGGAACATGGTTTAGATTATGAATATCTAGTTAGTACATCAAATGTACTATTATATGGAATCAACATCAAGTGTATTCAAAAAATTGAATTCGAGTTCATATAGTACACATAGTTCATATCTATCTCTATAGTAATCATAGGGTGTGTGGTACGTCTCCAATGTATCTATAATTTTTTATTTTTCCATGCTATTATATTATCAATCTTGGATGTTTTATATGCATTTATATGATATTTTATATGATTTTGGGACTAACCTATTGACCTAGAGCCCAGTGCCAGTTTTTGTTTTTTCCTTGTTTTTGAGTTTTACAGAAAAGGAATACCAAACGGAGTCCAATTGACTTGCCAATTTTTTATGGACCAAAAGAAGCCCCCGGAGTAAAATAGTTAGGACAGAAGAGTCCCGAGCCGTCCACGAGGATGGAGGGCGCGCCCCTGCCTCATGGACGACTCGGAGACCCCCCCTGACGTGAGACCAACGCAAAAAATTCCTATAAATACAGAAACCCCCGAAAAGAAACCTAGATCGGGAGTTCTGCCGCCACAATCCTCTGTAGCCACCGAAAACCAATCGGGACCCTGTTCCAGCACTCTGCCGGACGGGGGAATCATCACCGGTGGCTATCTTCATCATCCCGGCGCTCTCCATGACGAGGAGGGAGTAGTTCACCCTCGGGGTTGAGGGTATGTACCAGTAGCTATGTGTTTGATCTCTCTCTCGTGTTCTTGATTTGGCAATATCTTGATGTATCGCGAGCTTTGCTATTATAGTTGGATCTTATGATGTTTCTCCCCCTCTACTCTCTTGTAATGGATTGAGTTTTCCCTTTGAAGTTATCTTATCGGATTTAGTCTTTAAGGATTTGAGAACACTTGATGCATGTCTTGCATGTGCTTATCTGCGGTGACAATGGGATATTCACGTGATCCACTTGATGTATGTTTTGGTGACCAACTTGCGAGTTCTATGACCTTATGAACTTATGCATACCGGTTGGCACACGTTTCCATCTTGACTCTCCGTAGAAACTTTGGGGCACCCTTTGAAGTTCTTTGTGTTGGTTGAATAGATGAATCTGAGATTGTGTGATGCATATCATATAATCATACCCGCGGATACTTGTGGTGACATTGGAGTATCTAGGTGACATTAGGGTTTTGTTTGATTTGTGTCTTAAGGTGTTATTCTAGTACGAACTCTAGGATAGGTCGAATGGAAAGAATAGCTTCGTGTTATTTTACTACAGACTCTTGAATAGATCGATCAGAAAGAATACTTTGAGGTGGTTTCGTACCCTACAATAATCTCTTTGTTTGTTCCCGCTATTAGTGACTTTGGAGTGACTCTTTGTTGCATGTTGAGGGATAGTTATATGATCCAATTATGTTATTATTGTTGAGAGAACTTGCACTAGTGAAAGTATGAACCCTAGGCCTTGTTTCAACACATTGCAATACCGTTTTCGCTCCCTTTATCATTAGTTACCTTGCTGTTTTTATATTTTCAGATTAGAAAAACCTATATCTACCATCCATATTGCACTTGTATCACCATCTCTTCGCCGGACTAGTGCACCTATAAAATTTACCATTGTACTGGGTGTGTTGGGGACACAAGAGACTCTTTGCTATTTGGTTGCAGGGTTGTTTGAGAGAGACCATATTCATCCTACACGTCCCACAGATTGATAAACCTTAGGTCATCGACTTGAGGGAGATTTGCTACAGTCCTACAAACCTCTGCACTTGGAGGCCCAACAACTTCTACAAGAAGAAGGTTGTGTAGTAGACATCAAGCTCTTTTCTGGCGCTGTTGCCGGGGAGGCTAGGTAAGCGGCACTAACACCCCGTCAACTAAGCTCTTTTCTGGCGCCGTTGCCGGGGAGGTGAGTGCTTGAAGGTATATCTTTAGATCTTGCAATCGAATCTTTTAGTTTCTTGTATTATCACTAGTTTAGTTTATAAAATAAAACTACAAAAAATGGAATTGAGGGTGCCTCATATGCTTCATCTTTTTAATATCTTCCGTGAAAATAATGGAAAGGAAAATTGTGCTCAAGTGTTAGAAGAAGAATGCATTGAAATGTTTGGCACTAAATATTTGAATGATGAGCATGATTGCAATGTTGTTAGTATGAATTCCTTGAATATCCATGATACTAATGATATGCAAAGCCACAAGCTTGGGGATGCTATGTTTGAACAAGATGATATTTTTTGTCCCCCAAGTTTTGATGAGAAAATTTATTATGATGATAGCATGCCTCCTATTTATGATGATTATATTGATGAAAGTGGGTCTGGAAGAGTGTCAAATTTAGGAAGTAATGATCCCACTATTTTGTAGGGTGTTGAGTCTTATTGCGATAATTATGAAAGTGGATTTGGAGAGGTCATGACTTTATTTAGTGATGAATCCACTATTTCAGAAGAGGTTCCAATTGATTATGAGAAAAAAGTTGTTATCTGTGATGATTATTGTGATGACATGGATGCTATACAGAATAATGATAACCATGAAACTTGTCAGTATGATTTTAATTTTCAATTGGATTATGCCTCACATGATAGTTATTTTGTTGAGTTTGCTCCCACTACTATTCATGAGAAGAAATTTGCTTATGTGGAGAGTAATAAAAATTCTATGCTTGTAGATCATGAAAATAATGCTTTATGTGATGGTTATATTGTTGAATTCATTCATGATGCTACTGAAAATTATTATGAGGGAGCAATATATGCTTGTAGGAATTGCAATAATATCAAGTTTCCTCTCTATGTGCTTAAAATCTTGAAGTTATGCTTGTTTTGCTTTCCTATGCTAGTTGATTCTTGTTCCCATAAATTGTTTGCTCACAAAATCCCTATGCATAGGTAGTGGGTTAGACTTAATTGTGCTAGTCATATTATTCATGATGCTTTCTTTATGTTTCAATTCTTATCTTTTATGTGAGCATCATTGAAATCATCATGCCTAGCTAGGGGCGTTAAACGTTAGCGCTTGTTGGGAGGCAACCCAATTTTATTTTTGTTCTCTACCTTTTCCTCCTGTTTAGTAATAAATAATCTATCTAGACTCTGCTTAGAAGTGGTTTTATGTTTCAATTAGTGTTTGTGCCAAGTAGAACCTTTGGGAAGACTTGGGTGAAGTCTTTGCGATCTTGCTGTAAAAAACAGAAACTTTTGCGCTCACGAGATTAGCAGCAATTTTTTACTGGAGAGTGCTTTTCGTTTTTTGCAGATATTTAATAGACGAATTCCTCACGTCCACCAATTTATTTCAAAATTTTAAGAGTTCCAGAAGTATTCGAACAAAACAGATTACTACAGACTGTTCTGTTTTTGACAGATTCTGTTTCTGTGTGTTGTTTGCTTATTTTGATGAATCTATGGGTAGTATCGGAAGGTATGAACCATAGAGAAGTTGGAATACAATAGATATTACACCAATATGAATTTAGAATGAGTTCACAACAGTAACAAAAGTGGTGATTTATTTTCTTATACTAACAGAGCTTACGAGCTTTTTGTTGAGTTTTGTGTTGTGAAGTTTTCAAGTTTTGGGTAAAGATTCGATGGACTATGGAATAAGGAGTGGCAAGAGCCTAATCTTGGAGATGCCCAAGGCACCCCAAGGTAAGAGCATCTCTAGCCGTTGAGCCCCCCAGGTGGCATTTTTTCGCCTCCTGGGGGGCTGCCGGCGAAAACTTTTGTCTGGGATTGAGAAAATATCCACTCGTTGCCTTCCCACGCACCTATCCCCGCCACGACCACCACGCGAACCGCCGAACCAGCTGGCGCTCCGCGGCGGCGGGCTACCTCATCTTCTTCCTCTTCCTCGAGCTCCCCTCCGTCTCGATCGTGCCCGTCCCCACCGCCGATCGCCCGCGCCGCCGCGAGCTCGAGGCCCTTCCCCCTCCCCGTCCGCCCCGACGTCCTGCCCCGCCCGGTCGCGAACCAGCCGGAGAGCATCATCGACCCGGCTGCCTCCGTCGTGGCCAGGAAGGACGGCCGGCACTAGCAACAGCCGCAGCACTGCACCGTCATTGTCGGCACCATCTTCGGGAGCCGCAGCGGCCGTGTGACCTTCTGCGTGCAGCGCGACCCCGCCGTGCCGCCCCCGTTCCTCTTCGAGCTCTCCGTGACAATGCAGTCCCTCGCTGTCGAGGCGGCGTCCGGCCTACTCCGCATCGCGCTCGAGTGCCACCTCTCCAGTAGAAGGTCGTCTAGTGCGGCCGGCAAAAATGCTGGTGCTGCCGGCGGAAGCTCCCGCCCAAGAAACGTCTGAACGTCGGGCATGCCGTGCGGAGTCGAGGTGGGAGTAGAGGACAACGGGACCGGGGAGGCGGGGCCGGAGAACCTGACGGAGTCGAGGTGGGAGCAGAGGGTGGGGAGGTGGCGGAAGCGGCAGGGCGGGTCGGGAGGCACTCGAGTCGCCGGCGTTGACCACGATGAGCTGGGTCGGGCTGACCATGTCGCCTTCGCCGCGCCTGCTTGTCTGTGGCCGCGCCCCACCAACCTCCGTGCCTACGCGGCCGCCCCACCAACCTCCGTTCAGGCGGGCTCGTGCCTGCGCCACGCCCGCGCACAACGCACCGCGAGCTCATCCGTGTCGGAAGAGCATGACGAGCAGCAGCGGCGAGCAGGAAGAGCAGGGCTCGCACACCGCGAGCTCGCCCTCAGCGCTAGGGGCGAGCAGGAAGATCCGGCTCGACCTCAGCACAGGCACCGACACGTGCGGTGCCTCGGCTGTGACTCCAAGCAGTCCCTAGCTGGGCCTCCTTGGACGACCTCCTCGGCGCGCGGCATGCAGTGTGCGGCGTCGACGACCTCCTCGGCGCGTAGCGTGCGGTGTGCGGTGTCGACGACCTCCTCGGTGAGAGGAGCAAGCAGAGCAGGCACCAGCCGCGGGTCGGCGCAGAAGCCGGAGCTCGGGAAGGCGGGAGCCTGGCGAGGGCGGTGCATGGCGGACCGGCGGGGACCGGAGTGGACGAGAGGGTGCACGGACGAGCTCTTCCTCGGCACGAGCGACGGAGAGAGAAGAGAGCTTTGTTTTGTCTTGCATGCTGCTTGTGCTGGGCGCATGCTGCATGTGGTGGGCCTACGCAGGAGAAGGAAGGAGAGAGGCCGGCAGTGGGCCTTGCAGCAGCTAAATATAGCGCCAGCGCCCCTAGCTGACCCCCAGCTTTCTGGGTTTCTCTTGCCAGCGTCGGCCGTTGTTTTCGCTAATACCGGCGAAAAATGAGCCCGTGGGGGTGTGGCTGGGACTGTTTTTGACCATTGGCGCCGAAAAAATGCTACTGGGGGGCTTCCTGGGGGACCTAGTGGAGATGCTCTAATATTCAAGGACAACCAAGAGCCTAAGCTTGGCGATGCCCCGGAAGGCATCTCCTCTTTCGTCTTAGTTCATCGGTAACTTTACTTGGAGCTATATTTTAGCCACCACATGATATGTGTTTTTCTTCGAGCGTCATTTTATTTCTTTTATTTTTCTTGCTGTTTGAATAAAATGCCAAGATCTGAAATTCTTAAATGTTAGAGAGTCTTCACATAGTTGCACAATTATTCAACTACTCATTGATCTTCACTTATATCTTTTGGAGTAGTTTGTCGTTTGCTCTAGTGCTTCACTTATATCTTTTAGAGCACGACGGTGGTTTTATTTTGAAGAAATTGATGAACTCTCATGCTTCACTAATATTATTTTTAGTCTTTAGAACATCATGGTAATTTGCTTTGGTTATGAATTTAGTCCTAATATGATGGGCATCCAAGAGGGATATAATAAAAACTTTCATATAAAGTGCATTGAATACTATGTGAAGTTTGATTCCTTATGATTGTTTTCAGATATGAGGATGGTAATATTAGAGTCATGCTAGTGAGTAGTTGTGAATTTGAGAGATACTTGTGTTAAAGTTTGTGATTCCCGTAGCATGCACGTATGGTGAACCGTTCTGTGATGAAGTCGGAGCATGATTTATTTTTTGATTGTCTTCCTTAGTGGCGGTCGGGGACGAGCGATGGTCTTTTCCTACCAATCTATCCCCCTAGGAGCATGCGCATAGTGCTTCGTTTTGATAACTAATAGATTTTCCTACCAATCTTTTCCTACTAATAAGTGTGTGAGTTCTTTATGACTAATGTTGAGTCCATGGATTATACGCACTCTCACCTTTCCACCATTGCTAGCCTCTCTTGTGCGGCGCAACTTTCGCCGGTACCATAACACCCACCATTACCTTCCTCAAAACAGCCACCATACCTGCCTATTATGGCATTTCCATAGCCATTCCGAGATATATTGCCATGCAACTTTCCACCGTTCCGTTTATTATTACACGCTCCATCATTGTCATATTGCTTTGCATGATCATGTAGATGACATCATATTTGTGGCAAAGCCATCGTTCATAATTCTTTCATACATGTAACTTTTGATTCATTTGCACATCCCAGTACACCGCCAGAGGCATTCACATAGAGTCATATTTTGTTCTAAGTATCGAGTTGTAATTTTTGAGTTGTAATTAAATAAAAGTGTGATGATCATCATTATTAGAGCATTGTCCAAGTGAGGAAAGGATGATGGAGACTATGATTCCCCCACAAGTCGGGATGAGACTCCGAAAGAAAAAAATTTAAAAAAAGGCCAAAAAAAGAGAGGTCCCAAAAAACAAAAAAATAAGAGAAAAAGAGAGAAGGGGCAATGCTACTATACTTTTCCACATTTGTGCTTCAAAGTAGCACCATGATCTTCATGATAGAGAGTCTTCTCTTTTGTCACTTCCATATACTAGTGGGAATTTTCATTATAGAACTTGGCTTGTATATTCCAATGATGGGCTTCTTCAAAATGCCCTAGGTCTTCGTGAGCAAGCAAGTTGGATGCCTACCCACTTAGTTTCTTTTGTTGAGCTCATACACTTATAGCTCTAGTGCATCCGTTGCATGGCAATCCCTACTCACTTACATTGATATCTATTGATGGGAATCTCCACAGCCCATCGATACACCTAGTTTATGTGAGACTATCTTCTCCTTTTTGTCTTCTCCACAACCACCATTCTATTCCACCTATAGTGCTATGTCCATGGCTCACGCCTATGTATTGCGTGAAGATTGAAAAAGTTTGAGAACATCAAAAGTATGAAACAATTGCTTGGCTTGTCATCGGGGTTGTGCATGATTTGAATATTTTGTGTGATGAAGATAGAGCATAGCCAGACTATATGATTTTGTAGGGATAAGCTTTCTTTGGCCATGTTATTTTGAGAAGACATAATTGCCTTGTTAGTATGCTTGAAGTATTATTGTTTTTATGTCAATATTAAAATTTTGTTTTGAATCTTATGGATCTGAATATTCTTGCCACAATAAAGAAGATTACATTGATAAATATGTTAGGTAGCATTCCACATCAAAAATTCTGTTTTTATCATTTACCTACTCGAGGACTAGCAGGAATTAATCTTGGGGATGCTTGATACGTCTCCAACGTATCTATAATATTTGATTGTTCCATGCTATTATATTATCAATCTTGGATGCTTTATATGAATTTATATGCTATTTTATATGATTTTTGGGACTAACCTATTAACCTAGAACCCAGTGTCAGTTTCTTTTTTTCCCTTGTTTTTGAGTTTTACAGAAAAGGAATACCAAACGGAGTCCAATTGACGTGCCAATTTTTGCTGAATTTTTATGGACCAAAAGAAGCCCCCGAAGTAAAATAGTTGGGCCAGAAGAGTCCCAAGCCATCCACGAGGGTGGAGGGCGGCCCTACCCCCCTAGGCGCGCCCCCTGCCTCGTGGACGAGGAGACCCTCCTGACGTGATACTGACGCCAAAAATTCCTATAAATACAGAAACCCCCGAAAAGAAACCTAGATCGGGAATTCCACCGCCGCAAGCCTCTGTAGCCACCAAAAACCAATCGGGACCCTATTTCGGCACCCTACCGGAGGGGGCGGAATCATGACCGGTGGCTATCTTCATCATCCCGACGCTCTCCATGACGAGGAGGGAGTAGTTCACCCTCGGGGCTGAGGGTATGTACCAGTAGCTATGTGTTTGATCTCTCTCTCTCTCTCTCTCTCTCTCTCTCTCTCGTGTTCTTGATTTGGCACGATCTTGATGCATCGCGAGCTTTGCTATTATAGTTGGATCTTATGATGTTTCTTCCCCTCTACTCTCTTGTAATGGATTGTGTTTTCCCTTTGAATTTATCTTATCGGATTGAGTCTTTAAGGATTTGAGAACACTTGATGTATGTCTTGCATGTGCTTATCTGTGGTGATAATGGGATATTCATGTGATCCACTTGATGTATGTTTTGGTGATCAACTTGCGAGTTATGTGACCTTGTGAACTTATGCATAGGGGTTGGCACACGTTTCCGTCTTGAATCTCCGGTAGAAACTTTGGGGCACTCTTTGAAGTTCTTTGTGTTGGTTGAATAGATGAGTCTGAGATTATGTGATGCATATCGTATAATCATACCCGCGGATACTTGTGGTGACATTGGAGTATCTAGGTGACATTAGGGTTTTGGTTGATTTGTGTCTTAAGGTGTTATTCTAGTACGAACTCTAGGATAGGTCGAACGGAAATAATAGCTTCATGTTATTTTACTACAGACTCTTGAATAGATCGATCAGAAAGAATAACTTTGAGGTGGTTTCGTACCCTACAATAATCTCTTCGTTTGTTCTCTGCTATTAGTGATTTTGGAGTGACTCTTTATTGCATGTTGAGGGATAGTTATATGATCTAATTATGTTATTATTGTTGAGAGAACTTGCGCTAGTGAAAGTATGAACCCTAGGCCTTGTTTCAACACATTGCAATACCATTTCGCTCACTTTTATCATTAGTTACCTTGTTGTTTTTATATTTTCAGATTACAAAAACTTACATCTACCATCCATATTGCACTTGTATTACCATCTCTTCGCCGAACTATTGCACCTATACAATTTACAATTGTATTGGGTGTGTTGGGGACACAAGAGACTCTTTGCTATTTGTTTGCAGGGTTGTTTGAGAGAGACCATCTTCATCCTACGCCTCCCACGGATTGATAAACCTTAGGTCATCCACTTGAGGGAAATTTGCTACTATCCTACAAACCTCTACACTTGGAGGCCCAACAATGTCTACAAGAATAAGGTTGTGTAGTATACATCAGTGTGTTGTTAAGGTAATACACGAATGATGGTTGAAGTTGGCAACAATCATGATTGTAGATTCTTATTCAAATATCGAAACGATTCAAATTTAGTTCAAATTGCAGCGGTAGTATAGACATTTGGAATGCACTAAAATGTTGGTATGAGTAGGTTATATGCATTATACAGCCAGTGAAAAAATTTAATTGGACATAACATGGAATCATAGCTTTGAATAGCATTTGTATCGTAAAACGGGATAAGACTCTCTCTTTGTGTGGTGTGAATAGTTATATTTTTTCGTTGAGGGAAGTGCAAATTGATTTGGTACGTACAAGTACAATATTACACGTTAGGCTTGTCCCTAAAATTCAACCTGCGCCTTGTTATATCCCGAAAATTTGGCCTCCTTTGGTTCATAGGGTAGGAAAATCGTAGGAATGGGAAAGTCATAGGAAATGAGATGACATGTATCTCAAATCCTACGAGCAGAATAGGAAATGAGATGCCTTTTGATTCACATCATAGGATTTTTTTCATTGAGTCTAAGCTGATGTTTATTTTCCTGTGAAATCTGAAGGAATTCCTCCATAGGAATAGGATTCCATTCCTACAAAACAAAGGGCTCTGAACGAATTTTTTCTATAGAAATCCTATCCTATGAAATTCCTACAAGATTCCTCTAAACCAAAGGAGGCCTCAGATATCGTGATCCCAAAAATCGCGCCTTCACAACCCGCGCCTTGCTATCCCGAGATTACAACGCGCACGAAAACTCCCTCCAACTGATAAATCCCAACACGCAAAATCCCCCTTCTAACCCTGAGCCAAAAGGGCCGCTAGTTCAAATTGGTGGGGGTATTGTTACACATCCTACATTTTGGACAAGCGCGTCCCTAAGTCATGGTTCCCCCCTCCCATCGCCTCCTTTTCGCCATTCAAAATCGTAGGCCGCCATAACCTGTCCGCTCTAGCCGTGAAACCCCACCCTCCTGCGTCTGCCACCTCACCACTGCCCAGTCGGAGCTTCTTCCCCGACGACGTCGTCCACCGCAATAGCTCAACATCCCTCATCCACCTCCCCGGATGAGGATCCGTCGTCCATCTCGTCGTCCCACCGGTTCAGCCGCCCCGTCCTCCACCTCCAAGGAGCTGCTCCGATGATTGCCTCATCTATCGCGGCTGCTCCATCCCCACGGCGCCGCCTTAACCTGCTCCACCGGAACCGCAACATCCTCACCGACTCCTCGGACGAAGCCGAGGCCTACTCGATGCCACCAAAGAGGTTATACACTCATCGCATCGCACCCTCTCCTTAACTCGACCTCTCGGTACCAACGATGTTCCATCCCGCATCCCCATAGTGCGGCTACCTCGAAGTCGGCGCCGCGGACAACATCTCCACGGCGGCTCTGCCCCAGTGCGAGGCCCCTTCGGTGGCGGCGGCCATACCAGCCGGATATGTTGCTGCTGCTCCGGCTCTCGCTCGCTTGCTCGCTCGCGCTGCTGCTGCTGCTCTCCCCCTCGCTCGTGCTGCTACTCTGCTCCGATTTAGCTACACTTTAGTAGATTTATCGACTTTTGGATCAGTCGATTTTCAGAGGGTGGGGGGCTCGCCGGAGTTAAGGAAGAACCACCTGCCGCAGCGAGGGGGGCTCGCCGGAGTTAAGGAAAAACCACCTGCAGCGGGGAGGGGGGCTCGCCGGAGAGGTACCCAACTATCTATCTTAGGGTTCAGGGTGGGGGCGGTGGTCGCTGGCGGTGGGGGCGGGGGGGCGCGGTGGTGGGGCGGTGGTGTGGGGATCATCGGAGAAAAAACTCGGCGGGGGGAGGGGGCTAGAGGGCTGGCCAGGGTGGCGGTGGACCGGCAGTGGGGAGTGGTTTCGGGGCAGCGAGGCGGCGCGGGAGCACCGACGGCTAAGGGATTCCTGGATTAGGGGGTATCCGGACAGCCGGACTGTGTACTACATCCGGACTATTGAAGCGTGAAGATACAAGACTCAAGACTTCGGCCCGTGTCTGGATGGGAATTTCCTTGGTGTGGAAGGCAAGCTTGGCGATCCGGATATTATATTCCCTTCCTTGTAACCGACTCCATGTAAACCCTAGCCCTCTCCGGTGCCTATATAAACTGGAGAGGTTGGTCCTTAGAAGGCCGATCACAATTACAATCATACCATCATAGGCTAGCTCCTAGGGTTTAGCCTCTACGATCTCGTGGTAGATCTACTCTTGTACTACCCATATCATCAATATTAATCAAGCAGGAAGTAGGGTTTTACCTCCATCGAGAGGGCCCGAACTTGGGTAAAAATCTGTGTCCGTTACTTCTTGTTACCATCAGCCTTGACGCATAGATCGGGACCCCCTACCCGAGATCTGCCGGTTTTGACACCGACATTGGTGCTTTCATTGAGAGTTCCTCTGTGCCGTCGCCGTCAGGCTCGATGGCCCCTTCAATCATCATTGACGACGTTGTCCAGGGAGAGACTTTCCTCCTTGGAGCACCGGACAGTCACGACGAGCACGGCTTAGGCCTGATGTCGGACAAAGCTCGGGGTACCACCCCCGCAGTAGCTGTCGTAGTTCTAAGTCTGGCAGTAGAATGGGGGTAGGTATGGAGAGGCAAGATCCTAGCTATGGATTAGTTGTATATGCAAGATGTTTACGAGTTCAGGCCCTTCTCGGAGGAAGTAACAGCCCTACGTCTCGGAGCCCGGAGGCGGTCGACTGTATTATGTGCGTATGAGTTACAGGGGTGCGAACCCTTTACACTGAGGAGGGGGTGGCTTATGTAGAGTTCGCCGGAGCCCTCCAGCCCTCAGTTATGTAAGGATTAAGGTACATTAAGAGAGGGAGTTACTGGTAACGTCCCACATAAAGTGCTATGATGACCATAAATCCACTTAATGACCGACCGTTTGCGTGCGGACTGACTGTAGATCTTCTGGCGGTCGAGTGGTTGGCTGGTGGTCGAGTGTCTTCAGGTCCGTCGAGTGGAATCCTTCCAGGTTGGCTGAAAGGTGTTTTATTTAAGAGATGTCCTTGGGGAGGGTATCTTGGACAGGTCCATGACCCTACCCTAGGTACATGACTTCATCAGTAGCCCCCGAATGGATCGAGGTTTGAGTGGGGAAGGAGTTGAGAACTCTTCCGACCCACTTTTTGTGTGATGAGCACGTCTTGTCCTGGATCAATAAGCTTAGGTGACGGCTTCAACTTCTTTTTCATTCGCCTTGATCCATTCTTTGTATTTGTCGAGTATGTTTTTTGTACTTGGTGAACTCCGAGTGGCAGGAGGGAGGAAATCTTCTGTCTGACGATTTGCTCAGCGGCGCGCGGATTTAGCGGGATTCTAATTTTCGGGAAACGAGCGGGGCGGAGGAAGCCGCAGTAATCGGATGGGATAAGACAGGGACACCTCGATCTCCGCGCCACCTTTTTCGCCACGTATCGCGCGGGCGACTGTTGCGAGATTTGACAGGATCGTCCGAGCCTACCAGTCAGTCACTCGGAAGCAACCTCATATAAGGCCTCGGACGGGGGTTTTTGAACAGTGCGTTCCCCTTTACTCCTCCATTCTCCAGATTCATCTGCCGCGTGCGATTCCTCCTCCGCGTTGCTGCTCCGTGCGCGTCTCGTCGGTGACAATGGTGAAGGACAAGACGGCCGCTTTGGAGCGGGCGAAGAAGGTGTCGGCGAAGGCGAAGGGAAGAGCGACCAGTCGGGGCGGATCCTCGTCGAGGGCCGGCTTGCCGCAGGGCTGGATCCCGGGCGACTGGATTCGCTCGACGATCAGCCAGAAGGACCTCGATGACATGGCCAATGAAGGACGGATCCTCCATGGAACTGCGCTGCTCCCGGGGAAGGAGTGGACGCCACAAGCTCTGGAGGGTGAGTGCGTTCTCTTGGCCACCCATGTCGACCGCGGGTTTTCTCTGCCGCCTCACCCTTTCTTTCGGGTATTTCTGAACTTCTTTGGGGCACAACTTCACCACTTCACTCCCAACTCCATCGTGTATCTTGCTACTTTTGTGTCGTTGTGTGAGAATTTCTTGGGTTGCCGGCCTCATTGGGGCCTTTTCAAGCACATTTTCACTTGTCGCTCCCAAACGGTGAAAAAGGCCAATCCCAGTGACGAGAGAACTCAAGTGATTCAGATGTGTGGGGGTCTTGGGGTCCAAATGAGAGGAAAAAACTCTTTTCCGGCCATGATCTTACCTGAGTCAGTCCATGGAAGGCAGTCGACTTGGTTCTACTACAAGGACCAGCCAACGCCAGGGCAGTCGACTGGACTCCCTTGTTTTTTCATGGACCGAGTGAGCAAACCATCTTCTTTGAAAGTGATCCCGGAAGAGAAGGCGCAAGTGAAGGTGTTGGTCGAACAAGTTGTCCAGCTCATTCGAGACGGGGTAACAGGCATCGATCTCTTGGAGGTCTTCCTTCGACGACGCATCCAGCCGCTTCAAGCCCGAGACCATCCGATGTGGTTGTACTCCGGCACTAAGGACACCACTCGGATCCACCCGGAGGAGATCGAGGATGCCATGCTGGAAAGATGTCTTGGGGGCATCACATGAAACAAGGACAACCCTCGAGGGGCCAGGAGGATACCTCCACTTGACCAGTCCTACGAAGTAGACAAGGTCCATTCCTGCATCTTTGATTGTTATCCTATTTTCTCCATCTTGTTTGCTTCAAATCAGTCGATTGACTTTGTCTTGTTTGTTGTCTTCCAGGCCACCACTGAGATGTATTCGATGCCCAACGGGGCGCAAGAACCAGTCGGGGAGGAAGGGAGAGGAGGTGAAAGCCAGGAGGAATGGCAATCCGATGGTGCGGAGGACGAAGATGATGACAGTTCCGGCGAAGAGGAGGAGGAGGAAGAGGAGGAAGAAGTCGACCCTCCTTGCATGGAAAGGCGATCCAAGCTCACCCATGACCCCGCGGTCGAGCGTGGCAAGGCTATCGCGCCTGTCGGGGAGTCGACAAAACACCCTCGGACGACGTCTCCGGCGCCAACTGAAAAAGCGCCGAAGCAACCCCGAGCAACGCCATCAAAGCTGACGAAGGCCTTGCCCAAGATGAGGATGGCCATTCCCACCATTTCCGGGTACAGCGGAATTCGTGTTTTCTTGTTTGGCACGGACACATTTTTGGTCGACTTGTTGACTGATCAACTGATTTCTGAAACCTGCAGTGCTGCTACCTCCGAGACCTCAGTTAGAAATGAAGACCAGGAGATGGAAGATGTTGCCACCTCTAACCTTGGTATGATCTCTGTAGTTTCTCTTTTGGTCGACTGGATTTCCGTTTTTAACTTTGAATATTTCCTGTAGTCCCTCCTCATGTCATTGATCTCCCCGATGATGATGATGAGGCGCCGTTGAGGCGGAGGAGGACTAAGAAGGCGCCTGCTGGCAAGACTGACCAGGTTGCATCAGTGCCTGAGGTGCTGGTTCATGAGGGTGGCAACATCACTCGGACTTCTGTGTCTTTCGCTGTGCCGCTGACGAGTATCCGACCTTCATCATCGACTGCTGATCTGTCCTCCCTTTTCGCCACGCACCATGTCCCAGAGGACCAAGTGGGTACTGCTAAGGAGGCTATACGCCAAGCGTGGATCATGATGGAGCAAATGAAGGTGGTCCGGGAAGCCAGCCAGGCGGCCTATGATGCTAGCTCAGCTCTTCAGAGCAACGTCCAGGTTAGTTGATCACCACTTGTTCTGTTAGGATATACTACGAAAAACTCTTCTTTCAAGATCTTCAGATTCTGACGCCCATTTGGGTGTGTCGACTGAATTTTTGGACTGGTGGGGCACGCTGAGTGCACCCATCGGTGTAGTCCCGAGACTATGGTGGACTGGCGGCGATCGACCGTAGTCTTTATACTTTGTATTTCTTTGATAACTTCTTCACTCGGTCTGGTCGGACCATGTCGAATGGAATCTTGAAACCGGTGGGGGCACGCTGAGTGCACCCACTGGGTGTAGTCCCCGAGACTATGGTGGACTTCTGGCAGTCGACCATAGTCTGAAGAACTCTTTTTTTTGGATGATACCGAGGCTGATCACGACAGTTAGCTGTGGTTTAGGATCATAACCTTTTGTCTCTTTCAATGATCGATCGAACGAAGTCGGTAAGACCAGTGGGGCACGCTAAGTGCACCCACTGGTGTAGTCCCCGAGACTACTGTTGAATATTTTGATTCGGCTGTAGTCTTAGAAACGCAATGATTTTTCTTAGTCACTCGGAAGTAACCTGTCTTTGATGTCTGTCAATTGATTCTTCGTAGAAATCCTGTGAGCTTGTGGCTCGCTATACTGAATTGGAAAACAAACAGATCCAACTCAACCTTGACTTGAAGCTTGCTCAGGAGAACTTGCAGAAGGCGAGAGATGAAGCAAAAGGTATGGCTAGTGAGAACTTGACAACTGTCTTTGTCTTTCTGTCCCTTCCTAATTCTGATCTCACTGTCATTTTGCAGACAAAATGGAGGAGGCTCTGAAGAAGAAGGATCATGACCTTGCCGAGGCGTAGAAAACGGCTTTGAACAAAACCAAGCTCGCGGAAGAGAAGCTGTCTTCAGTCGGAAAACTGGAAGAAGAGAACGCCAATCTGAAAGCTGCTCTTGACGCGGCCAACAAGGAGGTTAGCCGACTGAAGAACGACAAGATAGCTCTGAGCGACAAGGCTGGCGAACTGGCGGGGAAGAGGAATGATCTAGAGGCTTATCTGGGAGGGCTTGCCAAGAAGTTATTCCTCATGCTTGAAGGTAATTCCTCTTATCCGACTGACTTGTTATCACTGACTCATCATAGAACCATTAGCTTGAACTCGAGTTGTGTTTGCAGAATTCTGTCAGAACTTCGAGGAAGAGACTAGTCGAGTGGAGACAAGCCTGGACCCCATTAACTCCCCCGTGAAGGATGAAGCCGCCATGAATGTGCTCCGACTGGAGTCTCGCGTCGCTGCTGTGGTGGACTACCTCGCTCGACTGAAGGTTGTGGTGTAGCGGATTGACTCGACACTCTGGCCAGGCGAGACACTTCAAAATGACCTCGAGTCTTTAATGACTCGACTGAATGACGTTCCAAGTCGAGTGCAGGAATGGAAAAAGTCTTCTGCCAGATGCGGTGCCGATGTTGCTCTGTCTCTGGTCCGCGTTCACTTCAAGGAGGCGCGAGAGGAAAGGCTAGCGTCCATCAAAGTTGCCAATACCAAGAAGTATGACTTCCGATCTTTCATGGATACTTTCATTGATGCTGCCACCCGGATCACTGATGGGATTGACCTGGACCAGTTCGTCGCGCCTTCCAGTCCTCCACCTAAGGAGTAAAAAACTTCTATGATTCATCTTAAATTTGCCTCGGAATGCCGAGCGATCTTGTAACCGATATACTTTAACAGGCTTGAGGCCTGGGTACTTCTGCATCCATAGGATGTTGTCCGAACTTTACTTATCATCGAAATATTCTTTTGTTTGCCTTCGAGTGAACTTTGTTCTTCACTCGGATTATGCTTCAGTGTTTGAGATGCAGCTCTGAGGTGGAAAATCCAGTCGACCTACACTTTTTTGTTCTTGCAGGCAAGGATGGAGTTCGGATTGTACTTATGGCGCAGCTCCGCAGGAGAAGGTAACAGTCGACCTGCACCTCGTCGTCCTTGCGAATCGGGATGGAATGCACCTTGTACTTGTGGCGCAGCTCCGAAGGAAAAGGTAACAGTCGACCTGCACCTCGTCGTCCTTGCGGATTGGAATGGATTTCGTACTTAGGCGAGTACTGGACTGCAACTAAGCCTCCGAGTGGGAGGGTTGCTCTCCACTCGGTAGGATTTTCGGATACTTAGGCGAGTACTGGACTGCATCTAAGCCCCTGAGTGAGAGGTTCGCTCTCCACTCGGTAGGATTTTTCAAACTTAGGCGAGTACTAGACCGCTGCTAAGCCGCCGAGTGGGAGGTTTGCTCTCCACTCGGTAGGATTTTTCAAACTTAGGCGAGTACTGGACTGCTGCTAAGCCCCCGAGTGGGAGGTTTTCTTTCCACTCGGTAGGATTTTTCAAACTTAAGCGAGTACTGGACTGCAGCTAAGCCCCCGAGAGGGAGGTTTGCTGTCCACTCGGTAGGATTTTTCAAACTTAGGCGAGTACTGGACTGCTGCTAAGCCCTCGAGTGGGAGGTTTGCTCTCCACTCGGTAGGATTTTTCAAACTTAGGCAAGTACTGGACTACAGCTAAGCCCCCGAGTGGGAGGTTTGCTCTCCACTCGGTAGGATTTTTAAAACTTAGGCAAATCTTGGACTGCAGCTAAGCCCGAGGAGGATTTTTGTGTCGTAGCTCTCAAGGGGAAGGCAATAGTCGACCTGTACTCGTCAGTCCTTGCAAAGCGCACATTGTATTAAATACTTAGGCGAGTACTTGGACTGCAGCTAAGCCCCCAAGTGGGAGGCTGGCTCCTCACCCGGTAGGATTTTCAAACTTAGGCGAGTACTTGGACTGCAGCTAAGCCCCCGAGTGGGAGGCTGGCTCACCACTCGGTAGGATTTTAGACACTTAGGCGAGTACTTGGACTGCAGCTAAGCCTCCGAGTGGGAGGCTGGCTCCTCACTCGGTAGGATTTTCAAACTTAGGCGAGTACTTGGACTGCAGCTAAGCCCCCGAGTGGGAGGCTGGCTCACCACTCGGTAGGATTTTTAGATACTTAGGAGAAATGGATTCGCAGCTAAGCCCCCGAGTGGGAGGCTGGCTCTCCACTCGGCAGGGATTTTTTTACAAACTTAGGCCAAACGGGTTCACGGCTAAGCCACCCACTTGGGGAAATTTCTTATGTAAACGAAAAGTAATAACAATCACTGGGAAAATTATAACATTCTTGTCTTTGATAAACAAACTACAGTGGTACTTTTATTACATCTCACCCGAGTGAGTACTTAAGTGTAAAAGGGGCGGAGCAGCTCCGCATTCCAAGCTCGAGGCTCATCAATCTGGCGATCGACGTTGTAAAGATGGTACGCTCCATTATGGAGCACTCTGGTGACGATGAAGGGACCTTCCTAAGTGGGAGCGAGCTTGTGTGGTTTCTGTTGATCCACTCGGAGGACCAAGTCTCCTTCTTGAAAGGTTCGGCTCTTCACATTTCTAGCATGGAATCGACGCAAGTCCTGCTGATAGATGGTCGAACGGATCAGGGCCATCTCTCTCTCCTCTTCAATTAGGTCGACTGCATCTTGCCGGGCTTGCTCCGCTTCATCTTCAGAGTAGAGTTCGACTCGGGGTGCATTGTGAAGCAGGTCACTCGGCAGAACTGCTTCAGCCCCATAGACCAGAAAGAATGGAGTTCTCCCAGTCGACCGATTAGGAGTGGTCCTCAATCCCCAAAGAACCGACGGAAGTTTGTCGACCCACGCCCCTGCTGCATGCTTGAGATCGCGCATCACCGAGGTTTCATCCTTTGAGAACTAGACCATTTGCTCGCTCGCTTGTCCATTCGACCGGGGTGAGCAAGCTCAAGCATAGTCGACTCGCGTGTTCTCGAGAGGCGCAAATGGCTTTGAACTTGTCGGAATCAAGTTTGACCCATTGTCGTGATGATCCTATGCGGAACTCCATATCTGAATATCAACCTCCGATGAAAGCGATAGCGATTGCACGATCGAGGTTCTTGATAGGTTTAGCTTCGATCCACTTCGTAAACTTGTCGACTGCCACAAGCAAATGAGTGAAACCACTTCTGCTAGTTCTCAGTGGTCCAATCATATCCAACCCCCAAACAGCGAAAGGCCAGACGAGTGGAATGGTCTTCAATGCTGAGGTGGGTTTGTGTGACATATTGGAGTAGAACTAACATCCTTCACACTTATCGACTATTTCCTTTGCCATTTCATTTGCTTTTGGCCAGTAAAATCCCACTCGGTATGCTTTAGCCACAATGGTCCGAGAGGATGCATGGTGACCACAGGTCCCCGAGTGGATATCATCAAGAATTATCTGACCTTCTTCTGGCGTTATGCATTTCTGGCTGACTCAAGTCGCGCTTTCTCTGTATAACTGTCCCTTGATCATAGTAAAGGCCTTGGATCGGCGGACGATCTATCGAGCCTCTTCTTCGTTCTCCGGGAGCTCTTTCCTTAGGATATACCCGATGTACGGCACCGTCCAGTCGGGAGTGATGACCACGACTTCCATGACCAGGTCGACCACAGCTGGGACCTCAACTTCAGTCGGATCAGTGGCACTTTTTGGCTACGGAGCTTGTTCGGTGAAAGGATCCTCTTGAACTGACGGTGTGTGGATGTGCTCCAAAAACACGTCACTGGGAATGGCTTCCCTCTTGGACCCTATTTTCGCCAAATCGTCAGCAGCTTGATTTTTCAGTCGGGGTACATGATGAAGCTCTAACCCCTCGAACTTCTTCTCTAGCTTCCTCACTGCATTGCAATAACCAGTCATGGCTGGACTTCTGACGTCCCACTCCTTCATCACTTGATTAACCACTAAATCTGAGTCGCCGTAGACCAGGAGGCGATGGACGCCGATTGAAATGGCCATACGCAACCCATACAACAGTGCTTCGTATTCTGCTTCAATGTTGGAAGAATCAAAGTGAATCTGGAGCACATATCTGAGCTTATCTCCTCAGGGGGAAACCAACACTACCCCAGCACCGGAACCATTCAGCATCTTAGAACCGTCAAAGAACATGGTCCAGTGCTCCGAGTGAACTTGAGTCGGTAATTGTTGTTCGATCCACTCGGCGATGAAATCTGCTACTGCTTGGCACTTGATGGCTTTCTTTGCCTCAAACTTGATATCAAGGGGAAGGAGTTCAATCGCCCATTTCGCCAGTCGACCAGCTGCATCTTTGTTGTGCAAAATCTCTGATAATGGGGCGTCGCTGACAACTGTAATAGAATGATCAGAGAAGTAATGAGAAACCTTCTTCGCGGTCATATAAATCCCATACACAAGCTTCTGATAATGAGGGTATGTTTGCTTTGATGGGGTTAATACTTCAGAAAGATAATATATTGGGCGCTGAACTTTGAAGGACTTTCCTTCCTCTTCCCACTCGACCGTAAGTACTGTACTGACGACTTGTCCTGTGGCTGCAATGTAATGCAGCAACGGCTCCATGCTGATTGGGGCAGCAAGCACCGGCTGGGTGGAGAGCAGAGCTTTGAGCTCTGCAAACGCTGCATCAGCTTCAGGAGTCCACTTGAACTTGTCTGACTTCTTCATCAGTCGGTAAAGAGGCAATGCCTTTTCACTGAGCCGAGAGATGAATCGACTTAAATCGGCCAAGCATCCAGTAAGCTTCTGGACATCGTGCACACGCACAGGGCGTTTCATTTGGAGTATAGTGCCAACTTTTTCTGGGTTGGCGTTGATTCCTCGCTCGAAACGAAAACCGAGTAACTTTCCGCCAGAACTCCGAATGTGCACTTTGATGGATTGCTTGATATCATACCTCCCGAGATTGGAAAATGTTTCAGCAAGGTCACCAACAGGTCGGAACCTTTCCATGACTTGACCACAATGTCATCCATGTATGCTTCCACATTCGACAGATTTGAGTGAGCAAACACTTCAATCATCCTCATAAACGTGGCTTCGGCATTCTTGAGGCCGAATGGCATGGTGACATAATGAAGCACCGAATGGAGTGATGAAAGCTATTTTGATCTCGCTGGTCCATACATGATCGATCTGATGGTACCCGGAATAGGCGTCTAAGAAAGACAACCGCTCACATCCCGCAGTCGAGTCGACTATTTGGTCGATGTGGGGGAGAGGAAAATGATCTTTTGGCAGGCCCGATTGATATGTTTGAAGTCGATGCACATGCGAAGTGACTTGTCCTTCTTAGGGACCATGACAACATTGGCGAGCCACTCAGAGTGGTAAATCTCTTGGATAAACTCTGCTGCTAAGAGCCGAGCCACCTCCTCGCCAATGGCCTTTCTCTTCTGGACGGCGGACTGTCGAAGATGTTCTTTGACAGGTTTAACTTTTGAGTCAACTCGTAGACGATGCTCAGCCAGTCCCCTCGGAACACCCGGCATGTCAGTAGGCTTCCATGCGAAGATGTCCCAGTTCTCACGGAGGAACTGGATGAGCGCTTCTTCCTATTTGGAGTCGAGTGTTGTTGAGATGTGAGTCGGAGCAGCATTGGGATCAGTCGGATGAATATGAATCGGTTTCTCTCCCGGACGGTGAAATGCTGACTCGTGGCGGGCTTCTTGGCTCGCAACAAATCACTGGTCTGCAGTTTTCGGGACTCTTGCAGCTCTACCACCGCCATCCGAGCATCAGCGATCTTAGAGCCTTTCAAAACACTCTTCTGTTTCTTCCGATTGCCGCGATGGCGGTGATCACACCTTTGGGACTGGCATCTTCAGTTTGAGGTACACGTAACATGGTCGAGCCATGAAACAGCGCATATGCCGCCTCCCAGGATAGCGTGATAAGCGCCCGAAATCCACGACCTCAAAGGTCAACTTTTCCTTATGAAAATCTTGTAGTCACCAAAACCACATCGAGAGCAATTTGGCCGAGTGACTCAGCCTTCTTTCCGTGAATGACTCCATGGAAGCTCATGTTGTTGGTGCTGAGTCCGACATCGGAATGCCCATCCATTTCAACGCTTCGCATACAAGACGTTCAGGAACTGCCTTGTCGCCGTGTCAAACCGGCGGATCTCGGTAGGGGGTCCCAACAAGGCGTCTAGGCGGATGGTAACAGGAGACAAGGGACACGATGTTTTACCCAAGTTCGGGCCCTCTTGATGGATGTAATACCCTACTCCCGCTTGATTAATATTGATGATATGGGTAGTACAAGAGTAGATCTACCACGAGATCAAGGAGGCTAAACCCTAGAAGCTAGCCTATGGTATGATTGTTGTTCGTCCCACGGACTAAAACCCTCCGTTTATATAGACACCGGATAGGTTCGGGTTACAGAGTCGGTTACAATGGTAGGAGATCTACATATCCAGACGCCAAGCTTGCCTTCCACGCCAAGGAAAGTCCCATCCGCCAAAGTCTTCAATCTTGTATCTTCATAGTCTTGGAGTCCGCCAAAGATGATAGTTCGCTATCCGACACCCCTAGTCCAGACTCCCTCAAGAGTTCTGAACCAGGCTTCAATGACGACGAGTCCGGCAAGCGTATATTGTCTTCGAGATTGCAAGGCGGGTTCCTCCTTGAATACTTCATAGAAGGTTTTGAACACAAGGATAGTGTCCGCTCGCAAAACAAGTTCCACATACCACCGAGAGAGAATAACTTTGCACAGATCTGCTGACGTATTCGCGCGTGACATCACACCACGCCCGTGCCTTTATATGAATCGTTTTTACTGTTCCACCTCAGTAGCGTTTAGCAAGGCGGTTTCGGCACGCCTTATCAAAGCATAGGTCGTGCCCCCTTATTCCGGATTCTCATCAATACGGACGTGGGTAACCCATCCGCACCATTGATTACGGCGCTTGGGAGATAAGCGAGTTTTACCAGGTGGCGGGGACGATAGCTTCATTCGTCCATATAAGGGGATAAGGATCCACCTTTTCGCCACGCCTTCTTCCTCCTTTGCTCATCCATTTCACAAGACTCGAGCTCCAGCGCCTAAGTCCGCACACCCCACCTCAACCTTCTCCAACTATGTCCGGAGCGGGAGGCAGGTGCATGGCCTCCTCCGTCACGGAGGGGCACATCACAAAGCTGCGGAGGCCGATACTTGTCCGGCGACATCGCGTGGTCGGCTACCCCGACGAGGGGCAGCTCATTCCAACCCCTGTGCCCCATGAGAGGGTGGTGTTTCTCCCCACTTCCTCCGCTGGACTAGGTTTTCCACTTCATCCATTTGTCCAGGGCTCATGTTCTACTACGCCCTGGACTTCCACGATCTGGCCCCAATTTCATCCTCAACATCTCGGTGTTCATCGTCTCAGGCGAGGCCTCCTCGCATCCAACCCCACTTCGCTTATGGCTGAAGATTTTCAATGTCAGGCCGAAGGTAGTGGGCGGCCGTCAAGCGGAGTGTGGAGGCGCCATGGTTGGCAAAATGGCCAATGTCCTATGGCTCGAGGGCTCCTTCGTGGAGACAATAAAGGGGTGGCAATCGGGGTGGTTCTATATCACCGAGCCGCGCAACTCCAAATGGGCGGTGGCCCCCGAATTCAGATCTGGCTTCCCCACACGGCTCTCATGATGGAAAGAGACGGGCCTGACGTGGGGGAATTCGGACGAGCTATCCGGACTCCAAACATGCGTCCAAACCTGGTGGACAAGAATCTCGTGCTTGTCAACGTAATCCAGTGATGCTCATCGCCGATTCTCCCATGCCAACAACGGGCCTTCAAATTGTGGGAGTTCGATTCGCACAAGCACCCAATCTCGACAAGGCTCTTGACACTACGTGCGAAGATGCCCGGAAGGTGCTGTTCAAGGGCGCCGAGCTTCTACATCCGCCATCAAGATCGCGGATTCAGCTCGCGCATCAAGCTAGCGAGGTAAGTTATTTTACCCTTTACGGGACTCTTTTTCATAGATTGACTCTATGTGGGATCTAAAACTCCCTAACCTTTGACAGGAATGGCTGAAGACGTCCAGACAGATTAACTGTCCGGCCCCCTTGCCCGAAGACCCAGCGGACGCCCGATTGACGGGGCTGCTAGCTCCGGTACCTCATGTGGTGCCGGAGAAGAAGGCCAAGAAGGAGGCCACGGTAACTCAAAGGAGCTCCCGACGCCAGGTGCTATCGGACTCATCGCCCGACAACCCTGAGGCGGAATCCTCCTCTGAGGAAGAGGAGGAAGAAAAAGAAGCCTCTCCCCCAGCGGGGAGAGAGAAGAAAAGGAAGGCCGCCCCAACTGGGGAGACCGGAGGGTCCAAGAAGGGAAGGACCCTTGCTCCGGACTTCTCCACCAACGCCAACAGCGACGAGGAGGAGTGGCCGACAAGGGCCAAGCCCCTGGCGAGATCGTAAGTGTCCGGATACCCATGGCTTTTTTATCATTGTATAGTGTTCTCTAATGCCGAACAATCATGCAGCCCGCCCAAGGGCGAGATCGCCGCTTCTCGAGCGGGTCCCTGAGTTCGTCGGAAATGGAGAGTACTTCACTTCCGGCCGCCTCCTCACCTAACGCTGCGGACGACGCCGAGGTGGGGCCCCAAGGGGGGCCTGGTCAAGAGGAGGTGGCGCAGGAGGCGCCGCAAAGGCAACCTCCCGGACTCCAGGCGTGTGGGGGGCGAGACCCCCAGGGGCTCTAAGCCTGACCCTAGTCCGGACTCCATACCGGAACCTTCAGCGGTTCCGGAGTCCGGCAAGCGGTCCCTTCGTAGGAAGGGTAAGACGCCGGTGTCCTCCGTCAAACCGGAGGCACCGGATAGCTTATTGGAGGCGCTTAACAGCGCTTCCATCGAGAAGGAGCACTGCACTGTTATGAGTGTGGTGATCCAGAAAGTTCATCCGCTAAGACTGGCTGACTGAAGCTCTGTACCAGCCTTCTAACAGTGCTTTGAGGTAAGTTTAGAATATGTAAAAATATTACCGCATAGACAAGAGTTCTCGATGCTTAGTTGGTGTTCGGAAAGAAAAGCCGGACTAAGGATCTAAAAAGATATATGCAGGAGTCTAACATAAGTATGTCAATATGGGAATGCAGGCTGCGCTGTTGACCTCGCCAGACCGATCATGGAGGTCAATGCATTGAAGCAGAGCCTCGAGCGGTCCGAGAACGCTCGGCCTTGCCAAGAAGCAGCTCGAGGACAAGGAAGGTAAGTAATACCTTATTAAAGAAATACCTTATAGAAAGGTTTGGTTGCAAAAATAACAGGAATAACATGGGTACTGCAGGGCCACGAACGAGGTGGCGACCCTGAAGGAAGCAGTGTCCGTGGCCGAAAGCAAAGCGGCTGCGGAGCGCATCGAGCGAGAGAAGGGCGAGGCGCAGCTGGCGGAGGGACGGCAAGAGCTCCAGGCTCTCGTGGAAAAACACGAGGGTTTGGAGCGGGACTCGAAGACCCGAGAGTCCGAGCTTGCCTCGGCTCTTGAGAGTGCCAAAGCTGCTAAGGCCGAGGCCCAAAAAGCCCTCCAGGAGATTGAGGCAATAAAGAAGATGGCGGCGGGTAAGGCATTCTTTATGCAGAGCAAGAATGTAAAAGTCAATTATCTAGTACTTACCCGAATCTGGAGCTCTCCAGGAGCATTCGCAGATCTGCCCCGTAGTGTGTCTGATGCTGCCGCATTCTACCGCGCCAAGGAGGGGAGCTCGACGGAGAAGGTGTTCTGGTCTCAGTATGCTGAGGCCGGACATCCGGTGCCCCTAAGCGACCAGCTGAAGCAGCTGGTCGAGCTCCACAAGGTCGCCGAACAGGCCATGAGGGGCCTCATAGTTCGGCTATGGCCATTAGAAGCCATGCCTGGGAGCTACTTTGGGCTAGTGCGGCGGCTGGTGGACGCCTGTCCACGGATTGAAGTCATCAAGAGCTGCGTCTGCATTGAAGGTGCCCGTCGGGCCCTTGCCTGTGCTAAAGTGCACTCGGGCAAGCTGGATGCAGAGAAGCTTGTGACGGACGGGCCACCAAGGGCAAGGAGCATCGCACGCCCGAAATGTACTATGAGGGCCTCTCAAGGGTGCCCGCCAGATAGCGGATGAGTGCTCCAAAGATGTAATTTTGAATAGACTCGCATTCGTTATCCTGCATAATGAAAACTTGTTCATATGCGCTAAGCAACGCTTGTTAATTTAAAATATTACCTTCAGTGCGGCCGCTTAGCAAATTTGAGAGATGGCAAGTCGTTGGCTTCAGCCCCCATGCCACGAAAGTGTGGGGTGTTCGGATAAACTTGAGCGATCTTGTTCCCATTCTTGGGTCCATCGAGGAGGCGCCAACGCAACGTAACAAGGCAACCGGACTTATAATGCTTGAACACTCTCACTTAGCATTCTATAATTTTAAATTTCGCGAAGCCCCTAGTATTCGAAGACCGAGTTCGGGCGCTATCCACGCCTTTGGCCGGACAATTTGGTTCCTCGCCTAAGCGGCATAAGTCTTTAGGGACCCAAAAACTTCTCGAACAACGACCGACTCTCGCCCTATCATGACGGTCAGTTTTAGCTTTCTCCACTGAGGTGCTCAACCCAGCTCAACCGGGGCACAGTCGCAGTGGTTCTTCCGGTGCTACCTTAGCCGATATAACGGAATGTAAGGTACCAAAACACGGGAGCCGGGCAAACCCAACTATTGACCCAAGACATGATTCGGAGCCGATTCATATAATGCTATAAGTTCAGGGTGCCGCACTTGTGAAAGTGTTCGGACTTATCACACCATAATTTTGGGGTACTTAAGCCCCTGGTGTATTGGCCGTACCAAAGTGTACGGGTGCAACATGTCATTGAAATGAACATATATATAAATATAGAAAGGATTGCAATAATAGGCTAAAGCTATGTATTGGTTATTTAAAAAGAAACTGCAAATAAAGGCAGAACGATACAAATTGTGCGATAAGCAAGGGATGGGATTATTTGACATGTCCCCCTCCATGGGTAAGCTGCGGGATGGTTTGTAAAACAGGTATAATGCTCGTAGTACAGACCACCTGGACACTCGACGCAGTTTTCTGCTTCCCTGGCTGTTGCATCGTGTATTCGGCGCGAATGCCGGACAGCTCTTCTGGAGAACAGAGTCCTGAAAGTAAGAAGAAGAAAAAAAAGAATGACACAATTGGGAGCCCCTGGTGCGGTTGAGCCGCATTCTGGGCGTGCCGTGGTCGTGCCCCTCCCCTTATGCCCATGATATCTCCAGAGCGTAGTTATGTACGCGTAGTACTGGCTTCACAATTTCGCGAGGGCTGGGGTTGGGGCCGGATTGCTACGCGTGCTTGAATCGTGCCAGGCGGTCTTGTTGTAGGTTACTCCGGGCGCGCTTCACAGTGTCCGGACGTTTCGCGGCCGGACTCGAGAACTGCTGTGAGAGGCTGCTTTGCACCTCCGCCGCTAGGGCCGCCGTGTGCTCCTCCGTTCAGAGAGAGCGTTCGGTGTTTCCATTGACCGTGATTACTCCTCGAGGGCCTGGCATCTTGAGCTTGAGGTATGCGTAGTGCGGCACCGCATTGAACTTTGCAAATGCGGTTCGTCCAAGCAAAGGCGTGATAGCCACCGTGGAACGGGACTATGTCGAAGATTAACTCTTCGCTTCGAAGTTATCCGGGATCCAAGACCACTTTGAGTGTAAGCGAGCCCGCACACTTGGCCTCTACACCGTATGACGCCTTTAAAGGTCGTCTTTTGTAGGTTTAATCCTTGAAGGGTCTATGCCCATTTGCGCGATCAGATCCTCGATAAAGCAGGTTCAGTTGCTACCGCCGCCCATCAGACTCCGTGAGGTGAAACCACAATGATTGGGTCAAGAACCAATGCGGCGAAACCGCCGTGAAGGATGCTAGTGGGTGGTCCTTCGATCAAATGTGATCGGGCAGAAGACCATGGGTTGAACTTTGGGGCGATCGCTCCATCGCATATACGCCCCTTTAGTGCACGCTCGCTCCCTTTTGGGTATGTGGGTTGCGATATCATGTTCACCGCCCGCACTTGTGTGGGAAAGCCCTTCGTCCTCTATTGTTCGGCGGTCGGGCTATTCCTCGTCATCGCTATGCAGCCCCTTGTCATTGAGTTCGCACTTAACTTGCGTGCTTGTTTGAACACCCAACAATCCTCTGCTGGTGTGGTTGGCTGGTTTTTCGGGGTGCCATGTATCAGCACAAGCGATCGAGTATTCGGTCCAAGTTGGATGGGCCCTGGGTATTCCTTTTGAATGGCTTCTTCCTCGACCGGTTTAGAGCTCTGAATCCGCATTGGACCGCCGATCTTCATCATTATCACCGTTAACGCGACGCTTGTTCTTGTTATGACGCGACCTGCCATTGCTGTCCTTGGTATCCGAACTACCAGGGTGTTTGGCCAAGTTGTTGCTTCGAGCTAGCCAGCTGTCCTCTCCCGCGCAAAAGAGGGTCATAAGTGTTGCGAGGGCTGCCATGGATTTCGCTTTTCCTGTCCTAGGTGCCGGAAAGCCACTCGTCATGGATTTTATGTTTGAAGGCTGCAAGGGCCTCTCGATCCGGACAATAACGATTTGATTTTTATTTGTTAGGAACCGTGTCCGAATTGTCAGCCGATTCTTCCGCTGCTGAATTATATGGCTAAGGTCATCGGCGCTCCGTGGTCGCATATGTGCAATCGGAAGTTATCAGGAATGCGGCTTCGGTGTCCTCCCAACAACCAATTGATTCTGGGCAAGCTGTTGAGCCAATGCCGAGCTGGTCCTTTAAGCTTGAGGGAGGTATTTGATGGCATGTAGATCATCACCGCGGGCCATGTGGATATGGAGGAGATAGTCCTCATCCAGCCGCAGGATCTGTGGTACCATCGTATGATTGGATGTTTACGGGTTTGAATCCTCGTGATTTGATGATCCATTACTTCATCCGTGAAGCATAGTGGTGTGCGGCGCCTCAGATTGGGCTATATCACGACGTAGCTCATATGAGCTTTGTCTACTATGTTCGGCCCGGCCGGGTTTGCTGTATCCGGCGCGACGGTAATCATCCCGAGTCGTTGGGCGTCCACGCGATCCGTAGATCAATCTTGTATGTTTTTCCTTACAAGTCCGGCGCGTTTTCCCGTGCCTTGGTACTTTTTGAGCGGGGTCGGGGTGTGGCTTGAGCGGATGGCCGAGAGGCTTCTCTGTCGCGGCCACGGGGTGGCCGGTCTGCCATGTCGTGCGCTGGTGACTTGGGTGCTTCCTCCTCTAATCGAGGCAACGACCTGCATTTGGGGTAGCTTTTGGTGGGGCGTTCGAGTTCATACTCTTCGCTGCAAGGACTTCATCCATCCGCTGCCAGCGTGTCTTGGTCAGCTCTAAGTTGTTGCTGCTTTTTCTTGAGGCTGCTTGCCGTGGCTATAAGCCTGCTTTTGAAACGCTCCTGCTCGGCGGGATCCTCGTGCACGATTTAATTGGCCGCCGCTGAGGCTTGCCTCATCTTCCGAGGAGGCGATAATTATCGCCCCTCACCTCTCTTTTCGCTTTGACCGTCAGGCGGATTTGCTTCTCCTCCTCCGCGCTGAGTCCCGCCGAGGGGTTGTCTTCGCACCGTCCGGTGTTATTATCTCCGTGCCGGAATCACCGCTTTTGCTGTGGCGGATTTAGAGCGCGCCGCTTAACGCTGGCGCTTCGTTGCTTCTTGGAGGGGTCATCCTCCGTTGTTCCATCGCTGCTCCCATCTTTTGAGATGTCCACCATGTATATGTCGATGACGAGGTGGCCTTCCATGCCCCTGTAGGCGCTGGTCTTGGTCGCCTCCGCATCGCCGTCCATACCGTCGATGTCTTCGGAGTCGAAGTCGAGCATGTCGGTTAAATCATCGATAGTGGCTACAAAGTGGGTGGTGGGTGGGCGTTGAATTTCTTCATCGTCCGCATCCCAACCTTCCTGTCAGTAGTCCGGCCAGGGCTCTCCGGATAAAGAGAGAGACTTTAGTGAGTTCAGGATATCACCAAAGGGCGAGTGCTGAAAGATGTCCGCGGCAGTGAATTCCATGACCGGCGCCCAATCGGACTCGATTGACAGGGGCGCGGAGGGTTCGGAGTCCGGAGAAGAGTCCGGCACCTTGGAGTCACGGTCTTCGCAAAGGAAAGGGATTGTGTTCGGCTCAATCGTCGTAGAGATCGTAGCCCCCGAGGTGGTGTCCAACCACTCGTCCTTGATCGGGGAATCCGGCTCCGGATTAAGGGTCGGAGCAGATGTCATGCGGCCTGTGGCACCTGCTCGCGGTAGAGCTAGATCATACCCATCGAGACAAAGGCAGCTCGTTATTGCGGCTCGAATCCGTCAAGACCAAGTCCCCGCGGATGTCGGCCGTAGTTTAAACTTCCAAATCTGACCCGATGGCTAGGGGCGAGCTTTCGATCTGCTCTAGATGGCCTAGCTAATTGCCCGCAGCAAAGCCGCCGAATACGAAGATCTGTCCGGGAGAAAAGTCTCACCGGACTGCGCTGCTGTTGATGATTGAAGGAGCCATCGGCCTATCGGTGACGCATACGAGGAACTCTCAATGAAAGCACCAATGTCGTGTCAAAACCTGCGGATCTCGGTAGGGGGTCCAGAATCAAAGCGCCTATGCGGATGGTAACAGGAGACAAGGGACACGATGTTTTTACCTGTGTTCGGGCCCTCTCGATGGAGGTAATACCCTACCCTGCTTGATTAATATTGATGATATGGGTAGTACAAGAGTAGATCTACCACGAGATCAAGGAGGCTAAACCCTAGAAGCTAGCCTATGGTATGATTGTTGTTCGTCCCACGGACTAAAAACCTCCGGTTTATATAGACACCGGATAGGTTAGGGTTACACAGAGTCGGTTATAATGGTAGGAGATCTACATATCCGTATCACCAAGCTTGCCTTCCACGCCAAGGAAAGTCCCATCCGGACACGGGATGAAGTCTTCAATCTTGTATCTTCATAGTCTTGGAGTCCGGCCAAAGATGATAGTTCGGCTATCCGACACCCCCTAGTCCAGGACTCCCTCAGCCACCATCCATCAAAATCTTAGTTAGTCGAGTGCCTTCGACGACTGGGTCGACCACCAACGCTTGCCTCCCAGGGGTGGCTATGTGCGTCGGGTGATCAGACTGGTTGAACGTGATGGCGGTCTGCGGCCATTTCAGATAACTGGGTGTCACCGGAGCAACCATATTCACTTCTCGGTTGATAACTTTCAATCGACTTTTGCTTTCAACGTCAAGAAAATCATCGAGTGGAATTGACCGGGGTATCCACCGTCACTATCTTCCTTGTCCTCAACTTTGTCTCGACTCTTCTCCTTGTCCTTGAGCTGCTTCCTCGAACCGCTGAATCAAGAGCCGATAATCGTCGAGTGGTATGCTTTGGGTAAATGAGTTTACCTCTTCATCTTTCTTCGTGTGAATGTGACATGGCAAGTCCAACACATCATTTCCATCTTGGTATTTCACTTTCTTGGGGTTCCAAGGCCCTTGATTTCCCTTGAAATTTCACTGGAGTCACGCCAAGGCTTCTCCAGAGCAGCTGGCTCGGCTTTCCGGTTCTGTTTCCGATCGGAGTTCCTCCCGGTTTCATTAGCGGCTGACTTGTACTTGCCACTCGAGCCGATCCTCTTCTTCACCATTAGGCGCATTTGGTGGCAATCTCCATCATTCGACTCAGGGTCATGTCTCCGTCCGACCGTATTTCAGACTCAACTCTCGTTTAACGCTTCCTTGAAGGCACTGATCGCCCGATGATCGATACATTCTCATTTGTGTGGTGCAAAGTGATCCATCTCTCGATGTAATCCTCGTAGTTTCATTCGACTTCGCACACACGA
Source organism: Aegilops longissima (assembly GCA_021605205.1). NCBI lineage: Eukaryota > Viridiplantae > Streptophyta > Magnoliopsida > Poales > Poaceae > Aegilops > Aegilops longissima. Next base: position 456,566,915 of record CM038681.1, on the reverse strand, counting down.
TCGCAACTCACAACCCTGCTGGCGCTTGCAAGTTCCTTAAATGTCCTCGACAAACACTCGGGCAAGATCTTCCCAAGTGTAAATGCTGCTGGGTGCTAACTGATTCAGCCATGCTCTGGTCGATCCCTCCAACATAAGAGGCAGGTGTTTCATGGCCACTTCATCGTTGCTGCCGCCAATCTGGACAGCCACTCGGTAGTCCTCAAGCCAGGTATCCGGCTTGGACTCACTAGTGAACTTGCTGACTCCAGTCGCCAACCTGAAGTTGGGAGGAATCACCGCAGCTCTGATGGCTATACTAAAACACTCTGGTCCCGAGACGTGTACTCTGCTGCTGATGGGCACATTTCTGTCATGGCCTTCTCGGTTAGCTCTGTTCCTGTCGACCATACCTTGAACGATGATGTATCTCACATCAAAGCCTGGTTCCCTGGGGTCGACTGGAATCCTTCGCCCAACACTGTGCTGGAGTCTGTCATCTTGCTGTCTAGGCGCATATGACCCACCCCTTAGGGAGGAGGGCACTGACGCCGATCATCACGATCGAATCGGTCCTCATATCGATCACGCCGCCTCCATGTCCTCACGCCTCGGGGCGATCTTGGGCTATGTGCCGATCGGATTGTATTCGCAGATGACGGATCTGCTGTGAATCCTGTTCGCCGATCGCGATATACCTGAATTTTGATCTCCTGCTGCCCGGAGCAAATCTACGATCTGGAGTAAGCCTCGCCACCTCCGATCGAAGGCTGAATGGACTCTGCTATACGGGCTGCAGCTGTTAGATTCTGAATGGTAGTTCGGTATACCTAAGTCGGTTGTGGGAAGAGTTGACGTCGACTGGACGACGGGACCCGTTGTTGCGCTCGTTCGTCGAGCACTCGCTGGAGATTTTCCAGTCGAGTGCACTCAACCAAGTTGTCCAAACGCGCATCTTCTAAGGCATGGGCCTCGGGGGTTTCTCCAACGATAGGAGTGTGAAGCGCATCCATGTTCCGGCAGCGAAGCTCCTCCTCTGCAGCGAAGTGAGGGGCTCGGGTTGGTACTCTTCGTGAGCCTGCGCCGGCTCGCCTCCGCCAACGCCTCCGTCGGCGCGGGGGAAACCAGGAGGACTACGTAGTCCTTCGACCATCAGAACCTCCGTCGCTGGATCACTGCTATCGCACTCGGATGCAGTCTCTACGGAGCCAGTCGATAGATCGAACAGGCCGTAGAGATATTCGTCGGGCTCGATTGTCGTGACTTGAGGGGTGGCCAACTGGCGGGCCACCGCATGCCTCACCCACCGCTGAAGCCTGGACCGACCGGAGCGCTTGCGTCGGCGAGAAACTGGGAGGGAGGACGGCACAAGAGCCGACCGATACTGGGTCGACGGCTGCCGCAGGAGGACGCCGCGGACGCACGCGCGAAAGTGTGTTGCCTCGCGGACGGGGAGTGCGTCGACGTCGAGTGGAGCCTCCTGCAACCAAGCGGAGTCATCGGCGATGAACGTGAGCGCACCGAGACGGATCTCGCGGCCCTCAACTAAAACTCCACCTGAAACCATGATGAATGGGATCGGAAAAACTGCAACTTCTCCAACAAGTCGCTAAGACACCTGCCCCACGGTGGGCGCCAACTGTCGTGGTTCTAAGTCTAACAGTAGAATGGGGGGGTATGTATGGAGAGGCAAGATCCTAGCAATGGAGTAGTTGTATACGCAAGATGTTTACGAGTTCAGGCCCTTCTCGGAGGAAGTAACAACCCTACGTCTCGAAGCCCGGAGGCGATCGACTGTATTATGTGCGTATGAGTTACAGGGGTGCGAACCCTTTACACTGAGGAGGGGGGTGGCTTATATAGAGTTTGCCAGAGCCCTCCAGCCCTCAGTTATGTAGGGATTAAGGTACATTAAGAGAGGGAGTTACTGGTAACATCCCACATAAAGTGCTATGATGACCATAAAGCCACTTAATGACCGACCGCTTGCGTCAGCATCGACCGAGATCTTCCGCGGTCGAAAGTGGTTGGCTGGTGGTCGAGTGTCTTCAGGTCCGTCGAGTGGAATCCTTCCAGGTCGACTGAAAGGTGTTTTCTTTAAGAGATGTCCTTGGGGAGGGTATCTTGGACAGGTCTATGACCCTACCCTAGGTACATGACTTCATCAGTAGCCCCGGATTTAAATCCGGACCATGCCGCGTTGCCTGGGGACGGAGGGCTGGACCCCACCCCGCAGGCTGCACACTTATCGGCGATGGAGTCGAACACGGCCTTACCTTTACGGGGGCCTATGACTCGACCCCGGATTCAGATCCGGATGTTGAGTCCGTCCGCGACTCCCAAGCCAGGTTGGGCTCCGGTAATGGAGTTCACCGCCACGGACATTTTTTAGCACTCGCCCTTTGGCGACATGCTAAACTCATTGAAGATTCTCTCTTTGACAGAAGTTTCTGGGCCAAACTATGTCCGGTTCAAGTGGGAAGCAGGCGACGAAGAAATTCGTTGCCCACCCACCACCCACTTCATAGCCACGGTCGATGATTTAACCGACATTCCTGACTTCGACTCCGAAGACATCGACTGTATGGACGATGATGCCGGAGGAGATTCGGAATCTATGGGGCACCGGACTTCCCCCTCGCCACACGACATATACATGGTGGATACGCCCAAAGAGGACAAAGGCAATAATCCGGACGATAAAACCCCCAGACAAAAGCCAAAGCGACGGCGCAGACGCCGTTCCAAGTCCAACAATAGTAAAAATAGTGACGAGAGCACCAGAGGGATCGACACTACAATCAACTCCGAAGGCAACAACGACCATACGGACCCAGCAATGGAGCAGGACGAACCAGGTCACCCCGAACACAGTGCGGAGCAGACGCCCGAGGACAATGATCCCGACGGACGAGGTCATCAAAACGAACCAGCTCAGGAAAATGATCCGGATAATGACGCAATCCCGGAAAAACACGTGGAACGAGATAACCTCAACAGAAAGCTCATGGCCACCGCAAGAAGTCTAAGGATGCAGAAGCAACGGCTCAAGGCCGCACAGGAAACGCTCAACCGTATATGGAATAAAGTGCTAGACACTAAAGAAAGATACGGTTATGATCGCCATACAAAGAGCTATCCAAAACGCAAGCTACTGCCAGAATTTGACGACGAAGCTGTACCACTTCATAACCGCAACAAAGCGGCTACCGATTCATATGAACACCTGAATAAGAAAGCTGGATCGGCCAGGTCCATTTATGGATCCAGAGGCACACCCCGGCGAAGGACTACGGTCGCCAAAACGATTAGGCCAATCGAATACTAGTCCGGAACAAAGACCGGACACAACAACAGCTGACGACATGCCACACCACGTCCAGATACAGAGGGGCTGCTCACCCCTTGTGCTTTACCGATGAAGTACTGGACCATGAATTTCCGCAGGGCTTTAAACTTGTGAACATAGAGGCATACGACGGAATGACAGACCCAGCGGTCTGGATCGAGGACTTTATCCTGCACAAACATATGGCTCGTAGGGATGACCTTCACGCCATCAAATACCTCCCCCTCAAGCTAAAGGGACCAGCTCACATCTGGTTGAAAGGCCTCCCTGAAAATTCAATTGGGAGCTGGGAGGAACTCGAGGACGCCAGGCCAACTTTCAAGGGACCTATGTCCGCCTCCGGATGCCGATGACTTAAGTCACATAGTCCAACAGCCCGAGAATCCGGCCAGAAGTTTTGGAATAGATTCTCACTAAAAAGAATCAAATTGTTGATCGTCCAGATGCCAAGCCTTAGCGCATTCAAACACATCATCCGTGACGAGTGGCTCGCCTGACACCTTGGCCAAGAAAACCAAGGACAAGTGGCAGCCCTAATAAGTTTTATGACCCGCTTATGCTGGAGAAGATAGTGGCTAGCCCGTGAAGGCACCAACGACCCCAGACATCGAAATAAGGGATGGCAACGGGAAGCCACGGCGTCATAAAAACAAACGCCAAAACAAGGAAGAGAGCCCGGATAACACGACGGTTAATGCCGGATTCAGGGGCTCTCGACCTAATCAGCTAAACTAGCAATCTAAAGGCAGCAAAGAGGGACCGTCCGGTCTGAATAGAGTCCTAGATAGACTATGCCAAATTCATGGCACGCCTGACAAACCTGCAAACCACACGCACAGAGAGTGCTAGGTCTTCAAGCAGGCCGGCAAATTAATTGCCGAACACAAGGAAAGGGAAACACCAAGTGAAGACGAGGATGAACCCCGCTAGCCGACACTGAAGGACAGAAAAAATTCCCGCCAGAGGTTCAAACAGTGAACATGATCCACGCGACTCACACATCCATGAGGAGGCACGAACGCGCGCATAGAGACGCGATCGACATCGACCCCATCATACTCACGCCTAACCACTGGATGCCTTATCCGATCACTTTTGATAACCCGGATGACCGAACTAGTATTCGGCGCGGAGGATCAAAGGCCTTGGTGCTTGACCCGGTAATCAACGGATACCATCTCACCCGCATCCTTATGGACGGCGGCAGCAATCTCAATTTAATTTATGAGGACACTGTCTGTAGGACGGGGATAGACCCATCCAGAATTAACCCAAGCAACACCACTTTTGAAGGGGTGATACCAAGCGTTGAAGCCCACAGCAGGGGCTCCGTCGCACTAGAGGTAACATTCGGCTCGCCAGACAACTCTAGGAGCAAAGAACTACTCTTCATCATTGCACCCTTCCAAAGCGACTATCACGCAGTGCTCGGAAGAACGGCCTTCGCCCGCTTCAACGCATTGCCGCACTATGGCTACCTTACACTTAAGATGCCCGGTCCACGTGGCGTCATCACCGTTAGCGGACTAACAGAGTGCTCGTCACGCGCAGAGGAACACGCGCCGGCCCTCGCAGCCGGACTATAAGTGGCCTCCAACATAGGAAAACATGACTGGTCATTAAAGGCCACAGACTCGGCTAGACGAGTCCAGTCTCCCGGATAAAATTGAACCAGGGCACCGTATATATAATCCCATGGCGGCTACCAGGGGCTATAAATATTTAACACAATCCCACAGTTGGCTCAACCTTATGGACAGGCCAACATCCTACACTCTTATTATCCACCGCGTACTCACGTTCTACTCTTCTACGAGTTTTCCTTTTTCCACAGATAACGCTCAGCGCGATACCCTTCCAGGATACGGCACAACGGAGACAAAGGCGCAGACGTGTAGCAGGGCCCTGTTCAACAGGTTTCTTTTTAGATTAAGCCCCTGTGTAATTGTTGTTTAACCATCCCATGGGTTCCATACCCATAGAGGATACTGCCATTTTTGGCATCTTGCCGCGACAGATTAACGCACGTACCTGGAAAGACAGGGTTTATAATGAATGGGCATTCTTGAGCCCATCGACTATTATAAAGTCCGAATACCCTTGGGAGTGTTCGGTGTCACGAGTTTGGCCTTATATGCAGAAGCTCCGAATCATGTCTTTGGTCAAATGTTGGGTTTGCCTGCTCTCGGTTTGCCGCCTACGTCCTGCTACTATCGGCTAAGGTGGCTAAAGGAGAACTACTGCGATTGTGTCCTTGTTATTCTGGACGAGCACCTCAGTAGAGAAAGCCGAAAACTGACTTTCATGATATAGCGAGAGACTGTTCAACCACTCGAAGACTTATCGGAATCTTTAGGATTCCTCCAAGATGAACGAAGGACCGCTGTTCGGTCATGTACACACGCCACCAGATTCGGATGCACGCGAAATGAACCAGGGGCTACATAGTAGCCCCAACATTAATTCCCATGGCTAAGCGAAAGTGTTACAGCTATATAGTCCGGTTGCCTAGTTCGACATGCCATCACCTCCTTCATGGACCAAGATGTTGGATCAAGTGTGATTATGCATATTTTTTGCGAATACCCCCGCATTGTTTGCGTGGGGGCTGAAGCCGACGACTGTTATCTTTCGGATTATACATGCATATATATATATATATATATATATATATATATATATATATATATATATATATATATATATATATGTAAACGGCCGCATAGGGACACAACAATACTTTAGGGCAAAAAGTATAAATATAGCCTTATAACCAAAATAACATTGTTCTTACAATAATTCAATTTCTCACTCGAATAATACATTCTTCGAGCATCGCGCCTCTATGAGGCGGGCACCTTCTGTGACCTGCGCCAAGTATTGCTCAGCCAGATATTGGCCCCCCGCCGGATCATGGGTCGCTATAATATTGGCCTCCATATCCGTCCAATAGGCTTTAACGCGGGCAAGAGCCATCCGCGCACCCTCTACGCATGCCGACCTCCTCATGGCATCGATCAGGCACGGCCCCAAGGAATTGCTGCACCAAGCCAAAGTAATCGTCTGTCTTAAGCCCTTCCGCCAAAGATGGTCTATCATGCATCGCATTGCAAGGCCGGACAACCTGTGAAGCTCGCCACAGCAGCCATCTTTTCATTTAATGGCGTAGGCGAGTGGGAGCATTGAATTGCGACCAGAAAAGCTTCTCCACTTCTTTATCACCCCGACCCTCAAGAACTTGGCGGTGTCAGCCTTACTTTCGCCAAATCCGCATACGCGTCCGCGGGACTCCAGCGCCCATCCAGGGGAGCATACTTCGGATCGAAAAACTTCGTCCGCAGCAAGTAGGATTCTCCAGCCACAAGTTTACCGGCCTATTGAAGCTCCTCCCGCGCACACCTGAGCTCGATCCGTATTTCCTTGGTGGCATTATGCGCCTTGTCCAGCTCGCCTGTTATCCTTATGCTCCCTTTCAAGGAGCTCATACCGTCAGCGGCATTTATTAACTCAATAGCCATTTCGCCATCTTTTCTTCGCTTCGGCGATGAGCTGCTTGTTCGGCTCTCGCCTCGACGCTTTTAGGCAGCCGTGATTGCTAACCCGAGCTTGTTCCTTGGCTTGAACAAGTTCTGCCTCGTGGCCTCCACGGCAGCAGCACCATCTGCAGTCCGAACATATTACATTAATATCATGCCACCTTCATATTTTCCTATACAAAGAAAGATGGAGCACATACCTTGTGACTTGTCTAGCCGCTCGTTCGCCAGCGTGATATCGGCATCAATCGATCAAATCTGCTTGGTCAGTTCGGAAACTTCCACGGACTGGTCGGCGGCCGGACTCACAGGTACCTGCACAAATTTATAGCGCAATCATTGATTTATGATCCCCCGTTTGCCCCCTAGGGAGGGCAACCAGAGTCTCAGGGGCTACTATCTATATGGAGCACACCTAACACGTGCCTCACAGCCAAAAACAGTGTATTCTCCGCTACATACCTCAAAGCCTCTGAGCAGACTTGCAAATGCTTCATTCAAACCGCTTGTAGCGGACGAGATCTTCTTGAGCACCTCGCTCAATAATGAGCGGTGCTCCTCCAAGAGCGCAGCTTGCTCCAGTAGGCCCGTCAGTATGTCCGGCCGGACATCAAACTGTGCCGGACCCTTCCCATCGCCCCTCGCAGGAGCCAAATGCTCTGGGCTCAGGGGGGCTGACGCATTGGCTTCCGCCTCGGCAGATCCGGACTCCTCCGTGACGACACCTCGGTGTCGCCCGCTTCATGAGTCGGAGAGGTGGGTGGGGTCTCTCTCTCCATCATCTCTAGAGGAAGATCCCCCGAAGACGAACTCTGTTGAGAAGGGCTGCTAGCCAAACTGTGAAAGATGAATCCTGGTTATTAATCTAGGAGGAGCGCAGTACCTTCGAATTAAAAATTAACTTACAGCTCGGTGGAGGGCTGGCCCGTTGGTGGGAATGATGCGGTACGGGTGCCCGTTGGGATAGAGCCCCCTGGTGTTATCTTTTTCCCGGGTTTGGGCATCTCCCTCTCCGAGTCTTCGGAGGCGCCCTCTTCTTCCCGCGCGGGGAGGAAGCCTTAGCCTTCCCTTCCCTACTATCCTCCTTAGGGGAAGCAACAATTCCCCCGGTTCGGATGTGTAGCGTGTGGGGTTCAGATTCTTCATCCTTCCCCTTGTCTTTCCCCGGGGTCATCCTGCTGAGTACTCGGTCAAGCATCTTGGCCATGGTGGGGGCGGGCGAACCTTCGGGAATTGGCGCCGGACACCTGATTCTCTACACCTTGCTGAGCCATTCCTGGACGCGGATGATTTTCAGAATAGACACTTACGACAAATACAAAACACGGTGTCCGGTATCAAATTTACTTACTTGGGTATCTAGGCGATTGCAGCTTAGGCCTGCATCCTCGGTGGTATCCGGACACTTTACTTTCTGTCAGAAGAATAATTTGCACATCTCTTCGAGCTTCAATCCGAAGAAGTGCTTGACATTCCGCGGACTCTCCGGATTGAACTCCCACATCCGGAGAGGCCGGCGTTGGCACGGCAACATCCGCCGGATTAACATCACTTGCATTATGCTGACAAAGTTAATGTCCCTCTCAATAAGCTCCCGAATGCGATTTTGCAGCACTGGAATGTCACCAGCGGGCCCCCAATTCTGTCCTACATCCGTCCAAGACGCCAACTGCGGCAGAGGGCCCGAGCGAAACTCGGGGGCAGCCACCCACTTTGTGCCTCGGGGAGCCGTGACATAAAACCACCTCCGCTGTCATACATCGGATACTTCTGGGAAAGAACCCTCTGGCCATGGGGCATTGCGTTCCTGCTTATTACAGCACCTCCGCACTCCGCATGTCGCCCCTCGATCATCTTCGGCTTCACATTGAAGGTCTTGAGCCATAGGCCGAAGTGTGGGGTGACGTGGAGGAAGGCCTCGCACACTATAATGAACGAAGAGATGTGGAGGATAGAGTATGGAGCCAGATCGTGAAAATCCAACCCATAATAGAACATGAGCCCCCTCACAAAGGGATCAAGGGTGAAGCCCAGGCCGCGGATGAAGTGTGGGACGAAGACGACGCACTTATTAGTCTCCAGTGTGGGGATGACCTGCCCGGACGCAGGAAGCCTGTGCTGGATGTCGGCGGTCAGGTATCCGACCTCCCTAAGCTTCGCAATGTCGTCCTCTTGGATCGAGGAGGCCACCCATTGGCCTCGAGGGACGGATCCGGACATATCGGCGGATCTGGGGTGTTGAGGCTTAGGTTAAGGGTGTTAGAACTCGAGGTACAGGAAGGCGCGGGGAAGGTGAAAAAGAGGCGTAGGTCTCGACCCCTTTTATAAAGAGGGTGAATATCAAGAGTCCTTGGTGTGACCGTTTGAGGCTTATCTAAAAACACACGGGTTATACCAACAGCCGTCGTGGGGTCACGCGTACTCATATTGATGGAAAATCCCGTAATAAGTGGAATACGATCCCTGCCCCGATTGGACGTGCCAGTAAAACCGCCTCGTAATGTGAGTCGTCATGGGGTAAGAATCGCTGGTTCGCGTTGGACCGAGCCACGATGCGCGAAGACTGCCAGCAGATCAAGTTTATGCCATACAAAGACCATCTTGTGGATCCGGACACGGTTAAGTGTTCGATAATTACCTTGGAGTATTCAGAGGAGGAACCCGCCCTGCAATGCCGAAGACAAGATTGCGCACCGGACTCATCGTCATTGAAGCCTGGTTCAGGGGCTACTGAGGGAGTCCTGGATTAGGGGGGTATCCGGACAGCCGGACTGTGTACGACATCCGGACTATTGAAGCGTGAAGATACAAGACTCAAGACTTCAGCCCGTGTCCGGATGGGACTTTCCTCGGCGTGGAAGGCAATCTTGGTGATCCGGATATTATATTCCCTTCCTTGTAACCGACTCCATGTAAACCCTAGCCCTCTCCGGTGCCTATATAAACCAGAGACGTTGGTCCTTAGAAGGCCAGTCACAATTACAATCATACCATCATAGGCTAGCTCCTAGAGTTTAGCCTCTACGATCTCGTGGTAGATCTAGTCTTGTACTACCCATATCATCAATATTAATAAAGCAGGAAGTAGGGTCTTACCTCCATCGAGAGGGCCCGAACCTGGGTAAACATCTGTGTCCCTTACTTCTTGTTACCATCAGCCTTGACGCATAGATCGAGACCCCCTACTCGAGATCCGCAGGTTTTGACACCAACAGCGGCCGCGGGCGGCAGAGGCCGGTGGTGGCTAGCGGCTCAAGGGGTGCAGGTTGAAGATGAACTACAGGCCCTCCCTAAACTACACGCGAAGTGCCTCTCTGCTACCATTGCGTTCAGTTTTGACAGAACATTCAGATTCCACAGTAAATTTCAGTTTCGACAATTAAGTTCAGAGTCAACAGTTTTTACCTCATCTGTTGTAGTCCGGTGGTTTTTGGTGATGTAAATTTTACATCTATCACTTTTTGGTAATGTATTTTACATCATCTATTGGAGATGCTACTAGAATCCCACTTGAGATTAACGATGTCTGTCTTGTGCTGCTTCAGCTTCAACGTCTTACGGCTCGCCGGAGCTGCTCCAACGACGGAACTATCCATCACAACAGAGCAGTGCCCTGGACGCCGTCTACAGATTCCTTAGATCCTCCTCCACACCTGCGATAACCAACTCTGCCTCAACTTCATCAGCGACCAACCCAATGATGCTGAGGTCGACACGGCTATGGCAAAGAGGTTGTACACTTGTCACATCACTTATTACTCTACATTCATGTCGATCCATTAGGGCTATTTTGGTTCAACGGAAAAACATAGCAATAGGAAATTTTCCTATGGCACTATACTATTCATTTTTTCATGCATTTTGTTGAAAGGAATAGAGCAAAACATCCACCTGGACCTACTTTTCAAAATCCTATGCATGAAAACAAGGCCAAGTGCATTAGTGGCAGAATAACATTCTAACTGTACATGCTTTCATATGGTTTCACTTTATTTTGGCCATGTTTCTTTGCATTCCTCTACTCTTCCAATTCCTGTGAACCAAACACCCAAGTTGACAGAAATCCTGTGTTCACAAATGCTCTGCTTCCCATGTGCATTCCTATCCCATTCCAAATGTTTTTCCTATCCTGCGTTTTTAGAATCATGCAAGCCAAATGAGCCCTTACAGAATTACTTCAGTTACAGGTAGGTGTCGAAGAAAACTTTGTGTGGTTTGTCCTGCTCCTGCCGCGATGTTGTTCACCTCACCTGAGCTGCTCCATTAACAGAAGAATCCACCAAACCAAACATCACGACTCCTGACCGTATTTCTCCGCCTCAGATCTCCTTCCCTACCGCCGGCACCCACCGCAACGGCATCACCATCATCGACTCAGCAGATGAATCTGAGGAGTACACGGGTCCACAAGAGAGGTCGCACTCTATTGTTTCTGCTTATGGTATGCATTGCTTAATATTACCTGCTACTTTATCATCCTGTTCACCTCTTAGACTCCAAGTCAGATCCAAATTAATGTTCAAACTTGTGTTCTAAATTAGTTGTGGGGCACATATCGAGGCAACAATGAATAGTATCTCTGTCTAATATCTGGTTCACCTAGGGTATGCCTATGTTGTTCATCTTGGGTGGGAAACAAATAGTAAAGCAATCATCATCTGTTTTTTTATTAAATTGAAGCAATCATCAGCCTGCTATCATTGGATCCATCCACTAGTTGTTACCATCACTCTAGAGTTCTGCATGCTCTCCTTACATAATCTCACTATATTTTTTTTGTATACATGTCAGATATTGTACACAATCATGCTGAACATTTAGAGAAAAAGAGAAGAGTTTTGCGCGGCATTATAATGTCATGCAGACATCGCTCCATGGTGGGTTCAATGGCAAACCCTCCCCCCCTCTCCAGACTGTAATCCAAAGGAAGATATATGTTCTGAGGTGGATTCAGACGCAGCTGACCACTCCTATTTACCCCCCAAGGTGTTTGCTCTAACTTGGCATGATGATGTTAGTCATATCATGCATATGTTGCCTTGCAGTGCCTACTTTCGACATCATATATGTCATCTCCTTAGTTTGGACATGTTCTGTAATGCCACCTATTTAGTTTCTATATCATATATGGGAATTATGCAGTCTCATGTCTTTTATCCAGACATAATATATGTGAAATGTGCAATGCCATCCTGTTTAACCAGGCATCATATATTTGAATGATATCTTGCCCATCCTTTTCTTCATTAAATTTCCATTTGTCGACAATGTTTGTGTCGTTAAACTACTCTTCCGTGAATCAGCCATTTGAGTGGGTGATGGAAAATCTGGAGTGAAAACAAGGCCTTCAGAGCGCATAGCAGTGCTACCGTCAAGCAGATCTCTTGCTGGGTCCCGATAGCTCCTCAAAGATGGATTCAGAGACAGATGACTAGTCCTATTCCCCCACCGAGGTGTATGTTCTAACTTGGCACGGTTATACTGCTCATACCATGCATATGGTGTCTTGCATTGCATAGTTTAGACATCATATACACAATATTCAACACCATGTTCTTAGTTCAGACATCATATATGTGAATGCCCTCTTCTTAGCATATAAATCACATATGTGAATTAAATCATGCGATCCTGATTACTTAGATAACATGTATGTGAATTATGTTATGCGATCATGTTTAGTTAGTCATCATATCTTTGAATTATGTTATGCTATGCTATCCAGTTTAGATAGACATCATATATGTGAAATTATGTCATGCTATCTATTTTAGTTAAACAATATACATGTCAACTATTTCATGCCCTCTTTTTTCACACTATTTATTGCATCTGTCTCTCATACAATGTTTGTACATTCAACTATGTTTCCTGTTTATCAGCCATTTGAATTGGAGCGGTGATGGCAGATTCAGCGGAGTAAAACACGGTCTTCAAATAAAACAGTGCTACCTCTTGGTGGAGATAGCACCCCGGTTGTACATGCACGAGAACCAGCCCTACCACACATAACCCAGACTCTCGCAGATTGTACCCCTACTACGATGGACAAAGAACCAGCTTCACCCAATCTAACCCCAACCCCAGCAGATAGTAACCCAGTTCCTGTTGAAACAACACTATCTCCACCATAGAGCTCCCAAACAAGAGCAGTTAGTAAGGCAGCTCTTGTGCCCAAAGCGCCGGTACTACCACGGCGAACCCCAACTCCACCAGTTAGTACACCTATTATTGTGGAGGAAGCACAACCAACCATTCATAGTTTAGCAACTATCGCATTTGATGTTTTTAAATCATATGTGCTTATCTTCCCGTCATGGAAATATTATACTGAAGATGAAGGAAAATGCCAGTTGCAGGTGTTTGTCCAGGAGTTATGTGTAAGTAATGTTATTCATGGCAATTATTTTGCTTTGTCCCATACATTCTACCTCCATGATGGTTATAATACAGCAAATTTTCCCATTTTTCTCTATAGAGAAGGACTGATTTGGAAACTCAGGATGAGGTAACCTATGCTAATACCTTTGTTATCTTCAAGAATGCTTGGTGGAAATATCAGAATTACCTGAAGAAAACGTACTGCACCGGCAAAGAAACTCATCAGATTCCCTTAGGTTCTCTTGAGACACATTTACTAGACGATGACTGGGAATGCCTTGTTCTGTACTGGTCCCAAACCAAGAATGTGGTAAGGTCTATGAGCTCATTTTTTGTAAGTACTATATGCTTGCATCTTACTGTACTCTGTTCATGTAGTACAAGTGCTTAAACCAGAAGAACAACTGTTCTCATTCAAGATTCCATTGCTATCGTGCAAACTGCTTTGCTTTTGTATCATTGTATTTAATCATACAAACTTATTTTTAAATTGAATGATCCAGTTGGAACTCCAATGGCACAACAGGTATGTTTACGCATGTTTCTTTAACAGTTCTGCTCTTATAAATAGCTCTGTTGATTTTAATTTCAATTGAGTATACAGTTGACTTCTCATATCATGCACATTACTAGCATCACAACAGAGCCAATAGTGTTGTTGTACATGTAGACCCGTGGTACCCATTTGAAATCTTGTTGTGTCGTGTAGTTTCCCACGCTTTGTATTCTTTCAGTGTTGCTTTCTCTTGAACTGATATGATTCGAACCGTGTCTCTATTTTGATTTGGCAAGACAATGCAGTGACCATAGGACATAGATATATGTTTGTTTGATGCTTTTATAATGTACTACTTGGCAATAGAAGACTTGGTAGTTTAATCTTGTCCACCTTACTAATGAACTGGTTCACCGAAATGAGTTTCATATACTAATACATGCTAAACCTATTATATGTCTGCTTGTTTCTTCTTTTAGAATGCTGACACAATATTGGGGAAGAGTGCCTTATTAAGCACTGGTAAAGGAACTAATGCAGATAAGGTTCAGGATAGTGAGACATCCTTGTTGGTCTCCAACAAAGCTGATAAAACAGCTAAGGAAAACTATCTTGAGGATAGTGAGACAACCCCAAAGTCCTGTCTTGGTTTATTGTTCAAGTTACTGGCCACTACCGCTTGCACAAGCTATTGAAACTCACTGTCTGAATCAGTTCAGTTTCTTGAGCCTCAACTACAAGCTGAAAGACATCGATCAGTTGTGCTGTGACAAGAAGCGGGAGGACTGCGGAAGTCCCTGGTGCAACAACAAGCGTTGGAGGATTTTAGCGCCAAACAGGATAGAGCTAATAAGCTTGCTAAGCTTATTGCCAGCATGGTGGATACCCAGGATAACGTTTCTTGAGCTCTTCTGAAGTTGTTACAATTATGGACTTGTTTTGTCGCGCGCGTTCATTTGTACTGGTGGCCAATTTTGACGGCCAGTGTATGTAATATGCTGCTTTGTTCCCTATATTTGCACTGGTGGCGAACTTTGATGCCCAGTGGATGTAATATGTGTAATAGCTGTAATAGGCTAGCGTTATTTGCTTGCTTATTTATTTCCTTATTGTCTTGTTTAGTTGTTTGCTTGTAGCACTGCAGTTCTTTTTCCATGTTTTTCTAGTGGCCACAATAACCTATTTTTGGTAACTAGGCCACAATAACCATGGCAACACACGAATTGTTGTAACCATGGGCCTCCTGCGGGCCGTAGGATCCATGGGCCTTTTACGGGCCGTAGGATCCGTGGGCCTTCTATGGGCCGTAGGATCCATGGCCTTTCTATGGGTCGTATGATCCATGGGCCTTCTACGGGCCGTAGGATCCATGGGCCTTCTACGGGGTGTATAATCATTTCGCCGCCATACTATTCATCGACCAAAACAGGCTACTAATAGGCCGTATTTGATAACGCTATGAAAATAGCCCAATGGGTTAACGGGCCACAAATGGGCTGAATGTAACCACAGGCTGAATTTGGCCAACAAACGGAATAGGCCAGTAACGGGCCATAATTAATCGAATTCTAGAAACGAGCCCAAGAATAAATTGGCCCTTAGAAGGCCGAAAGTTAACACGGGCTGGAAACGGCCGACGGAATAATGGGCCGTCGATGGGTATAATGTGATTAACTGTTCATTATGGGCCAGTTTCATCTCAGGCCTTTGATGGGCCTAGAGTTACAAAGGGCCTCATATGGGCTGAAAGACATCATGGGCCATACATGGGCTGGAAGTTACAACGGGCTGGAATCATATTGTACGGCCCAGATGAAGCTACTGGGCTTAATTCTGATAGGCCGTAACGGGCGTGAGTTAGTAGGCCGTAAATGGGCTATATACGAACATGTCCTTAATAGGCTTTCCGTGGGCTGGCCCGTTACCTTTTGACCAAGTCAAACGGGTCGGCCTTTTCACCGGAATGGGCCTCTGTTGGGCCGTGCCACGTGTCGACGTATCATAGGCGCCTCCTGTCCAATGAGTGGATGACATCTGTCCCAATGGTGAACCAACACGTATTTCCTCCGGCCAGTGAGAATTTTACATGTGGAAAATCCCCATTGGTCAGGGCTGTTAACGGGTTATCGGATCCAAAACCGGACCCGATAGCTTAAAGGCGACCTGTTACAGTGGATGCCACGTGTCGGTTACCCTTGACGAAAACACTTCCATGACGCGCCATTTATCGTCATGGAAGTGGACACTTCCGTGATGATAATTTTGGTAATGTCATGGAACACTTCTACGACAACAATATGACTGTTGATTCTGTCATAAAATCTTCATGGATGTACATGCATGACAGAAAACGTG
Source organism: Aegilops longissima (assembly GCA_021605205.1). NCBI lineage: Eukaryota > Viridiplantae > Streptophyta > Magnoliopsida > Poales > Poaceae > Aegilops > Aegilops longissima. The sequence continues at coordinate 456,550,819 of CM038681.1, read as the reverse complement.
ACCTACTTTGACAAACACATATCATCACAGAAGTGTATTTTTTTGTAGTGACCCCAAGTAAATATTCAAGGAGACTCAAGCGTCTAAGCTTGGGGATTCCCGGAAGGCATTCCATCTTTCTTCAACAGATATCGGTATGTTTTCGTCTTCATTTTGTTCACGTGATATGTGTAAATCTTGGAACGTATTTTGTGTTTAGTTTTCCTTTTTCTTTTATGCACCATGCTGGTGTGAGATAGTCCATGGTTGATTTATAGAATGCTTTCTACCTCTTCAGCACAGCGTTGGTTTTCCCTTGAAGAGGAAAGGGTGATGCAGTAAAGCAGCGTAAGTATTTCCCTCAGTTTTTTAGAACCAAGGTATCAATCCAGTAGGAGGCCACGCACGAGTCCCTCGCACCTACACAAACAAATAAAATCCTCGCAACCAACGCAATAAAGGGGTTGTCAATCCCTTCACGGTCACTTACGAAAGTGAGATCTGATAGATTGATAAGATAATATTTTTGGTATTTTTAAAATAAAGATGCAAAGTAAAATAAAAGGCAATGAAAATAGCCAAGTGTTGGAAGATTAATATGATGGAAAATAGACCCAGGGCCATAGGTTTCACTAGTGGCTTCTCTTGAGAGCATAAGTGTTACGGTGGGTAAACAAATTACTGTTGAGCAATTGACAGAATTAAGCATAGTTATGAGAATATCTAGGTATGATCATGTATATAGGCATCACGTCCGCGACAAGTAGACCGACTCCTGCCTGCATCTACTACTATTACTACACACATCGACCGCTATCCTGCATGCATCTAGAGTATTAAGTTCAAAAGAATAGAGTAACGCTTTAAGTAAGATGACATGATGTAGAGGGATAAACTCATGCAATATGATATAAACCCCATCTTGTTATCCTCGATGGGAACAATACAATACGTGCCTTGCTGCCCCTACTCTCACTGGGAAAGGACACCGCAAGATTGAACCCAAAGCTAAGCACTTCTCCCAATGCAAGAAAGATCAATCTAGTAGGCCAAACCAAACTGATAATTCAAAGAGACTTGCAAAGATAACCAATCATACATAAAAGAATTCAGAGAAGATTCAAATATTGTTCATAGATAAACTTGATCATAAACCCACAATTCATCGGTCTCAACAAACACACCACAAATGAAGATTGCATCGAATAGATCTCCACAAGAGAGGGGGATAACATTGTATTGAGATCCAAAAAGAGAGAAGAAGCCATCTAGCTAATAACTATGGACCCGAAGGTCTGAGGTAAACTACTCACACATCATCGGAGAGGCTATGGTGTTGATGTAGAAGCCCTCCGTGATTGATGCCCCCCCGTGAGCTCCTAAAAGGCCCCAATATGGGATCTCACGGCATGTAAGGTTGCGGCTGTGGAATTAGGTTTTTGGCCCGATCCGTAGTTTGGGGGTACTTAGGTATATATAGGAGGAAGAAGTACGTCGGTGGAGCAACATGGGCCCCACGAGGGTGGAGGGCGTGCTCAGGGGGTAGGCGCGCCCCCCTACCTCGTGCCTTCCCAGTTTATTTCTTGGCGTAGGGTCCAAGTCCTCTGGATCACGTTCGTTCCAAAAATCACGTTCCCGAAGGTTTCATTCCGTTTGGACTCCGTTTGATATTCTTTTTCTGCGAAACTCTGGAATACGCAAAAAACAACAATTCTGGGATGGGCCTCCGGTTAATAGGTGAGTCCCAAAAATAATATAAAAGTGTACAATAAAGACCAATAATGTCCAAAACAGAATATAATATAGCATGGAACAATAAAAAATTATAGATACGTTGGAGACGTATCAATGCTCATTGCACATCACTTATATCTTTTGAGTATGGCTTTATAGAATGCGCATGTGCTTCACTTATATTATTTGAAGTTTGGATTGCCTATTTATCTTCACTTAGAAAACCACTGTTTGTAGAATGCTCTTTAGATTCACTTATATTTATTAGAGCATGGTGTTTTGTAGAAAGAATTAAACTCACATGCTTCACTTATATCTATTTAGAGAGTCAACGGGAATTGGTCATTTGCATGGTTAGTCATAAAATCCTACATAAAACTTACGGATCACCGAATATGATATGTTTAATTCCTTGCAATAGTTTTGCAATATAGAGATGGGATATGTGGGAGGTACTAGTAAAAGGTTGTGGTTAGTAAGAATATTGGTGTTAATGTTTGTGATTCGTGAAGCATGCACGTATAGTCTCTCGTTATGCTATGAAGTTGGAGCATGATTTATTATTGGTTGTCTTCCTTATGAGTGGCGGTCGGGGACGAGCGATGATCTTTTCCTACCAATCTATCCCCCTAGGGGCATGCATAGTAGTACTTTTCTTCGAGGGCTAATAAAATTTTGCAATAAGTATATGAGTTCTTTATGACTAATGTGAGTCCATGGATTATACACACTCTTACCTTTCCCCAATTTTCTAGCCTCTACGGTACCGTGATTGTCCTTCCTCACCTCGAGAGTTGGTGCAAACTCCGCCGGTGCATCCAAACTCCATGATATGATACGCTCTATCACACATAAGCCTTATTATATCTTCCTCAAAACAACCACCATACCTACCTATTATGGCCTTTCCATAGCCATTCCGAGATATATTGCCATGCAACTTCCACCGCTTCCATTTTGATGATTTAAGCATTCATTGGCATATTGCTTTGCATGATCATATAGCTGACATAGTAGTTGTGGCTCAACCATGGTTCATCATTTTTTTATACAGGTTACGCTTGATCATTGCACATCCTTGTACACTGCTAGAGGTATTCATATAGAGTCATGCTTTATTATAGGTATCGAGTTGTAGTTTATATTTATTTTGAGTTATAAGTAAATAGAAGTGTGATGATTATCGTTATTCATTTTTAGAGCATTGCTCCAGTGAGGAAAGGATGATGGAGAGTATGACCCCCCCCGCCACACACACACAAGTCGGGATGAGACTCCGGACAATGAGAAATAAAACAAATCGAGAAGGGGCATGCTAATTCCACACTCGTGCTTCAAAGTAGCACCATGTCTTTCATATAGAGAGCCTCATATATTGTCACTTTCATATACTAGTGGGAAATTTTCATTATAGGATTAGATGCACACCCACTTAGTTTTCATGTTGAGCTTTTATAAACTTATAGCTCTTAGTGCATTTGTTGCATGGCAATCCCTACTCCTTTCATTGATATCGATTGATGGGCATCTCCATAGCCCGTTCGTTAGCCGCGTCGATGTGAGACTTTCTTACCTTTTTGTCGTCTCTATATTTACCCCTATAATCATACTGTATTCCTCCCATAGTGCTATATCCATGGCTTGCGCTCATGTATTGTGTGAGGGTTGAAAAAGCTGAAGCGCGTTAAAAAGTATGAACCAATTGCTCAGCTTGTCATCGGGGTTCTGCATGATAAATACTTTGTGTTAAGAAGACAGAGCATGACAAGACTATATGATTTTGTAGGGATAGCTTTCTTTAGCGTTGACATTTTGAAAGACATGATTGTTTGTTGGGATCCCTGAGTATTAATGTCTTTATGTCTAATTATATACTATTGCTTTGAATCACTTATGTCTTAATATTGATGCCATGATTAGATATATGATCAAGTTTATGCTAGGTAGCATTCCACATCAATTTTTTTCATTTACCTACTCGAGGACGACCAGGAATTAAGCTTGGGGGTGCTGATACGTCTCCGTTGTATCTATAATTTTTGATTGTTTCATGCCAATATTATATGACATTTATACACTTCTGGCAACATTTTATATGATTTATTTGGACTAACATATTGATCCAGTGCCCAGTGCCAGTTCCTGTTTGTTGCATGTTTTTTGTTTCATAGAAAATCCATATCAAACGAAGTCCAAACACGATAAAAATTTACGGAGAATTATTTTGGAATATATGTGATTTTTGGGACTTGGAATCGATGCAAACGGGGGCCCACAGTGACCACAACCCACCAGTGCGCGCCGGGCACCCCCTGGAGCGCCCAGGAGTCTTATGCCCTCCTCGTAAGTCGGTTGGGGCCCTTCTTCGGGCGCAAAAAATATAATTTATGGAAAAAATCGTGTAAAAATTGCAGCGGAATCGGAGTTACGGATCTCTAGGAATTTAAGAAATGGTGAAGGGCCAGAAAACAGGAACGCAAAACAGAAGAGAACAGAGAGGGAGATCCAATCTCGGAGGGGCTCCCGCCCCTCCGCCGCCATGGAGGCCATGGACTAGAGGGGGAACTCTCCTCCCATGTAGGGGAGGCCAAGGAATAAGAATAAGGAGGGGGGGCTCTCTCCCCCTCTCTCCCGGTGGCGCCGGAGCGCCACCGGGGCAAGGATCGTGACGGCGATCTACATCAACAATCTTGCTACCATCAACACTGACTCTCTCCCCCTCTATGCAGCGGTGTTACACCTCTTCTCTCACTGTAATCTCTACTTAAACATGGTGCTCAACTCCATATATTATTTCCCAGTGATATTTGTCTATCCTATGATGTTTGAGTAGATACGTTTTGTCCTGTGGGTTAATCGTGATCTTGGTTGGTATGATTCTATATTTTATTTATGGTCCTGTCCAACGGTGCCCTCTGTGTCGCACGAACGGACCCCCCCCCCCTCGCTGTAGGGTGTTGCAATACGTTCATGATTTGCTTATGGTGAGTTGCGACAGTGACATAAGCTTAAACCCGAGTAGGTAGGTTGTTGCATATGGGATAAAGGGGACTTGATACTTAATGCTATGTTTGGGTAATGACCACAAGTATAGGGGATCTATCATAGTCCTTTCGATAAGTAAGAGTGTCGAACCCAACGAGGAGCAGAAGGAAATGACAAGCGGTTTTCAATAAGGTATTCTCTGCAAGCACTGAAATTATCAGTAACAGATAGTTTTGTGATAAGGTAATTTGTAACGGGTAACAAGTAACAAAAGTAAACAAGGTGCAGCAAGGTGGCCCAATCCTTTTCGTAGCAAGGACAAGCCTGGACAAACTCTTATACAAAGGAAAACGTTCCCGAGGACACATGGGAATTATCGTCAAGCTAGTTTTCATCATGCTCATATGATTCATGTTCGTTACTTTCATAATTTGATATGTGGGTGGACCGGTGCTTAGGTACTTCCCTTCCTTGGACAAGCATCCCACTTATGATTAACCCCTCTTGCAAGCATCCGCAACTACAAAAGAAGTATTAAGGTAAACCTAACCATAGCATGAAACATATGGATCCAAATCAGCCCCTTAAGAAGCAACGCATAAACTAGAGTTTAAGCTTCTGTCACTCTAGCAACCCATCATCTACTTATTACTTCCTAGTGCCTTCCCCTAGGCCCAAATAATGGTGAAGTGTCATGTAGTCAATATTCACATAACACAACTAGAGGAAAGACAACATACATCTCATCAAAATATCAAACGAATACCAAATTCACATGACTACTTATAGCAAGACTTCTCCAATGTCCTCAGGAACAAATGTAACTACTCACAAATCATATTCATGTTCATAATCAGAGGGGTATTAATATGCATAAAGGATCTAAACATATGATTTTCTACCAAATAAACCAACTAGCATCAACTACAAGGAGTAATCAACACTACTAGCAACCCACAGGTACCAATCTGAGGTTTTGAGAAAAAGATTGGATACAAGAGATGAACTAGGGTTTGAGATGAGATGGTGCTGGTGAAGATGTTGCTAGAGATCGACCTCCTCCGGATGAGAGGATCGATGGTGATGACGATGGTGATGATTTCCCCCTCCCGGAGGGATGTTTCCCTGGCAGAACAGCTCCGCCGGAGCCCTAGATTGGTTTTGCCAAGTTTCGCCTCGAGATGGCGGCGCTTCGTCCCGAAAGCTTCCTTCTGATTTTTTCCAGGGCGAAAGACTTTATATAGCAAAAGATGGGCACCGGAGGCCTACCAGGGGGCCCACGAGGCAGGGGGTAGGGCGCGCCCCCCGCCTTCGTGGATGGTGGGTGGCCCCCCTCTGGTGCTTTCTTCGCCCAATATTTTTTATATATTCCAAAACTGACTTTCGTGGAGTTTCAGGACTTTTGGAGTTGTGCAGAATAGGTCTCTAATATTTGCTCCTTTTCCATCCTAGAATTCCAGCTGCCGGCATTCTCCCTCTTCATGTAAACCTTGTAAAATAAGTGAGAATAGGCATAAGTATTGTGACATAATGTGTAATAACAACCCATAATGCAATAAATATCGATATAAAAGCATGATGCAAAATGGAAGTATCAACTCCCCCAAGCTTAGACCTCGGTTGTCCTCAAGCGGAAGCCGATAACGAAAAATATGTCCACATGTTTAGAGATAGAGGTGTCGATAAAATAAAATACGGACATGAGGGCATCATGATCATTCTTATAACAACAATATATATATATATATATATATATATATATATATATATATATATATATATATATATGTATATATATTGTCATATGATTTCTTATGCTAAAGTAACAATCTATTCACAATGTCAAGTATGAATCATAAACTTCATTGAAAACTAACAAACTATGATCTCGGTCATTGAAGCAATTGCAATTTATCATAACATCGGAAAGAGTCAATATAAGAGCTTTTCAGCAAGTCCACATACTCAACTATCATTTATTGTTTCACAATTGCTAACACTCACGCAATACTTATGGGTATGGAGTTTTAATCGGACACAGAGAAAGATAGGGGCTTACAGTGTTGCCTCCCAACCTTTTACCTCAAGGGTAACATCAACAATAATAGTTTATGATAAGTTACATCCAATTGGATATATATATCAGGATCTTTCCAACACAATGTGCTTGCCAAAGGATAAAATGTAAAAAGGAAAGGTGAAGATCACCATGACTCTTGTATAATGTATAAGAAAAGAACGAAAGATAGGCCCTTCGCAGAGGGAAGCAGAGGTTGTCATGTGCTTTTATGGTTGGATGCACAAAATCTTAATGTGAAAGAACGTCACTTTATATTGCAACTTGTGATAGGGACCTTTATTATGCAGTCTGTCGCTTTAATTGCTTCCATATCACACTTTCGTATAAAGCTTATTTTCTCCACACTAATAGATCATACATATTTAGAGAGCATTTTTTGTTGCATGCAACAATGACAACTTACTTGAAGGATCTTACTCAATCCATAGATAGATATGGTGGACTCTCATGGCAAAACTGGGTTTAAGGATATTCAGAAGCACAAGTAGTATCTCTACTTGGTGCAAGGAATTTGGCTAGCATGAGGGAGAAAGGCAAGCTCAACATGTTGGATGATCCATGACAATATACTTTATTTTGGATATAAGAAAACATAACCCATTATGTTGTCTTCCTTGTCCAACATCAAATTTTCAGCATGTCATATTTTAATGAGTGCTGTCCAAGATAGTATATTTATATGTGAAAACCTCTCTTTCTTTATTACTTCCTATTAATTGCAACGATGACCAAAACTATGTTTGTCAACTCTCAACAACTTTTATTCATCATACTCTTTATATGTGAAGTCATTACTCTCCATAAGATCAATATGATCTCTTTAATTATTTTTATTCTTTCTTTTATTCCTTCAAGATCATAGCAAGATAACCAAGCCCTCGACTCAAACTAATCTTTCTTATATATAGCTCACGAACTCGATTACATAGAAGGATCATAAAATAAAACTCAAAACTAAATCATACCAAAACTTTATTCTACTAGATCAAGATATTACCAAAAGGATCGAACTAAGAAAAACGGTAAAGAGAGGAGTGTGATGGTGATATGATACCGGGGCACCTCCCCCAAGCTTGGCAGTTGCCAAGGGGAGTGCCCATACCCATATTTTTATGTCTCTTTCTTCGGAGGTGGTGAAGATGGACTTGTTGATGACGTAGCCTTGTCGTCCAACTTCGAGCGTAGGAGGTGCTCCAACTTACAAAATAATGCCCTTGAGTGCGATGATATACTCTTGCAACAAAATATTTTCACGAGTTAGATACTTGTTCTGCACCTGCACTATTTCAATCATCTTGAAAGCTTCTATTTTAGTAGGGGTAAGAAGATTATAATGAGGTTTGCTACCTCTTGAGCATGCGTTGGTTTTACCTTGAAGAGGAAAGGGTGATGCAGCAAAGTAGCATAAGTATTTCCCTCAGTTTTTGAGAACCAAGGTATCAATCTAGTAGGAGACTACACGCAAATCACCTAGTACCTGCACAAACAATCAAGAACCTTGCAACCACCACGATAAAGGGGTTGTCAATCCCTTCATGGCCACTTGCAAAAGTGAGATCTGATAAAGATAATAAGATAAATATTTTTGCTATTTTTTGTTGTATAGATTGGAAAGTAAAGATTGCAAAATAAACCTCGACATAAATAGCTAGTTGATGGGAAACAAATATGATGTAAAATAGACCCGGGGGCCATAGGTTTCACTAGTGGCTTCTCTCAAGATAGCATATCTTACGGTGGGTGAACAAATTACTGTCGAGCAATTGATAGAAAAGTGCATAGTTATGAGAATATCTAGGCATCATCATGAACATAGACATCACGTCCGTGACAAGTAGACCGAAACGATTCTGCATCTACTACTATTACTCCACACATCGACCGCTATCCAGCATGCATCTAGAGTATTAAGTTCATAAGCACAAAGTAACGTATTAGGCAAGATGACATGATGTAGAGGAACAAACTCAAGCAATATGATATAAACCCCATCTTTTTATCCTCGATGGCAAGAATACAATACGTGTCGTTTCCCTTTCTGTCACTGGGATCGAGCACCGCAAGATTGAACCCAAAGCTAAGCACTTCTCCCATTGCAAGAAAGATCAATCTAGTAGGCCAAACCAAAATGATAATTCGAAGAGACTTGCAAAGATATTAAATCATGCATACAAGAATTCAGAGAAGAATCAAATATTGTTCATAGATAATCTTCATCATAAACCCACAATTCATTGGATCTCGAGAACACACCGCAAAAAGAATTACATCAAATAGATCTCCAAGAAGATCGAGGAGAACTTTTATTGAGATCCAAAGAGAGAGAAGAAGCCATCTAGCTAATAACTATGGACCCGAAGGTCTGTGGTAAACTACTCACACATCATCGGAGAGGCTATGGTGTTGATGTAGAAGCCCTCCGTGATCGAATCCCCCTCCGGCGGAGCGCCGGAAAAGGCCCCAAGATGGGATCTCACAGGTACAGAAGGTTGCAGCGGTGGAAAAGTGGTTTCGTGGCTCCCCTCGATGTTTTCAGGGTATAAGAGTATATGTAGGCGAAAGAAGTAGGTCGGTGGAGCTACGAGAGGCCCACGAGGGTGGGGGCGCGCCTACCCCACTGGGCGGCCCTCCTACCTCGTGGCCGCCTCGTGGCTTCCTTGACCTCCACTCTAAGTCTCCTGGATTGCGTTTGTTCCAAAAAAAGATCCTCACGAAGGTTTCATTCCGTTTGGATTCCGTTTGATATTCCTTTTCTGCGAAACACTGAAATAGGCAAAAAAAAACAGCAATTTGCACTGGGCCTTCGGTTAATAGGTTAGTCCCAAAAATAATGTAAAAAGGTATATTAAAGCCCATTAAACATCCAAAATAGATAATATAATAGCATGCACTACAAAAAAGACACATCCGTGACATTTTGGGCCGAACGAAAATTTTTTCTGTCATACTTATGACACTTCTATGACGATAATTGTGACAAAACCCGGTATCATCATAGATGTGGTGGGCTCCTACTTCTATGACAAATAATCATGACAGAAAATGGGATTTTCGTCCTGGGCGGGCCGGAGACGCAGCTGCATGACATTCTTTGGGCCGTCCATTACGGAGAAAACCATGGTAGAAGCGAGGGCGAGGATAATATCGGGGTGTTCCCGGTTACGGTGGGTGGTCGGGGCCGAGCGACGCGCGTTTTTCTCGTACACGCACGCGCGTGGGTGTGAGGCGTTGGGCTCTAACTGAACCCGAGCGAGGCGTTGGGCTCTAACTGAACCCGAGCGATCTCACTGCAGGCTACGCGTTACTAAACCCGAGCGATCGATCGATGGCTGTTAACTGAACCCGATCGAGCTATTCCTTCGCTACTGCTGCTAACTGAAGCCGATCGATGCTGCCTCTGGATGAACAGTGAGTGTTGCTGGGGGGTTTGGATGAACAGTCCCCGATGGGGGTGGATGAACATGACCTCGTGGTGTTGCCTCTGGATGAACCGATTGATCGAGCCGGTTGGGGCTGGATGAATAGGACCCCGTGGAGGGCTGGATGAACAGGACCACCCCGTGGAGGGCTGGATGAATAGTAGACGGTGGAGGGCTGGATGAACAGTAGCCCGTGGAGGGGTGGTTGAACAGGAGCCCGTGGAGAGGGCTGGTTGAACAGTAGCCGGTGGAATAGCGCGTGGTGGAGGCTGGATGTACAGGAGCCAGTGGATGAGTAGTCGCAGGTGGAGGCTGGAGGAGGTCGACGGTGGATGAACAGAGTCTGTGGAGGCCGGAGGGGTCGACGGTGGAGATGAACAGCACCCGTGGAGTCCTGTTTTGCACGCCACACCCTCCCGATGAACATGACCCCGCTTCGACCATAGCGCCCAACACAAGTCCGCTTCTCTGCTTTTGCAGTACGCCACACCCCTCCCGATCAACAGGACCCACGTTTCGACCGTAGCGCTCCAACACAAGTCTGTTTCCTCTGTTTTGCGGTACGCCACACCCCTCCCGATCAAAAGGACCACCGTTTCGATCGTAGGAGGTCCGTTTCCTCCGTTTTGCGATACTCCAGACCCCTCCCGATGAACAGGTCCCGTTTCGAACATGGCTGGTCGAACACAAGGTCGTTTCCTCCGTTCTGCAGTACGCCAAGCCTCGTTTCCATCGGTTGTTCCGTCCAAGCCCTCTCGATGAACACGACGACGCATTCCGTTCCGACCCAGCCGGTTGGCTCCCCAGGAACACGACGAAGACGTTGTTTCTCCGTTCCTACCTAGCCATGTACACGAGCCCTGGCCGAACGTACACGTGAGTAGGCGTTCGAGACCCCACCCATATGTACGTACATGGCCATATTTACTTTCTTGCACCCGCCGTGTATGCGACGTGTACATGCTGCGGCACGCCTCTACTACGACACGCAGCGCTCTACATCGACCAAGATGTACGCATACGTCACGACCAGAATGACAACGCCACGCACGCTTCGACCAGGTGGGTCCCGACCGTGAGGCACTTCCTTGCATGCGAAGATGTAGCTGGTGGGTCCCAGCAATGGGGCTTAATCGTTTTTGCCCGGACGCACTTCCTTGCGTGCGAAGATGTCGCTGGTAGGTCCCAGCAGTCAGTGGGGAAACTTTTTTTTGGCAAAATATGGTTGCCCGCCCGGTGGGTCCCTGCTGTCAGGTGGAGGAATCATTATTTTCCGCGTAATAAGGAGGCACTTCCTTGCTGCGGCCGTGGACCCAGCTGTCAGCCTCACCACGTACAGTCCACGTCCAATGGAAGCCATTCCTTGACCATGTTGACCACGCCGAGCTGAGAGCACCAGGGCGGTGGACGATGGCGAGGCCTAGGAAGACGCGATTCCTTGACCATGTTGACAATGACGACGCGGAGTTGGGAAGACGCGATAGTGGATGCCCACGCGTAGAGGAGTATGAGGGTTCACTGGTTCGCTGCGGTGTGAGGCTGCCGTCGCCGCAAAATAACAGGGGGTGTGGGTGAGTAGAGGGATGGCTTGGCCAGCGGTGGTAGTAGTAGGGGGCGGTGAGGCCTCCGCCGCATCGCAGCCAACCACGGGAGGCAGGAGCACGAGGCACGACTGGCGCTGGTTTGGGCGGCTGGAGCAAGAAGACCAGAGGTTGAAGAAGCACTACGACCATTGGATGGACATCGTACGGTCACTGGAGCTAGAATCGTTCATATTGACTAAGTTGACAAAGACCTCCGTCCCCATCAACTTAGTTGGCCCACAAGTCAGCCTCCCACTATTGTGGGTCCCAGCTAGCAGGGGGTATTCATTTTTTGTGCCTAATAAGGAGGCACTTCCTTGCATGCGAAGATATAGCTGGTGGGTCTGACCTGTCAGCGGTGGGAATGTTTTATTCGCGAAATACAGAAGCCTTCCGGTGGGTCCCAGCTGTCAGGTGGAGGAATCATTATTTTGCGTGTAATAAGAAGGCATTTCCTTGCGTGCGGCCGTGGACCCAGCTGTCAGCCTCTCCACGCACAGTCTACTTCCGATGGTGTCGCTCGTTGACCACATTGACCACTCCGCGCCGAGCGCATCCAAGGTGGTGGACGACGGCGAGGCCCCGGACAACAACGAGCCGGAGATGGGAAGACGCGAGAGTAGAGTCGCAGGCGGAGAGGTGTACGAGGGTTAACTGGTTCTGGTGCGTTGTGGTTCGGCAGTTGGTGGAGAAGAACAGGAGGTGTGGAGGGGTGGAGGGATGGCCTGGCCAACGGTGGAGTAGCGCTTCACAACGAGGCGTGCTAAGCAGAGCTGCTAGCAGCAGCAGGCGTGAGCAGGTGGTCCCGGCGGCGCTGGAGGAAGAAGATGAGAGATTGAAGATGGATGCCGGTCGTTGGATGTAAATCCAACGAATAACGATGTCAGAATCATTTGTTGACTAAGTTGACAATGACTTGCATTGGCTTCGACCTATTGGCCCACATTTCAGCCTCCAAAAATGTGGCACGTAAACAACCCATTTTTTCAAAATTTACAGTCTTTTTTGCGGGGTAGAATTTACAGTCAATTTGATCTTTTTTTTAATTACAGTCCATTAGCTGGGCTGGGTGAACAAATAATGTAGCGTCCATGCGGCCCATTTATGTTTTTCTTAAAAAATTACAGGCCATTTGCACTTTCTCGAAATACACGATTTTGCTGGGCTGATTCAATTATAATGTTGGGGTGGGCGTAGCAATGTTATCAAAAAATAAACAGGGGTTGAGCATTTTGTTATATATATATATAACAAGTGATTTATTATTACATTGGACCTTAAATGTTACCAAGCTTTGTACACAATCACCAGGATTTTCGTTGCCAAAAAATCCAGGATTTTATTGTTAAGAAATTATTTTTATAAGTTTATAAGATGTGGGATATTGTTTTCTTACATATGTAAGTATCATTAAATATATGATGACAATAACAATAATATATAATAACATATAAAATAATTTAAATATATATATAATACAGTTAGAAGGGAAACATAAGTTGGACCAGGCGTTCCTATTCTTATATATAAAAATAGAACAGACCTCTGCGTTCTCTTCAAAAAAAATACATAAATTGGGCTGCCGATGTTTCAGGAAAAATAAAACCTCGGATGGGAGGTCCATAGGCCGGTCGATACATGACGGCCCTCAAGAAAATACAAACAGTCCTATGGACCTCCCATCCGAGGTCGTGGGCTGCGCATGTTAAAAAAGAAAGCCTAGACGGGCAGCCCAAAACCCAGGTGACATCGCTGCCCAAAGGATAATAAATGATACCCGCCAGCCCCGGCTTCATTGTGAATTTATCTCCTATAGTAACTACGTTGAAGCACCTAAAAAATATAACTATGATGACAAACCCGTGGGCCCCAACGTCAGTATAGTATTAGGAGGAAGTATTTTTTTTCAATGAGGCACTTGCTTGCGTACGGCCATAGACCTGGTGGGTCCCGACTGTGTGCCTCTCCATGTGCAGTCCTCTCCAGATTCCTCTTGTTTGTTCAGCATGTTCACAACGGCAGACAGCAGCGTCGCGGCGAGCGCAGAAAGGCGCATGAGGATATCCGACCACCTGAGGAAGTGCCTTACTAGTAACGAAACAACTGAACTAGCCTAGTGGCCGAGTGACACTACCCGACAGCTGTTCTGCCCGGGTTCGATTCCACCTGTGCAGAGAAAATATCTCCAAAATTTTTGCCTATGCCTTTATTGGCATGTGGGTCCGAATTGTCATCTTCATCCCTCGTTTTCTCTGTTTTTCGCACACTCGACATTGTGTGGGCATTTTGAAAATAGCATATCTTTTTGACTGTACATCATATGAAGATGTGCTATGCATGAATGTTGATCAGCATGATGTTAACTGGCTGGTAGTTCCAGTTTCGACCATGAATAAAACTTCCAACATGATGTTAACACTGTTTGAAAAGGTCATGTTAATATAAATGCTCTGCCTCTGAAAGTTGCAGTTGCTTATCTGAAACTAAACTTGGAGTTTCTTATCTCAAATCGAAACTTGCGTTTCCTCTCCGAGAATCACATTATCTGCACTTTTATACTCCTATGAAACTACATTTTTAAGTGCTAAAATAGATCTCTAGAATTCATAAAATACTTCATATGCTCAATGCTGCAAATCTGAAATTCAAAAGGCATCCATATCTGTAAGTACTCTCAAAATACACAACACAAAACACAATTCACAACCTGCAAATACTAACAACCCTAAGCTCCTCCTGACAATTCACAACCTGCCCAACTATTGGGCTGGGGGGGCAGTCCCTCCTATTCCTCGGCGGCAGATAGCCGCCCCGTGAGACGATGTGAACGGCGAGGGAGAGGATGGCGGGGAAGCGTCGTTGGGCCAACTGTTTTTCTCCTCTTGCAGTTGGGTTCGGTTGACAAAGACTCCACCGGCTCGCTCTGGCATGACACCCTCACAAACGGCACCTTGTAGATGCTCGATCCTTCAATCTCTGGTGGATGCTCCATCTGGGATCGATACTCCCACCACCGCTCCCTCACGATTGGACTCGGTGAATTTGTTTTCTCCATGGCCCAGAGGAGCAACTCTATGTACTCCCACGCGACTCCCTCCGGGAGTATCGCCGTCTTTTCGCTCTGTTGCAGATATTTGGCCATGGATGTCGTCGTCGCCGCTAGTTGGTCTTGATGTCAAACCAAGACTGTATCTCCAACATCCTAGCTAGCTTCACAGGGTCGCCGTCCTCACGTATCGGTTGTACTCCTCCATCGATCTACTTCTCCACAACACCTTCACTCGCCGGTGGTGGTTTTTGAATGGAAGAGGAGAGGAGCAGCGCTGGTTTTGGATTAGAATGGGAGAGGAGCAACGCTGGTTTTGGATTTGAACAGGAGAGGAGGGGCGGTGGTTTTGAAATGGAAGAGGAGAGTAGCAGCACTGGATTTAGATTGGAACAGGAGAGGAGCGGTGAAGTCTACTACACAACCTTCTTCTTGTAGACGTTGTTGGGCCTGCAAGTGCACAGGTTTGTAGGACAGTAGCAAATTTCCCTCAAGTGGATGACCTAAGGTTTATCAATCCGTAGGAGGCGTAGGATGAAGATGGTCTCTCTCAAACAACCCTGCAACCAAATAACAAAGAGTCTCATGTGTCCCCAACACACCCAATACAATGGTAAATTGTATAGGTGCACTAGTTCGGCAAAGAGATGGTGATACAAGTGCAATATGGATGGTAGATATAGGTTTTTGTAATCTGAAAATATAAAAACAGCAAGGTAACTAATGATAAAAGTGAGCATAAACGGTATTGCAATGATAGGAAACAAGGCATAGGGTTCATACTTTCACTAGTGCAAGTTCTCTCAACAATAATAACATAGATAGATCATATAACAAGCCCTCAACATGCAACAAAGAGTCACTCCAAATCCACTAATAGCGGAGAACAAACGTAGAGATTATGGTAGGGTACGAAACCACCTCAAAGTTATTCTTTCGGATCGATCTATTAAAGAGTTCGTACTAGAATAACACCTTAAGACACAAATCAACCAAAACCCTAATGTCACCTAGATACTCCATTGTCACCTCAAGTATCCGTGGGCATGATTATACGATATGCATCACACAATCTCAGATTCATCCAACCAACACAAAGTACTTCAAAGAGTGCCCCAAAGTTTCTACCGGAGAGTCAATAAAACGTGTGCCAACCCCTATGCATAGGTTCATTGGCGGAACCCGCAAGTTGGTCACCAAAACATACATTAAGTGGCACGTGATATCCCATTGTCACCACAGATAAACACGGCAAGACATACATTAAGTGTTCTCAAATAAAGACTCAATCCGATAACATAACTTCAAGAGGGAAACTCAATTCATCACAAGAGAGTAGAGGGGGAGAAACATCATAAGATCCAACTATAATAGTAAAGCTCACGATACATCAAGATCGTGCCATAGAGGGAACACGAGAGAGCGAGAGAAAGATCAAACACATAGCTACTGGTACATACCCTCAGCCCCGAGGGTGAACTACTCCCTCCTCGTCATGGATAGCGTCGGGATGATGCAGATGGCCACCGGTGGTGGGTTCCCCCTCCGGCAGGGTGCCGGAACAGACTCCCGAGAGGTTTTTGGTGGCTACAGAGGCTTGCGGCGGTGGAACTCCCGATCTATCTTGATATTCGATGGTTTGAGGGTACGTAGGCTTATGTAGGCGAAAGTAGTCGGTCGGGAGGTGCTCGAGGGGCCCATGAGACAGGGGGCACGCCCTATAGGGGGGGGGCGCCCTCCTATCTCGTGGCTGCCTCGGGGATCTTCTGATGTAACATCCAAGTCTCCAGGATCATATTCTTCCCAAAAATAACACTGTCGAAGGTTTCATTCCGTTTGGACTCTGTTTGATATTCCTTTTCTTCGAAATACTGAAACAGGCAATAAAACAGCAATATGGGATGGGCCTCCGGTTAATAGGTTAGTCCCAAAAATGATATAAATGTGTAAAATAAAGCCCATAAACATCCAAAAAGGGTAATATAATAGCATGGAACAATCAAAAATTATAGATACGTTGGAGACGTATCAAGCATCCCCAAGCTTAATTCCTGCTCGTCCTCGAGTAGGTAAATGATAAAAACAGAATTTTTGATGTGGAATGCTACCTAGCATAATTCTCAATGTAATATTCTTTATTGTGGCATGAATGTTCAGATCCAAATGATTCAAGATAAAAGCTTATAAAACATAAAAATAATAATGCTTCAAAGCATACTAACAAATAATCAGGTCCTATCAAAATAGCATAGCCAAAGAAAGCTTATCCCTACAAAATCATATAGTTAGGCCATGCTTCATTTTCATTACACAAAATACTCCCATCATGCACAACACCGATGACGAGCCGAGCAATTGTTTCATACTTTTTAACGCGCTTTAGCTTTTTCAACTCTCACGCAATACATGAGCGCAAGCCATGGACATAGCACTATGGTGGTATATGGTGGTAGTTGTGAGGACAAAAAGGGAGAAGATAGTCTCACATCAACTAGGCGTATTAACGGGCTATATGGAGATGCCCATTAATAGATATCAATGTGAGTGAGTAGGGATTGCCATGCAATGTATGCACTAGAGCTATAAATATATGAAAGCTCAACAAAAGAAACTAAGTGGGTGTGCATCCAACTTGCTTGCTCACGAAGACCTAGGGCATTTTGAGGAAGCCCATCATTGGAATATACAAGCCAATTTCTATAATGAAAAAATCCCACTTAGTATATGAAAGTGACAACATAGGAGACTCTCTATCATCAAGATCATGGTGCTACTTTGAAGCACAAGTGTGGAAAAAGAGATAGTAGCATTGTCCCTTCTCTCTTTTTCTCTCATTTTATTTTTTTTCTTTTCTTTTTATTATTTTTTTCTCCCCTTTTTTTTTCTTTGGCCTTTCTTTTTTTTTCTTTTTGGCCTTTCTCTTTTTTTTCTTTTTTTTCTTTTTGTAAAGTCCAAAGTCTCATCCCGACTTGTGGGGGAATCATAGTCTTCATCATCCTTTCCTCACTGAGACAATGCTCTAATAATGAAGATCATCACACTTTTATGGATTTACAACTCAAGAATTACAACTCAAAGCTAGAACAAGACATGACTCTATATGAATGCCTCCGGCGGTGTACCGGGATATGCAATGAATCAAGAGCCACATGTGTGAATTATGAAGGTGGCCTTGCCACAAATACGATGTCAACTACATGATCATGCAAAGAGCAATATGACAATAATGGAACGTGTCATAATAAACGGAACGGTGGAAAGTTGCATGGCAATATATCTCGGAATGGCTATGGAAATGCCCTAATAGGTAGGTATGGTGGCTGTTTTGAGGAAGGTAAATAATGGGTTCTTGATACCGGCGAAAGTTGCGCGGCACAATAGAGGCTAGCAAAGTGGAAGGATGAGTGTGCGTATATCCATGGACTCACATTAGTCATAAAGAACTCATATACTTATTGCAAAAGTCTACTTAGCCCTCGAAGCAAAGTACTACTACGCATGCCCCAAGAGGGATAGATTGGTAGGAAAAGACCATCGCTCGTCCCCGACTGCCACTCATAAGGAAGACAATCAAAAGAGCACCTCATGCAACAAATTTGTCACACATCTTTTACCATACGTGCATGCTACGGGACTTGCCAACTTCAACAAAAGTATTTCTCAATTTCATAATTATCCACTAGCATGACCCAAACATTACTACCTTTATATCTCAAAACAATTATCAAGCATCAAATTGATCCTAGCATCCAATTCACTTCCTATGATAGTTTTTATTATACCCAACTTGGATGCTCATCATTCTAGGACCAACTTTGTAACCATAGAAAATACCATGATGTTCTAAAAGACTCTCAAAAAGATATAAGTGAAGCATGAGAGACTAGCAATTTCTACAAAATATAACCACCGCCGTGCTCTAAAAGATATAAGTGATGTACTAGAGCAAATGACAAACTACTCTGAAAGATATAAGTGAATATCAATGAGTAGCTAAATAATGTAGCTATATGAAGACTCTCTCTCATTAAAGAATTTCATATCTTGGTATTCTAATCAAGCAGCAAGCAAAACAAGACAAAATGATATTGCAAGGATAGCACAACTCATGTGAAGAAGCAAAACCTTAGGCTCAACCGATACTAACCGATAGTTGTTGAAGAAGAAAGGTGGGATGCCTACCGGGGCATCCCCATGCTTAGATGCTTGAGACTTCTTGAAATATTGTCTTGGGGTGCCTTGGGCATCCCCAAGCTTGAGCTTTTGTGTCTCCTTAATTCCTCTCATACCATGGTTTCTCTTTTTATCAAAAGCTTCATCCACACCAAACTCAACAAGAACTCGTGAGATGGGTTAGTATAAACCAATGCAAAACCTTATCACTTTCTACTGTAAAAAATCACTAAAATCATTATTCAACATTGCATACTAAATGCCTCTTCATATTTAATACTCCTATCCTCAAATAGAATCATTAAACAAGCAAACAAATGCAAACATAACAGCAATCTGCCAAAACAGTAAAGTCTGTAAAGAATGCAAGAGTATCAATACTTCCCTAACTCCAAAAATTATGAAATAAAATTCCCACTGTAGTAAATTGATCATAGCTCATTATGCAAAAAAATTCAACATTATATCATCCTCTGACTTTTCTAGCGAATTTTTGCAACAGCGGTAAACTTTCTGTTTTCAAACAGCAACATGTATACTAGCAAAATAAGCATGGCAAAGGCTATCCTTGACTTTTTTTTGAAACTATAGATGCAAAACATTATTATAAATAACAGCAAGCAAATAATAACAAGATAAAATGATGCTCCAAGCAAAACACATATCATGTGGTGAATAAAAATATAGCTCCAATTAAAGTTACCGATGAATGAAGACGAAAGAGGGGATGCCATCCGGGGCATCCCCAAGCTTAGGATCTTGGTTGTCCTTGGATATTACCTTGGGGTGCCTTTTGCATCCCCAAGATTAGGCTCTTACCACTCCTTATTCCATAGTCCATCGAATCTTTACCCAAAACTTGAAAACTTCACAACACAAAACTTAACAGAAAACTCGTGAGCTCCGTTAGCGAAAGAAAACAAAACACCACTTCAAGGTACGGTAATGAACTCATTATTTATTTATATTGGTTTTAAACCTACTGTCTTCCAACTTCTCTATGGTTTATAAACTATTTTACTAGCCATAGATTCATCAAAATAAGCAAACAACACAATGAAAACAGAATCTGTCAAAAACAGAACAGTCTGTAGTAATCTGTAACTAACGCAAACTTCTGGAACTCAAAAAATTCTAAAATAAATTGTCAGACCTGAGTAATTTATCTAGTAATCATTTGCGAAAAGAATCAACTAAATATCACTCTCCAGTAAAAAGTTCTAGCTAATCTTGTGAGCGCTAAAGTTTCTGTTTTTTACGGCATGATCATGAAGACTTCACCCAAGTCTTCCAAAAGGTTCCACTTGGCACAAACACTAATTAAAACATAAAACCACATATAAACAGAGTCTAGATGTATTATTTATTCCTAAACAGAACCAAAAAGCAAGAAAATAAAATTGGGTTGCCTCCCAACAAGCGCTAACGTTTAACGCCCCTAGCTAGGCATGAAGATTTCAATGATGCTCACATAAGAGATAAGAATTGAAACATAAAGAGAGCATCATGAAGAATATGACTAGCACATTCAAGTCTAACCCAATTCATATGCATAGGGATTTTGTGAGCAAACAACTTATGGGAACAATAATCAACTAGCATAGGAGGGTAACACAAGCATAGCTTCAAGATTTTCAACACATAGAGAGGAAACTTGACATTATTGCAATTCCTACAAGCATATATTACTCCCTAATAATAATAATTTTCAGTAGCATTATTAATGAATTAAACAATATAACCAGCACCTAAAGCATTCTTTTCATGATCTACACGCATAGAAAATTTACAACTCTCCACATAAGCAAATTTCTTCTCATTCGGGATAGTGGGAGTATCATAAGAGACTTGAACACTAAAAATTGTTTCCACACTAAAAGAGTAATGTTCAGAAAAAGGGTAATCATAATCCTGACAAGATTTGTAAATATAATCATCACTACTTTTTATAGCATAAGTTTCATCACAATAATCATCATAAGTAGCAACTTCGTTCTCATCATAATCGATTGAAACCTCTCCCAAGATAGTGGAATCACTAAATAAAGTTGACACTCTTCCAAATCCACTTTCATATTCATCACAATAATATTCAACATCCTCCAAAATAGTGGGATCACTACTTCCTAAAGTTGACACTCTTCCAAACCCACTTTCATCAATATAATCATCATAGGCAGGAGGCATGCTATCATCATAACAACTTTGCATATCAAAACTTGGGATGCTAAAAATATCATCTTCATTAAACATAGCATCCCCAAGCTTGGGAGCTTTCATATTATAAGCATAATCACTCTCATCATTAAAAATATGGATATCACCAATAGTAAAGCAATTATCATCATCACAATGAGTAGTAGGAGCAACATCATTTGGGAGGGATACCTTTCTACCTTTGGTACTCCTTCTTTTCTTTTTCTTCTTCACATTATGTGTGGGTTCAACCTTCCTCTTTGAGCTCCTTATTGATGAGATTGGTTGAATAGAAAGCTCCTCCTCGTCACCCGATTCATCATAAGAAATAATAGGAGGATATTGGGAAGTCTCTTCCCTTTCATTAGTATTCTCATCATCTGCTATTTGCTTTCTTTTCTTTAGGTAATTGGCAATATAAGGATTTTCAATGCAATTCTCCACACAAAACAAATAAATCCTTTCTAGATCAATATCAAGGAATTTCTTATGGGCAAATTCTGGAAGGTCCTTAAGTAAACGTTTCAACTCTTCATAACCCAAAAGCAAACTAAGTTCATTATAATGAGCAAGGGAGATCAAATCATCACAATTTTTGGACACGGTTCGGTCATGGAACAATTTGCATTGGAGATGTAAATGACCACGTTCATTGCAAAGTTCACAAGTACGGCAAAGGAACTTTAAATTTTCAGCACTCATATCTAGCATTTCTTGCAACCATTTAGTTTCTAAATGCTTATGCCTCTTGCAATATATATCTTCTCTATTAGGTGTGTTCATGCAAACGTGCACTCCACAAAAATCAACATGCTCATAAGAGGCATTTTTATCATAACTAGTGCAATCATCATTAGTACTATGGATATTCAAAGAGTTCATACTAACAACATTGCAATCATGCTCATCATTCAAATATTTAGTACCAAGCATTTTAATGCATTCTTCTTCTAGCACTTGAGCACAATTTTACTTTCCATCAAACTCACGAAAGATATTAAAAAGACGAAGCGTATGAGACAAACTTAACTCCATTTTTTTGTAGTTTTCTTTTATAAACTAAACTAGTGATAAAACAAGAAACAAAAATATTCGATTGCAAGATATAAAGATATACCTTCAAGCACTCACCTCCCCGGCAACGGCGCCAGAAAAGAGCTTGATGTCTACTACACAACCTTCTTCTTGTAGACGTTGTTGGGCCTGCAAGTGCACAGGTTTGTAGGACAAGAGCAAATTTCCTCAAGTGGATGACCTAAGGTTTATCAATCCGTAGGAGGCGTAGGATGAAGATGGTCTCTCTCAAACAACCCTGCAACCAAATAACAAAGAGTCTCTTGTGTCCCCAACACACCCAATACAATGGTAAATTGTATAGGTGCACTAGTTCGGCGAAGAGATGGTGATACAAGTGCAATATGGAGTGTAGATATAGGTTTTTGTAATCTGAAAATATAAAAACAACAAGGTAACTAATGATAAAAGTGAGCGTAAACGGTATTGCAATGATAGGAAACAAGGCCTAGGGTTCATACTTTCACTAGTGCCAGTTCTCTCAACAATAATAACATAGATAGATCATATAACAAGCCCTCAACATGCAACAAAGAGTCACTCCAAAGCCACTAATAGAGAACAAACGTAGAGATTATGGTAGGTACTAAACCACCTCAAAGTTATTCTTTCAGATCGATCTGTTAAAGAGTTCGTACTAGAATAACACCTTAAGACACAAATCAACCAAAACCCTAATGTCACCTAGATACTCCATTGTCACCTCAAGTATCCATGGGCATGATTATACGATATGCATCACACAATCTTAGATTCATCCAACCAACACAAATACTTCAAAGAGTGCCCCAAAGTTTCTACCGGAGAGTCAAGAAAACATGTGCCAACCCCTATGCATAGGTTCATGGCCGGAACCCGCAAGTTGGTCACCAAAACATACATCAAGTGGCACGTGATATCCCATTGTCACCACAGATAAACACGGCAAGACATACATCAATTGTTCTCAAATAAAGACTCAGTCCGATAAGATAACTTCAAGAGGGAAACTCAATTCATCACAAGAGAGTAGAGGGGGAGAAACATCATAAGATCCAACTATAATAGTAAAGCTCGCGATACATCAAGATCGTGCCATAGAGGGAACACGAGAGAGAGAGAGATCAAACACATAGCTACTGGTACATACCCTCAGCCCCGAGGGTGAACTACTCCCTCCTCGTCATGGATAGCGTCGGGATGATGAAGATGGCCACCGGTGATGGGTTCCCCCTCCGGCAGGGTGCCGGAACAGACTCCCGAGAGGTTTTTGGTGGCTACAGAGGCTTGTAGCGGCGGAACTCCCGATCTATCTTGATATTCGATGGTTTTAGGGTATGTAGGATTATATAGGCGAAAGTAGTCGGTCGGGAGGTGCTCGAGGGGCCCATGAGACAGGGGGGCACGCCCTATAGGGGCGGGCGCCCTCCTATCTCGTGGCTGCCTCGGGGATCTTCTGAAGTAAACTCCAAGTCTCCAGGATCATATTCTTCCCAAAAATAACGCTGCCGAAGGTTTCATTCCGTTTGGACTCCGTTTGATATTCCTTTTCTTCGAAATACTGAAACAGGCAATAAAACACTAATATGGGCTGGGCCTCCGGTTAATAGGTTAGTCCCAAAAATGATATAAATGTGTAAAATAAAGCCCATAAACATCCAAAAAGGGTAATATAATAGCATGAAACAATCAAAAATTATAGATACGTTGGAGACGTATCAAGCGGCGGTGGTTTAAGAGGAGAAGAGCGGAAGAGCCGCACTGGTCTTGGAAGTATTTTTTGTTTTGCGTATTTTGGGTCAAAGTTTGACCACGTACTATATTTGACAAGCAAAATGTGAATGCATGTCACCAAAAATTGTATCGTTTTGTTCGTATCTGAATGTACTTTCAAATTATATTATTTTTGCAACGTATAACATATATTTTATTTGCGAAAATCATGGTCAATTATGACCCGGAATCAAAGGGAGACTAGTTAATGTGGGCTCGCTTTCTTAATTGAAGGGTAAATTGATTTTGATTTTGATCTAGTCACAGCGCGCCGGCCCTCTCGTCCAACCCTAAATCGCTGCCGCACGCTCCTCTCCCTCTTCTCCATTGCAAAACCACCTCCTCTCCTCTCTATCATCTCCATTCAAAAACCACCGTCTCGCCTCTGCCTCTTCTCCATTGCAAAACCACCTCCTCTCCTCTCCATCATCTCCATTCCAAAACCACCGTCTCTCCTCTCCCTCTTCTCCATTGCAAAACCACCTCCTGTCCTCTCCATCATTTTCATTACAAAACCACCATCTCGCCTCTTCCTCTTCGCTATTGCAAGACCACCGTCTCTCCTCCCATCTTCCAAAGCTAGCACCAGACCACTCAGAAGGACATTTGTGGAGAGGATGCAGCAGCGAATCAGGTAGATCACCGCCAGCAAAATTAGCCAGGTTGAAGGAGATCCTTACTTTGTTTGACAATGAGTGGGAGATTTCAAGGACGGTGAGGGCCATGTGGCAATGTATGCGAAAGAGCGAGACGGCGGCGATGAGGGCGGCGATGTACATGTACTCCTCGGCGGCAGTCATGCCGCAGTCCTTCGATTTCATCGAGTATCTCCTCTTGGCGATGGAGCAGACAGATTCGGCCGAGGCGAAAGTTAGGCGGAGGTGGTGGGCGTACAAGTCGAAGGTCGAGCACCCAGAGGATAACGAATCGATCGAGTACGGTGTGCCGTTCATGAGGGTGCAGAGCCAGCCGGAGCCACAGGAGTATTTGTTCTCCCACCGCAAGAGGAGGCTGGATGGCGTGACATCGCTTCCCCGCCAATCTCCACGGTTCCCTCGATGCTCTCCTTGTTTCAACGGCGGCAATAGGGTTTAAGGTAAGCTTCGCACTAACCTAATCTTCCACCTGCTCATGCTTACAATTAGTGTGACAGCTAATGAAAATCATGGTTGCAATTAGTCTCCGAGTACTACGCCAATCACCCTTAAATAGCTCTGGACCTTTGGGTCAAAGTTGTGACACTGTGTACAAATAAAGAAAATAGATTGGTGCTTCTATCAGAAAAGAGTACTCCCTAGAAAACTTCCAATATAAGCTACTAGTATTTGGTAAGAGGATTTGCTGCCGAGAAAGATCCGTCCACAGAGAGCGCCACACATCCCTTTGGTGGTGGTGGATGCCAATGCGTGCATGGAGCATGGTTGGTGTCGGTAATTTTTACTTGGCACACCTCGCACTCTGCATATATGCCGGTTCCATCCGTACATTTGTGCAGTTCCACCAAAATGTAGCTGAATATCCCTGTTTGCACAGATAATGAAAAAGCATGATTACATTATAGTGGCACTAGCTGATGAAACACGCAAAACAAATATAAGAAAATATTGCGATAGTATCATAGTATGCCATGCTGCGAGGGCAAGATGGGCCCTGCGACGCCTCATATGGTACGCCACGCCTCATACTGGAAATCGTCCCAAGTCTCCCCGATACACCTTCTGCCAGTGATAAACATCAGTGTACAGCAGTAGTACAAGGAGGGGCCTTGAGACATTCAAATCTCTACTTCTGTGCAGATCAACTAAAATTAAGCACCCCAGTTTGCAGAAACGCTTAAACATTAACAATGGGACTAGTTGATGAAACATACATTAACAAAGAGAAGCACTTTCTTTATCTACATTGGAAATGAAATGATAGAGAGGACACTCGCCCTATTTTAACTGTATTATTACTTCATTTTATCAGTGACACTAGGGTCGAGCAGGTGGCAAACGAGGTGTACCGTGCATCGCAAGGATGAAGGCCGGGGGTGCTTAGACTGGGATGCTGAAGCTGGCTCTTTCAGTCCCTATATTCCCCCTGATGTTTCTGTGGTAGTATTTGGGTTGTAATCCAAACTTGGTCGAGCTGGTGCTACGCCCCCTACCTGCCTAGCTTATGTGGCGAACTTGTCTCCTGCTAGTACTCAGTCCGTTCTAGTAGTAGTTGCATAACTGCCCATTTACACTGAGATGTTGTCGGATAATGGTTCACTATGGTTGGGTTTCTTTAATGAAATCGGAGGGAACCCCCTCTTTTGATATATATAAAAAATGGCACTAGTGGTGCCAAAACATTGCCTCAAATTAATAGTGCCACTAGATTAAGGTGCAAAATAATAACATTACTGCTTTATCATGGCAGTGCCAAAACAGTAGCACAAGAGCAGGATCAACATGCAGGATCTTTGGCAAACTGTCAGACCAAAAAGGAACATACCTCGTGATGGGAACCATATCTGAGGTCAACGCCATCGTAGAAGGGATGACACCAGTCACCAACATGGATGATTCAATTCATCGGACCTTTTGGTGTAGTTCACCTAAAATGAAGCAATGTCCCATGAGCTAGCAGATTCTTCTTTTTTTTTTAAGAAAAGGGCTGCAGCCCCGGATCCATTTCCATTAGAAAACGAAACCCACAGAGCTTCTTCTTCATTAGTTGCGATAAAATTGAGCAACATCAAGGTTGGTCGTGAAGCTCCTGGAATGTTCAACTATAATTTGGATATCATTTGTGCAGTTCAACTAAGATCAAGCGTGAAATTTATATCTCTATTTGCACAAAAAAGGTGGAAAGGAGGGTGACTAACAAGTGATAAAACATGCATCAAATAAAAAAAAGCATGTTCGTTATCTAAATGGCAATCATACAAGGACAGTAGCAATATCTAGCAGCATTGCTAGATATTAGTGTGGGCATTAGGATTAACTATGACAACCGTTAAATACGACATTACTTTAATGGTGCCATTGCTTCATTTTACCAGCAACATTACATTAACAGCTGCTATAGAGTCGGTATTTGGCACGGGAGAGTAGGCAGACCAGGACAGTTGCATCTCTAACGAAAAGAAGCAACTTATCTTAATGGGAAATTTAGCAGGACATGAAAAAAAGTGCCATTGATACATATTACTGGAGGCATTACATTGAAAACAACATTAGTTTAACGTGTCCTTACTTTTAATAGTGCGACTGCTACATTTTACCAGTGGCATTACATAAGAGCAGCTCGGGGCAACAAACATCAGAAGAGGATATCTGGGTTGGTCCCATTTTTTTCGATATATATCCACCTTATACTGTGTGAGGCTAGCAAATCTAGTGCTGCACTTACTCTGTTGACTTGTTCCCCAGTCCCCACTTTCTTTCCTTTTCAACCAATAGATCGGGTTTATATTGAGTTTGTACTGCGTTCCCTTTATTTCCCTATTAGACCTAGAGACCAGTTGGATAGCCAGTCTCTGCTACTTTTTGCCCCCATTATTTCCTCTTTCGACCAAGTCCTAGATTCAGGTAACAAATCTTCCCCCACCCCCACCCCTTTCTTCCTTGTTTGAACCAAGTACTACTAGATTCGAGTGCATGAACTAGTTTTACCTCTTAACAGTAAAAAATTAGGTGGTTTTCGAACAGCCAATCGATCATATCTACGAGGGGGCCTGAGAAATAGTAAAAGATACAAATGCAGCGACGTCAGGAGCTCGGGAAGTAGACCAAGGCCGGTTTCGAAGGAAGTTATACCTGAGGGTCGCCGGTATGTCGCTAGGTGGGTGGCGGGAGGACGGATCTGCCCACACTACGGCAGCGATGAAGAAGGGGTGGGAGGCCCCCCCTCGCCAGCGATGCTTGGGAGAGAACGGCAAGGCACACTGATCGGGACGCGTCGGCAGTGGGTCAGAGCCGTCGCTGAGGACAACCGTGTGGACGTTGTACCTTCTCACCTTCCCCGGCAGAGAGGATCCGGCTAGATCTGTGACCAGCGGTGAGTAGAGAGAGAGAGTGTGGCCACCGCTATCGTGTTTCGATCTGGAGAGGACGAGACAGTGTGAAGAGAGCAACACTAGCAAGCAAGCACGGAGGCTCCTGCCTATATAGTGGAGGAGTAGTTTTCTTTTGTCTATCAGCCGGAGCCGGCTTGACCTCGGCAATGACTGTCAAGAAGTCTTCATGCACGTGCCCCGGAAGCGCAGTTGTCGTCATTTTGATCTGAAGCACCGGGTTATAACATATAACACGTAAAAATGCCACATGACAAGAAATCATAACCTCACTGCCCAAAGGAGACAAGATGAATCCCGACGGACAAACTAGACGAGGATCAAAGCTCAAATTAAAGATAAACTCGTAGAAAGGGGTCCATCTATAGATGTCCTAATTAACATAGCCGGCTTGACCTAGATGGCAGCCGAGTAGTCTTCGTGCATGTGCCCCCAATGACTAGCCCAACTCAGTTGTCGCTGTTTAACCCTCGCAGTGATCCGAAGCACATGACACCTAATTTTGCGAGATGACAAGAAACCTTTTTTAGATTTATCACCAGAACTACAGCCCTGTACAACACAGCCTGCACGATATGTAGATGATAGCCAATCCAGGCGTGTCTGCTGGAGTCTGGTCACATGCATGGACGAACTGATCTTCCGTGTCTTGCAGGGATCGTCCAGGTACCAACGTATGTACTCCTACAACACTTCTCTAGTAGTACTATCGCCCGTTTCTCTCTTCTATTAACTCACCCGACTTGCGGGGCCGGGGAGTGTGCCTATGGTCGGTTCTCAATTGCGGTCTCACATGCGTGTGCAAACACAATATGACGCGCATTCCGTACATGTGCGACGCGAACGCGACGGGCGTGCTGTATACTCCGTACATGTGTACTGCCGTTTTCTTGAGGCTTTGCTCCATGGCACAATCCATGGATACAAAATTACTATACTATACTATTTAAAAGTCGAGGGCGGGGCTTTTTCCGCGCGGTAGGCGGGGCAGTTCCGCCTAGTCGGTTCGACAGAGACGCGAGAAGACGAGGGAGTAGGCTGCTGCAAAGGTAGGGTTGTGTGATTTGACAGCGAGTTACTGCTGGATGGGTGGGCCCGGTGATTTGACTTGCCATTATCATTTTAACTGCGGCGCTACGACCGGCGTGAGTCTCCCGATTCCTGACCACCTCCATACAAGTGCCTCTCCCGATGCTCCACCATGTAGAGACTGGCTCTTGCTTGAGAGCCCACTCCTCCACTTTTTCCTTTCCTTTTTCCCCCACATATGCAAAAATGCCATGTAAAGCGGGCTTATAGCCCACTATTGTACTTGATCCTACAGGTGCTAAGCCTGCCACATAGGCATAAAGTCTGATGTGGCAAGTTAATTAAGAAGAGAGAGACTAGTTTGGTGACCCCAGGAAGAAACAGTGATAAGCGCGTGTACCTAGATGAAGCAAACTTAGCAACAAAAAACTAAGCACCTATGCATTGGGGACTTGATTTCCTAAGCCATTTAATGCCCATAGCACCTCATCTAAGCACCATTTCATTGGAAGAGGTCACTCCTTGGCAAATGCAATAAATACTACGAAGAAAGAGATAGAGAGAAGTAAAAAATACTCTTATAGCCAACCTTATAGCTAACATTGTTGTATGAGTGGCTAAGTGATGACTATGTATGACATGCCAACATCAGATAGCCTAACGCACCGTGTCAAATCTCCAAGGGCACGAGCGAGGCGACGGTCGTGGTAGACGGGACCATGATACGGGCTGCTGGCAGCCCTTGGATCTGAGATCGAACGGTCGCATGCTATGTTGCTGAAAATTTGCAGAATAACCCTCCAGGATAGGATATTCACCCATAGGTCTAGAGTCACGCCATGCAACCTTTCGATCTCAGATCCAAGGGCTCTCAGAAGCCCGTATCATGGGAGAATGGAAAGCTTCGTATCACCTGTAATTTTCCCGACGCTTGACATGACATCAAAAGCCATTTAACTGGGCGTCGAGTAGACATGACATCTAATTGGGACCCCATAGTACTGTGCATGAATCCATTTATCCACCAGGCAAGCCACTACCCTGCCATTCGCACACGCCCACCACTCGACATTTTTACAATCGATAAACCGCTCCTAGTCGTCCCGTCCTTTCACATTACGGCAGTTCCACTAATCCTAACCCTCCTCCCAAATCCATGGTGTCCCAAATCTCCATGATCGGCGGTGAGTACAAGGTTCATCTACACCCGTTCTTCCGCAACGGTGAAAGTATGCCTTGCTCGCTTCAAACGCATGTTCGAAAACTCAAATGATGAGTGGGTCGCTGGGCTAGATGTTGAGTACACCATAGTCCTGGGAAGCGAGAAGAAACTAAAGGAGGCAGAGAAGAAGAAGCCCGCCATGATCCAGGTTTGCGTGCATGACTTATGCTTGGTCTACCACATATGCCATGCCGACGTTGAGTGCGAGGAATTTAAGAAGTTCCTCAAGGGCGGCCAAGTCAAATTCGTTACTGTAGACTTTAGGAACGACAAGGAAACCCTGGGTCGGATAGGCCTCGTTGTAGGCGATCCCTTCGACCTCCAGAAGGAAGGGTTGGTGCCCTCCCTTGATCAGCCTTCAATGCTGACCCTGGCAGGAGCCATGGTTCATCCTTCGTACGGTGAACTAAAGAAACCTCCGCATACGTTTCATCGTGCATGGTAGTGGACTGTACTAGATATAGACCACATCCACTACACTGGAATGGATGGCTACCTTCGTTTCAATATCTACCAGGGTTGGATGAAGAGCAAGAGCCAAGTGTGTGATTCAAGCAAAGAAGTATCGCCCAAGAGGAAGAGGGACAAGGACGAAGTCGAGGACATGGACGAGGACTCCGAGTAAGGTGGCAGTGTCGTTGCTCATGGTGGTTCTAATGCAGTATCTACCGGATTAGTTGCTTAGTTTAATTTCTGGTGTGCTTAGTTTTATTTGAGGGGTGTGTTGTGCTGAGCCCCCAACAGAACTATGTTATGTTCCTTCTTGTTATATTTCGTACATTTCATCTTTTAGTTGGTATAGTACTACCACTCGTTTCTTCACATTGTATATGTACAATATATATGGCCAACATCATATAGCCAGCAGTTTAGTTGTCAAAGAATTTCAGGGCGCTTTGTTTTGTCAAAGAATTCCAGGGTGCTTAGTTTTATTTGAGGGGTGTGTTGTGCTAGACACCATTAACTTATCATTGTGAGAATCGGCTTATTTTTGTCATGTAACATGGTCAACGGGTTTGACGTGAAAATAACAATGTCTAATGGCATTTCTGAGCAAACATCTAACTTAACTATGGCTTTTTTTAGATATCTAATTGTATTTTTGAGCAGGCATCTCACGGATCGATGTCATTTTTGAGTAGTTGTAACTTCTAATGGCAAAACTGAGTAGTGATACACAACTAGTGGCATAAATAATAAGAACCCAAGAATTAAATAGGTATGCTAATTTGTTTATTTATTTATAACTTTGTGTGCTAAACAATATACGATGCCTCCCCCCAGATTTTCTTTACAGAGGCAACATAGAACTATATGAGTGCCCTGTTAAATTTTGGAATTATTCCGGGTTCGTTTGGCCTTTTTTATACATTAATTGAGTTTCTGGTCAAATAATGTGCACAATTCAAATTTGAAATACAAGCACATGCTCCCATGCACCAAAGTTGATTAAAAAATCACATGTGTGTCCTCGGGTGAATTTCTAGGTCCCATGCAAGAAATGGGAATTAAATTCAAACATCTGGGCATCGTGGTTCGGCCGAGAACATTGAGAAGCTTGGTTTTAAAATTCTTGTAAATCCAAAACACGCCTGAAAATCATGCAAATTGGCATGGTGTCATGTCAAGGTACTACCATGTTGTGGTTAAAAAGTTGCAGAATAGGAACAAGCTTTTGGTATAAGTTTCTTGCAAACCGGAGCTTCTCTCAAGAAGGCTCGTGGTTCTGAGAGGGAACGTGTCACCTTTGTGTGCATAATTCAAATTTTAAATACAAGCACATGCTCCAATGCACCAAAGCTGGTTGAAAAATCACATGTGTGTCCTCAGGTAAATTTCTAGGTCCCATGCCAGAAATGGGAATGAAATTCAAACATCTGGGCGTCATGACTCGGCTGGAAACATTGAGAAACTTGGTTTTTTAATTCCTGTAAATCCAAAACACGCATGAAAATCATGAAACTTGGCTTGGTGTCATGACATGGCACCAACATGCTGTGGTAATTTTGCTGTCCGGTTTGCGAAGGCGCACACATTAACAATCAACAAAGTCATTTTGGAACAAGTGTTGTCACGTTACAATCGGAAACACAAGTATTATTGAAACCAAGGGCATTCTATTTACCATTTACGTGCCGCCACGCGTCCCCTTTTTTTATTAGCTAGGAGGCGCCATGCAGGGTAGCTATTTGAGTACGGGAGGCGTGCGATTAGACCCCTGCGCATGCTTATCAAGAGGAGAGCCCTTTGACCTCCATCTGTCGTCCACCTCTCTCCCTAGGTCTCCATTAATGGCGCCCGAGCCTCTGTTTAATGGCGTGGCAATGTCTCACTCAACTGAGATTTAAGAGAGAAAAAAGAAAATCTGAAAAGAAAATTTTGCACGGATCTTGATGTAAGATCCGACGGACCTATATAGCATCTACTGCGACTTATAGCAAGACTGATGAATATATATAAGGACGACGAGAGTGGATAATAATTGTCTTACATAATCAGGAATATAATTAAAAAAAGCCACATGCGGCTATGCCCCAAATACACAAGGGCAAAAGAAGAAGGAAGATGCATACAACGATCTGGCTCGCTGATCTCTACTTTCTTTATGCGCAGCAGGTCGCGGAGACTAGTTCTCGCGGCAGGCGATGATCTCTTTCATTAATTTCATGTCCTTAATACGCTGCTTGGCAGCATCCATGGATTCCTCCACCAGCCCGTTGTGCTTGATGCGGAGCATGGCATTCTCGTCCATAAGTTTCTTGATGATGGCGCCCGTCCGCTGCAACAAGCCAGCGGTCTCCTCCTCCTTCTTCGCCCTTCCGGCGATCTTCGCCCTCAGCAGGTCGCGCTCGCCCCGGAGCTTCACATTGCCCTCCCTTAGTTGCCGAATGACGCCGGTAGCCTCGTCCTGCAATCTCGCCCAGCCGGAGATCTGATCCATCTGGCTATGGACTATCGCATGCATGCGCCTGTAAGATTCCTCGCCTGCCCGCGAGAAATTTTCCCAGGCCACCACGGCGTAGCGGGACCTCCCTGCTGCTTTGGCGGCACGATGGGACATCTCTGCTGCTTCCGCGGCGTGGTCGGACCAGTCTGCTACATCGACGGCGTGGCGGGACCTCCGTGCTGCTTCGGCGGCGCGGCGGGACCTCTGTGCTGCTACTGCTGCACGGCTGGACAGGTTGGCTGCTTTCACGGTGAGGCGGGACATCTCTCGTGCTTCCTCTTCCATGCTCACCTCTCCCTGGTGGAAATCTCGACCCAGAACTCATGCTGGCTATGGCTTGATTGACTTGTTTGTTTTTTGTGTATGAGGAGTTGAGGAGGAATGTGCAGTCATCTTAGCATAGTAGTATTTATAACCGACTACTACTAATACGCTCCTAAGTGGGAAACCGTTTAGGTTGTGATCGGTGTGAACAGGTTTGCAATTAAATATAGCGTGGTAGTAGTAATTTGAAATGTGATGAGACGCGCTCAAAATTTATTGACGGTTCTAGTTTCGAAGTGCGACACTATTCCCGGATGGCGTAACGTCGGCACGTTTTCTCGGCTGTGGTGTAGCATATGCCATGGTACTAGTTCTTTTTCTACTGTTGTGTACGTGCAAAAACTAGCACCGTCGGATACATATCTTACGCTTGGCGTTCGACAGGAATAGCCTCGTGGCGAGCTATAGACTAGTCTTTTTTTCAGACGCATTACACCTATCTCTCGGGACTTCTCGCAGGCACCATCACTGTTCCCTAGGTCTATGCCACCCACATACACTTTTACTCTGAAGAGGTGCATGCACGCACTCGTCCTCTCTCACACACGCATCTGTAGCTACGAATTGTAGTGTTCTCAACCATCCTATTGGCTCTATAGTAGGTTTGAGGTTGCTCCTTGGCCTTGAGATTGAGAAGTTTAAAACACAGACGCTAAGATGGAGGCACAAGATTTTGGTTAATGTGCGGGCCGCACACGGCACCAACACGACACGAGCTTCATCTGCCTAGTGCGCATGCAGTCGGGTGAGTTTTCCAAGTATAGACACAACCAAGCCCTCCTTGGTATCCGTGCCTCGACTTTGGCTGATCATAGTGGAGAGTAACATAGACTAGTTACTAGTCTATGTTACTAGTACCTTCATAGTGGGTAGTGTCATATAGTATATGCATAATTTGGCGACGAGCTCTCTCAATATGTACCACCTTTTTTCTTTAATTTCATCTTGTTAATTTTGCTCCATGGCGCAATCGATCGATACTACTATTGTACAAATGTATACATTTTTTAAAAGGATAGAGGGCGGGGTAGTCTAGCTTGGTCCTTTTCACGAGAGGCGAGGGCTTTTGTGACTTGACGGCTCATTACTGCTGGAAGGCGGGGCCTTGTGATTTGACTGCTCGTATAAATGTGCCGACAACCTGAGGTGGAGCAAAGAACCGTGCGGTATACTCAAATTTTCCACTGGAGTAGTACTACAACGGAGGAGCACGAAACACAGCAGCCCAGTGCCATATGGCCATAAAAATGATCTAATTTGCTAGTCATCTCATTGTTAGAATTGTTCTATTCATGCCTCGCAGAGAACGTGACACGTGCGGCGAAACACCCGAAGCAAAAGAAGAAACACAGGAGCAAAAGAAGAAGGAAGATTATCACCCCAAATGATCTAATTCACCGCGGAGTCGTAACTGCTTCTTCATCGCCTCCACGACCTCCATCTCCTTGCGCGTCTCCTCTGCCATCTTCTTCATTGTGTCCATGACGCGGGATTTCTCGACGCGAGCCTTCATCATCTGTTCCACGGCCGCATTACGTACCTTGATAGCAGCCGGGTGCTCAATGCGGAGCTTCGCCAACTCCTCCTTATGTTCCATGACGAGGGCATGCAGCATCTTCATCGAGGAACTACTACTCTCATGCAGCTGCTTCCAGCCGGCATTCTTCTCCTTCAGCAGGTCGAGCTCGTGGCAGAGCTTCGCCTTCTTCTTTGAGGTAATGCTCTTCTTCAGCAGCATCACCAAGCCGGTGGTCAACTCCCCTGCTTATTGAGCTCAGCGGACATGTTGTCGAGGCTCTCCTTCAGCAGCTCCACCAAGACGTGGATGAACTCCTTCTCCTTATTGAGGTGCTTATTGAGCTGATTGGGCATGCCATCGAGGGATAACGACTCCAGCGCCGCCAGCTCGGCATGTTCGCCTCCGCGGCTAGGGCACTCCTGGGAGCCATCGCCAGCCCATGAGGTCTCTGCGTGGCGGCGAGCCCTCTTTTTTTTCTGCAGCCTTGGTTGCCGCTCCCTTGTTACGAGTAGTTCTTGACCTAGAGCTCTGCGCACCGGACATGGCAAGGACGGACGAAGAAGAAGCACTTATGAGGACATGGCAATGAAGAAGTATGTGATCGACCGTGTCTTCTTCTTGTAAGCATGTGTAGCAAGCAACCGTACTATCCTGCAGGCCGTGCCTAGCTCGCCGGTCCGAGGTCCAAAGTCTATATTGCACCGCTAGCCATGCAAAGATTTTGCATTTGAGGATCGCCCCACTCCTCCAAATGCACTCATACGTTGGAAAGGTCGCAAGCCCAAGATGCAGAGCCCGATACACGGACCGAGCTGTGTACTGCCCCGAAGCGTCCCAAGGCCATGTAAACGTGTCCGGCGCTTGTGGGTCATGATAAGCATCCATAGTAGCCACTCTGAGGTGCATGAGCTGTATAAGGGCCATGAAAGGTGGCTCTCCGTTGATATCCATCTCCCACGTGCTATCCACCATGGCCTGACCGACAGTCCGCTTCCGCCTCCATAGTAGTTCAGTTTTGACAGTTAAGTTCAGAGATGAGCGGCTGATGTATTTTACATCTAGCACTTTGTGGTTATGTATTTTACGTCATCTATTGGAAATGCTATCAGAATTCCACTCAGGTTAACGTTGTCTCTCTTGTCCTGCTTCCGCCTCGGCGTCGTACAACTCACCGGATCTGCTCCAACAATGAAACCCTCCATCACAGCGGAGCAGTACCTCGGGCTCCATCTCCAGACGCCTAAGATCTTCTTCCCCTCCTCCGACAGCCAACTCAGCCAGAGCATCCTCACTGGCCAACCCAATCACGCTGAGATTGACATGGCTTCGCCAAAGAGGTTGTACACTTATTGCATATCTTTTTTACTCTTACATATTGTCCACTAAGCACACGGAGTAATGGGAAATATGATTATTTTATCCTACTAGATGACAAGCAGTGAGGTACCAGGCAACTTACCTATCTGTGATGGACTCTCTTGAACGCCATCATTATTTATCTCTCCGCGTTTGAGCTGTGCATTTGTCGATGGCCCTGGGAGTTGAGCTAGTAGGACAGTGGCCTGGGTCCAAAGTAATAGAAGTAGCACAAAAACATTTTTTTAGTGTAGGCTTTAACTTGCTCAAGCCTACCTACTAGAATCACCAGTGCTTGAAAGGAAAAGTGAATGAATGTAACATCCCAAATTTTCAATCTGGAATGTTATACCTAGGTCATTCATGCATATTATATTTTATTGCATTTTGTTTTGTGATCCTCGAAATTCTAAGCAACTCAAGGACCCTCGGAGAGAGTTGGGGATTTCCTAGTTCTCATATTCGAATTTTATAAAATATCAAAACCAGGATCACTTTGGTTTTAATAATTTTTCTCTCCAAAAATATTTCATACAAAAAATATGAGAGGAGATAATATGGCTTCTCCAAAATAAAGGAAATATTGGAGGAAAATATTAAAATCAATTAATATAATTTATTTGGTTTTTATCGCTATTTTATTTGAATCAGGAAAAATATGCGTTTCTGAAAATTGCATTAGAGGCCCAAATAAATGTTCACCTTGTCCGCTATATTTTTAGAGGACGGGGAAAATTTATTTCAGGATTTTCGGAGTCTGTTTAGTATTTCTTTTAATCATTTTTCTGCCCGTCGGTTTTTTTAAACGCAACCGACTTACCGGGCCATGCCTGACCTGGACACTGCACCCGGGTGGCTTCATAAGCCGAGGCCCCGATGCCCGACGCCGAAGTCGCCCCAGCCCCGAAACCCTAGCGCCGCCGCCAGCCTCCCGCCCGCATCACTTGACCCTTCGCCGCCGCCGCCGCCCACCTTACCGCTCCGCACCGACCACGCCGAGTTGCGCCCGCCGCCGACCGGCGTCCGCCGCCGCCTCGCCGTCCGTCGCCAGAGGTAGCCGCCGCCGCCGGTTTTCGCGAGAAAACCGTTCGGATTTCCTTCGAAACCCTAGATCTCGTTTTTTTATTTTATCGATTTTTTCCGTCGGTTTATTTATTTAGCGGACGTTCGTCTGTACGTTCATTTTAACGAACGCCATTCACCCATTAGCAGCAGACAGCAAATGTTCGTTCGTTATCCTGTTCGTCAGTTTTTCTTTTTTCCAGGGTTTTCCACGATTATTTTCGATCGAGATTTCTGATCCGATTTTCGTTTTAGTTTATCTTTTCCCTCGTTTATCGGAATCAGGCGATTCAAGCGCCCAGATCTTCATCTCGAAGTTCTCTTTCGGTTTAACCAACTTGAACAAGATTTTGGTACTGTAAAATTTGACTTTAGTCTAGAACTCCAGATTAGTAATTGGATCTCGATTCTTTCGCAGTTTGAGTTTCGCTCCGTTTGATTTGATTCTTTTTGCAAACCGGAGTTCTTCAGTTGAACTTTTTGGATAGATCTTCTCATTTGAGTTTTACCCATGCATCTTTGATTTATTTCTTATGTATGCTATTGTTTGTTTGCGATAGAATTCCCGGAGTGCGAAGCGTGCTACTACGAGTCGCTAGGTTTTGCAGATCGTCAGCAAGGCAAGTAACACATTGATTATACTCTTTCATACCCAGTTTTTATGCATTAGTACCAATCCTCAAACATTGCATGATTAGGATGTGATTAACTTGTGGGTACTGGGAAGTAGATGATGAGGTAGAACATATTGCCCTGTTTATCATCAAACCATGGGAGTTACTTCAACGTTATGCTTATATTGCTATGCTATGCTCGTAGACGTGGTTTGGGTGAGTGAATCCATGACAGATGTTAGATTTTTAATTAATGGTTAACTTAAGGTGGCAACTTTAATACGCATCTGGGTGGATTGCTTGTGGGCACCTGGAGAATCCAGTGTTGTTCTAGGATATCCCGGAGTACCCGTGTGATCAACCTACGGTCCGCCACCCAAGCTCAAAGGGATCATAAGATTATTCATGCTAGAAACTTCCGTGTGTAGCCACAAGCTATTATGGGCTCTAGCATAGTTGAGTATGTCGCATGACCTCTTCCAGTGTAGGCTAGCAGAGTTTGTAAAAGTTTTTCTTTATCACTTTCAGCTTATCAACTGAATTGCTTGAGGAGAAGCAAAGGTTTAAGCTTGGGGGAGTTGATACGTCTCCGTCGTATCTACTTTTCCAAACACTTTTGCCCTTGTTTTGGACTCTAACTTGCATGATTTGAATGGAACTAACCCGGACTGACGTTGTTTTCAGCAGAATTGCCATGGTGTTATTTATGTGCAGAAACAAAAGTTCTCGGAATGACCTGAAACTCCACGGAACTTATTTGTGGAAAATATTAAAAATATTGGCGAAATAATCAAGGCCAGGGGGCCACCACCTGTCCTCGAGGGTGGAGGCGCGCCTGCCCCCTGGGCGCGCCCCTCTGCCTCGTGGGCCACCTGGAGCTCCACCGACCTCAATTCCAACTCCATATATTCGTGTTCGGGGAGAAAAAATCAGGGAGAAGGATTCATCGCATTTTACGATACGGAGCCGCCGCCAAGCCCTAAAATTTCTCGGGAGGGCTGATCTGGAGTCCGTTCGGGGCTCCGGAGAGGGGAATCCTCCATCACCAATTTCATGATGCTCACCGCCGTGCGTGAGTAATTCCATCATAGGCTTGCTGGACGGTGATGGGTTGGATGAGATTTATCATGTAATCAAGTTAGTTTTGTTAGGGTTTGATCCCTAGTATCCACTATGTTCTGAGATTGATGTTGCTATGACTTTGCTATGCTTAATGCTTGTCACTAGGGCCCAAGTGCCATGATTTCAGATCTGGACCAATTTTGTTTCATGAATATATGTCAGTTCTTGATCCTATCTTGCAAGTCTATAGTCACCTACTATGTGTTATGATTCGGCAACCCCGAAGTGATAATAATCGGGACCACTCCCGGTGATGACCGTAGTTTGAGGAGTTCATATATTCACTATGTGTTAATGCTTTGGCATGGTACTCTATTAAAAGGAGGCCTTAATATCCCTTAGTTTCCATTAGGACCCCGCTGCCACGGGAGGGTAGGAGAAAAGATGTCATGCAAGTTCTTTTCCATAAGCATGTATGACTATATTCGGAATACATGCCTACATTACATTGATGAATTGGAGCTAGTTCTGTGTCACCCTATGTTATGACTATTACATGATGAACCGCATCCGTCATAATTCTCCATCACCGATCCAATGCCTACAAGATTTTCACATATTGTTCTTCGCTTATTTACTTTTCCGTTGCTACTGTTACAATCACTACAAAACCCAAAAATATTACTTTGGCTACCGTTACCGTTACTTCCATATTACTTTGCTACTAAATACTTTGCTGCAGATGCTAAGTTATCCAGGTGTGGTTGAATTGACAACTCAACTACTAATACTTGAGAATATTCTTTGGCTCCCCTTGTGTCGAATCAATAAATTTGGGTTGAATACTCTACCCTCGAAAACTATTGCGATCCCCTATACTTGTGGGTTATCATGGCTCAGTACGTAGATGAGTTTAGTAAGCTATCTCGTTATGCCCCTGATGATGTGGCCACAGATGTCGTGAAGCAGGAGAAGTTTATGGAAGGGCTGAATGATGAGATGAGTATGCAGTTAATGGTGGCAACCTTTAACAACTACCAGGAGTTGTTTGCTAAGGCTCTTATGATTGAAGGGAAGCAGCAGCAGATAGAGAGCCGCAAGAGGAAGTATGGACAAGGGAAGTACAATTCAGGAGCTCAGCAGAAGCCTCGCTTTACCCCGAACACGGGAGGACTTACCCATAACCATGGAGGCCACACTCACAATGGAGGAAGTTCTCATAATCATAATGGCCCAAAGAATGGGAATGGGAATGGAGCAAGCAGCAATCAGAACCGCTCAAATCCAGCCACACCCGCCAAGAAGGACCTAAGCCACATTACTTGTTTCAAGTGTGGGAAGAATGGACATTACGCCACTGAGTGCCTTGAGGCGAAGAATGGAAATGGCAGTGGAAGCTCTGGGAAGAAGCCCAACCCTTTCAATAGGGGACAAGTGAACCACCTGAACGTGCAGGAGGTTGAAGAGCAGCCAGATGTAGTTATCGGTAAGTTTTTGGTTAAGTCTTTTACCGCTCTTGTTCTTTTTGATACTGGTGCGTCGTATTCATACATTTCAAGGGGATTTGTCGAGAAGTTTAAGTTACCCACCCTAGACCTTAGGACACATTTGCTAGTGAGCTCACCCGGTGTAGAGTATATGGCCAGCCGATGGTGCGACCGGTTACCCTTAACCATTGGCAACCATGTTTTCCTCTCGGACCTAATAATTTTGGAATCACAAGGACTGGATGTATTACTGGGAATGGATTGGCTATCGAAGTATGGAGGA
Organism: Aegilops longissima; assembly: GCA_021605205.1. Taxonomy (NCBI): domain Eukaryota; kingdom Viridiplantae; phylum Streptophyta; class Magnoliopsida; order Poales; family Poaceae; genus Aegilops; species Aegilops longissima. Next base: position 456,509,848 of record CM038681.1, on the reverse strand, counting down.
AACATTGATTGCGCTAGCAAGTCAATTATGCTCACTACCTCGGAGGGAAAAAGGATCAAGTATGTTTCCAGGCATGCACCGAGGAGGACCCAAGTAAATTCTCTCACGGGAGTTGTTCAGGAGGAAGTGTCGGTAGTGAAGGATTACCCAAATGTTTTTCCACAGGAGTTACCAGGCATGCCGCCAGATCGAGACATTGAGTTTTTGATAGAACTGTTGCCAGGCACCGGACCTATATCAAAGAGACCCTACCGGATGCCCGCAAATGATCTAGAGGAGATGAAGAAGCAGATTAAGGAGTTATTGGAGAAAGGTTACCTGGGAAGAAGTTCATCACCATGGGGAGCCCCAATGCTCTTGGTTGAGAAGAAGGATGGATCTTTAAGGATGGTTGTTGACTATCGAGCATTGAATGAAGTGACAATCAAGAACAAGTACCTGCTACCTATGATCAATGATCTGTTTGACCAGCTGCAAGGAGCTAAAGTGTTTTAGAAGATGGATCTGCAATCAGGATATTACCAGCTGAAGATTCGAGAAAAGGATATACCTAAGACAGCCTTCACCATAAGGTACGGGCTTTACGAGTATACGGTTATGTCATTCGGATTGACTAATGCCCCTGCCTATTTCATGAGCATGATGAATAAGGTGTTCATGGAGTTCCTGGATAAGTTTGTTGTGGTGTTCATTGATGATATCTTGGTATACTCGAAGAATGAAGAGGAACACAAGGAGCATTTGTGTTTAGTTCTCGAGAAGCTCAGGGAACATCAGTTATATGCCAAGTTTAGCAAGTGTGAATTTTGGCTGAAGGAAGTTGGATTCCTTGGACATGTTATATCAGGAGAAGGTATAGCAGTAGACCCCACCAAGGTTAAATCAGTCACCGATTGGTTATCACCCACCATAGTTGGGGAGATCCGCAGTTTTCTTGGACTCGCAGGATATTACCGAAGATTTATTGAGAATTTCTATAAAATTGTGAAGCCCATGACGGAGTTGTTGAAGAAGGACACTAAGTTCAAATGGACTGAACAATGTGAAGCAAGTTTCCAGGAGTTGAAGAAACGTCTGACTACAGCCCCGGTGCTGATTCTGCCGGATATACGCAAGGATTTCCAAGTGTATTGTGACGCATCTCGCTTAGGACTTGGAGAGTGCTTATGCAGGACGGAAGAGTTGTTTCATATGCCTCACGTCAACTTCGACCGCATGAGTTAAATTATGCCACTTATGATTTGGAACTAGCAGCCGTAGTGCATGCGCTCAAGACCTGGAGACACTTTCTTGTTGGAAACCGTTGTGATGTGTACATGGATCATAAGAGTTCGAAGTACATATTCACACAGAAGGAGCTAACCCTCAGGCAGAGGAGATGGTTGAACTTATAAAGGATTATGATATGAAGCTGAACTATCATCCAGGAAAGGCCAATGTCATAGCAGACGCTTTGAGACGGAAGGGTTATGCCAATACCCTCGTAAGCGGAGGTTTGCCAAAGGAGTTAGCCGACGATCTCAGGGAACTTCGTTTGGAGATTGTTCCTAGAGGTTTTGTTGCAGCAATAGAAGTTCAGTCGAAATTGTTGGGAAAGATTCGTGAAGCTCAGAAGGATGACAAGGAAATTGCCGAGATAAAGGAGAGAATTAGCAAAGGAAAAGCCAAAGGTTTTCGTGAGGATGAGCACGACACCTTGTGGTTCGAGGACCGCATTTATGTGCCCAATAATGCAGAGATCAGGAAGCTGATACTTCAAGAAGCTCATGACTCACCATACTCGATACACCCCAGAAACACTAAGATTTATTTGGATTTGAATGAGCGTTTCTGGTGGACCAGGAATGAAGAAGGATATTGCCGAGTATGTAGCCATATGTGATGTATGTCAGAGAGTGAAGGCAGAACATCACAAGCCAGCAGGATTACTACAACCTATGCCGATACCCGAATGGAAGTGGGATAAGCTTGGCATGGATTTTATTACCGGATTACCCAGGACCTGATCGGGCTATGATTCTATATGGGTAGTAGTTGATCGCTTGGCCAAAGTGGCTCATTTATCCCAGTGAAAACCACATATACAAGTGCAAAGTTGGCCAAGATATACATGAACAGGATCATATGTCTGCATGGAGTTCCGAGGACCATCGTATCAGATAGAGGAACATAGTTTACCTCAAAGTTTTGGCATCAGTTGCACCAGACTATGGGAACCAGGCTAGAGTTCAGTACAACTTTTCATCCACAGATAGATGGACAGACTGAGAGAGTCAATCAGATTATGGAGGACATGTTGAGAGCTTGTGCGCTAGACTACGGGTCTAGTTGGGATGATAATTTGCCATACGTAGAGTTCTCATACAACAGTAGCTACCAGGCCAGTTTGAAGATGGCACCCTTCGAAGCCCTGTATGGAAGTAGGTGCAGAACACCGTTGATGTGGGATGAAGTTGGAGACCGTCAGTTCTTTGGACCGGATTTGATCAAAGAGTCTGAAGAGAAGGTTAAGTTGATTCGAGATAGACTGAAGGTAGCTCAGTCCAGGCAGAAGAGTTATGCAGACTCAAAATGCAAGGAGGTAGCCGATGAAATCGGAGACAGAGCATATCTGCGAGTGTCACCACTACGAGGAGTTAAACGTTTTGGAGTTAAGGGAAAGTTAGCCCCAAGATTTGTAGGACCATACCGAGTTTTGGAATGCATGGGAGAGGTTGCATACAAGTTGGAGTTACTCGAAGGACTGTCAGGAGTTCATGATGTGTTTCACATTTCCCAGTTGAAGAAGTGTCATGCAGAGATGGCCGATATCCCTCTGAGAGATACAGTGCCCCTGGAAGCAATACAGTTGGACAGTGATTTGACATATGAGGAGAAACATGTCAAGATTCTTGAGTTTGCCAGCCAGGTTACTCGCAACAAAGTTATTAAGTTTTGCAAAGTTCAGTGGAGACACCATACCGAGGATGAAGCCACCTGGGAAAGAGAGGATGATCTACGGAAAGACCACCCACACCTATTCTCTAGCCAACCTGAATCTCGAGGGCGAGATTCATCTTAAGGGGGTAGGTTTGTAACATCCCAAATTTTCAATTTGGAATGTTATACATAGGTCATTCATGCATATCATATTTTATTGCATTTCGTTCGTGATCCTCAAAATTCTAAGCAACTCAAGGACCCTCGGAGAGAGTTTAGGATTTCCTAGTTATCATATTCGAATTTTATCAAATATTGAAACCAGGATCACTTTGGTTTTAATAATTTTTCTCTCCGAAAATATTTCATACAAAAAAATATGAGAGGAGATAATATGGCTTCTCCAAAATAAAGGAAATATTGGAGGAAAAATATTAAAATCAATTAATATATTTTATTTGGTTTTTATCACTATTTTATTTGAATTAGGAAACATATGCGTTTTTCAAAATTGCATTAGAGGCCCAAATAAATGTTCACCTTGTCCGCTATATTTTTAGAGAACGGGGAAAATTTATTTCAGGATTTTTGGAGTCCGTTTAGTATTTCTTTTAACCGTTTTTATGCGCGTCAGAATTTTAAAAAAAACGCAACCGACTTACCGGGCCGTGTCTGACATGGACACTGCACCCGGGCGGCTTTATAAGTCGAGGCCCTGAGGCCCGAGGCCCAAGTCGATTTCAAACCCTAGCGCCGCACCTCCCTCCCCCGCCGCCGACCCGACTTCGCCGCTGCCGCTTAGCTCGCTTGCCGCCCCACCTTGCCACCCAGCGCCCGACCAGCGGAGCAGCGCCGCCGCCGCCTCGCCGTCCGTCACCGAAGGTAGCCGCCGCCGCCGCCGGTTTTCCTTTGAAACCCTAGATCTCGTTTTTTTATTAGATCGGTTTTTTTCCGTCGGTTTATTTATTTAGCGGACGTTCGTCAGTACGTTCGTTTTCACGAACGCCGTTCACCCGTTAGCAGCAGACAGTGAACGTTCGTTCGTTAGCCTGTTCGTCAGTTTTTCTTTTTCCTGGGTTTTCCGCGATTATTTTCGATCGAGATTTCTGATCCGATTTTCGTTTTAGTTTATCTTTTCGCTTGTTTATCGGAATCAGACGATTCAAGCGCCCAGATCTTCGTCTCGAAGTTCTCTTTCTGTTTAACCAACTTGAACAAGATTTTGGTACTGTAAAATTTGACTTTAGTCCAGATTAGTAACCGGATCTTGTTTCTTTCGCAGTTTGAGTTTCGCTGCTCCGTTTGATTTGATTCTTTTTGCAAACCGAAGTTCTTCAGTTGAAATTTATGGTTAGATCTTCTCATTTGAGTTTTACCCATGCATATTTGATTGATTGCTTATGTATGCTATTGTTTGTTTGCGATAGAATTCCCAGAGTGCGAAGCATGCTACTACGAGTCGCTAGGTTTTGCAGATCGTCAGCAAGGCAAGTAACACATTGATCATACTCTTTCATAGCCAGTTTTTATGCATTAGTACCAATCCTCAAACATTGCATGATTAGGATGTGATAAACTTGTGGGTATTGGGAAGTAGATGATGAGGTAGAACCTATTGCCCTGTTTATCATCAAACCTTGGGAGTTAATTCAATGTTATGCTTATATTGCTATGCTATGCTCGTAGATGTAGTTTGGTGAGTCAATCCATGACAGATGTGAGATTGTTAATTAAGGGTTAACTTAAGGTGGCAACTTTAATACACATCTGGGTGGATTGCTTGTGGGCACCTAGAGAATCCAGTGTTGTCCTAGGATATCCCAGAGTACCTGCGTGATCATCCTACGGTCCACCACCCAGGCTCAAAGGGATCATAAGATTATTCATGCTAGAAGCTTCCATGTGCAACCACAAGCTATTATGGGCTCTAGCATAGTTGAGTATGTCGTATGACCTCTTCCAGTGGTAGGCTAGCAGATGTAGGGGATGTAGGTTGGTACTGTCTACCCAGGGTTAGAGTTAATTCTTCTGAAAGACTGTGTCTCGGTCATCCATTTCTCAAACACCATGTAGTGCAAGAAATCCAACGGAGGAGATCGAGTCTTGTGGGGAAAAGTGTGCAAACCTCTGCAGAGTGTATAAACTAATCATGGTTAGCCGTGTCCCCGGTTATGGACATCTTGAGTATCTGGTTCTTGGATTATCATATGGATCTCATCACTCTAAACTAATTTTGATGGGTTGATAATTACTTTTAATTGGGATTGAGTTGGAGGAACCTTCTCAACGATGTTTCAACTACCGTGATAGTTAAATAAAATATATTCCTTTGTTGTAGGAAAAAATTGGCTTTTTGCAAAACATTATAACCATAGAGCCTCCACCAGCCAAATATGCATGTAGTGATAGCATTTATCTGTTCATTGCTCTACTGTGTTATATTGCCAGCATATTCCATGTGCTGACCCGTTTTCGGGCTGCAACGTATCATGTTGCAGACTTTTCAGACAAAGAGTAAGGTTCGCTAGGCCATTGTCGTGCACTCAGCTATGCCATTGCAGTTCATGGACTCACTTTATCTTCCAAGCCTTCCGCTGTTATCTTATTTAGATGGCCCTAAGCCATATTTATTGTAATAAGTTCTCTTTAGAGACTATCGATGTAATAAGTGTGTGATTGCTACTCTGTTATAAATCGTTCGAGTACTGTGCATGTCAGCATTACCGATCCAGGAATCACACAGAAGCACAGAGACTTGACCGTCTGAGGTCGGGTCGCTACAATGAAAAACATAGGAATTGGAAAGTTTCCTATGGTACTACTTTTCATGAATTTGGTGCAAAGGAATGGAGCAAAGGAAAACTGTAGGGTTTGTTCCTTTAGTGTCTCCTTGAAAGAAAAACCGTAGGAATTTTAATTTCCACTTGTCCTCCTTTTCAAACTCCTATTCATGAAGCACAAGACTAAGAAATAGTAGCATAATAGCATTATAACCGTACATTTTCTTATGGTTTGACTTAATCTCACCATGCTTCTTTGCATCATGTGATCTTCCAATTCTTGTGAACCAAACACCCAGATTGGCAGAAATCCTGTGTTTTTTAATTCTCTGTTTTGCACGTGCATTCCTATCCTATTCCTGTCTATTTCCTAACCCTGCATTGTTAGAATCCTCAAATTCAAACAAGCCCTTACACAATTACTTCATTATGATATGTGTGAAGAAAACCTTGTGTGGTTTGTCCTGCTCTGCGGTCTTGTGTTCCACCCAGCTCATTTGCTCCAACGACGGAAGGGTTCACCACAGCAGGGATCCGCTCTCCAGACTGTCTTTCGCCACCTTAGATCTTCTTTCCCGCCACCGGCAGCCACGACAACTGCATTACCATCATCATCTGAGCAAATGACCTTGAGGACTACACGGGTCCTCAAGAGAGGTCGCACTCTTCCATGTCTGCTTACGTTATGCATCGCTTAATATGATGACATGCACTACAAAAAAATTCACTTCCGTGATGATACGTGTTTGTCACAGTAGGTCGCGTTTTTTCTCATGCATGTACATCCTTGACGATTTTATGACAGAATCAAGATAGTCATACCTGTGCTGTCGTAGAAGTGTTCCATGACATTACCAAAATTATCATCACGGAAGTGTCCACTTCAATGACGATAAATCGCGCGTCATAGAAGTGCTTTCGTCAAGGGTGACCGACACGTGGCATCCACCGTAACGGAACACCGTTAAGCTATCGGGTCGGGTTTTGGACCTGATAACCCGTTAACAGCCCCGACCGATGGGAAATTTCCACGTGTAAAATTCTTATTGGCCGGACGAAACACGTGTCAGCTCGTCAGTGGGTCAGATAGGAGCCTATGATATGTCGACACGTGCCACGGCCCACCACTGGCGCATTTAGCTTACAAAGCCGGCCCGTTTGACTTGGTCAAAAGTTAACGGGATTGGCCCATGAAAGCTTGTTAACGGTCTCTTCGCAAATAGCCCATTTTACGGCCCGTTAACTCATGGCCCGTTAGGCCCTAAAGGAAATCGACCCAACAATGTCATGTGGGCCATCGAATATAACACCAGCCCATTTCACTTTCGGCCCATGTATGGCCCACGACGTCTTTCGGCCCATATGAGGCCTTCGTATCTTTCGGCCCTTTACAGGCCCACGGTGACTCTAGCCCATAATGAACAGTAATTTCCTTTATACCCGTTAACGGCCCGTGATTTACATGGGCCGTTTCTAGCCCGTGTTAGCTTTCGGCCTATTGACGGCCAATACGTTCTTGGGCTCCTTTTCGGCCCTCGATTACTTCCGGCCCGTTACTGGCCTGTTCCCCTAATGGGCCAAATTCGGCCCATGGCAAGAAGTCGCCCGTTCTTGGCTGTTTCCCTAATGGGCGAATTCGCCCATGGCAAAGTCGCCCGTTCTTGGCTGTTACCCTAATGGGCCAAATTCATCCCATGGCAAGAGTCGGCCCGTTTCTGGCCTATTAACCCGTTGCGCCGTTTCCAGCCCGTCCTATATTCTGGTCCATTAACGACCCGTTATGCCTGTGATAGAATTAAGCCTTTGTTATCCTACGGCCTGTTAACGGCCTGTTACCGTGCTGGGCCGATACCAATTACGCGCGATTACGGCCCATGTAGACCCATTTATCCGACGGCCCGAGGCCCACCGATTACAGGCCCATTTATCGATGGCCCGTAGGAGACCCATGGATCCTACGGCCCGTATATGGCCCATGGTAGTTGCGGCCACTAGCAAACCAGGGAAAAAGAAGACTAGGAAATAAGTAAGGCCGAAACTAACGCTAGGCTATTAAGGCGATTGCACAGATTACGTCCACTCGGCATCAAAGATCGCCACCAGTGCAAATATAGGGAACACCCTACACTATACAAAAATGGCTTGCAGTTTTCTTCAGACGGTGGCTGCACGTTACGAATAATTTTGTATCGCACCAAAACAAATTACAGCTATATAACAAAAGGAAGGTTGGCATAAACCTTAATGATCAGCGCGATAAATGCACCACCGAAGTTGAAGCTCGGTTCATTTGACCTGACTGTTACATTTTCATGTTGTATTGTCCGATGGAGCACCATAACCCTCGCCTTCATTTCCCCTAGGCTCCTGAACAACATAGCAAATGTCTGATAGTCTGGTTTCAAAACCATGCATATCTTGACAACATTGAGCAATGTTTCTCCTTGTTTCACAAAGGGTCTCTGTTAGGGAATGGACTTGTGTCTGGAGCGCAGATACAACATTGCTTTGAGCTTGCATATCTTGATCATGAGGCGGTTTGGACGATATTGCCTTAACAACCAACCCAGTATTACGCAGGAACGTGCTTTTGGCACTGTTAGTGGACAGGTACTGACCCACTGCAGCAAGAGCCGACATTGCGGTTATAGTTGCCTAGCCACCTTCAGAAGGTGGCGGTTCCACCATTTTTTCCATAGCTCGCTGAAAAGTTGAGGTTTTACATTAGTAGTGCCAGAACAGAAGATATTAAGGAGGCAGCAAAACCAAACAAAATAGTTTTGGTCTATATATAGAACTTATTCTGGTGAATCCATGTAAAATATTAGTTGTATTTTATTGCAAAGTACATAATAAAACCAGGTTCCAAACATATGACCATGTACCATCGCTAATGTATTGTCTATTTCTTCACATTGTATTGAGGGCTAAGGATAAAGAGACGAAGTTTATAATACGGTAAGCATAGTATGACATCATTCATATCACAAAACAATTGAGAGCAGACAAACAGGCAATTGTAACGTTGTGTGGGCAAGTCCAGCACGGAACTAGATTACGGGTCAAGATCAAAGGAACATCACTCCTCTCTTTTAAATCTTGTCAGGTGCAATGATACGCTAAGACAATTGTGTATAAAATTGAAAAGAGTAATAGACATTGGTTGCAAACCATGCAGTTCAAGGCACAAGTCAGAGTAAGTAGTAGTTAAAAGGCATGAGGATTAAGGACTTACAACAGCGGCTTTGGTGGTGTAGTCATTCCCTTCTTCTTCTTTGGTGTGGCGGTGCTTGAAGATTTCCACAACATTTGGTTCAGGTACTTTTTGGTCCTTGCGGGCTTTCCTATGCATTTCAAACAAGTCAATATAGATCTGATAATATGGTACAACGAAAAGAGTGAAACAACAGCTAATTACACTTTCGTACGGTGCAATATAGCTACGAGATCCTGTCTTCTGTTGGAATTTCACTTTCGTACGGTTGGCCTTGTTCTTTGAATAGTTCACCTTCAAGAAGATAGATTTGTGTGGCACATGCGTAAATAGGACTTCAACATGTGACCTGATCACATATATATATATATATATATAATGTACCTGATACTTCGGATCAGACCAGTGTTTAACAAGGCCCCTCCAGTCTTCATCTGATATATTTTCCACTGGAGATGTTTGGGAAAGTTCACTGTTAGCCTTGCCTTCAAAGCGAGTTTTCCTCAAGTTATACCAATACCATCACAGAGCAGACTTGAAAACATGGGTGCAAGATTGTCTGGTTGCATCATCTTGGCTATCCAACTTGAACCTCATCTATTGAAAATTATGGGAGTCTCATTATCAGCAACCTAGAAAGTATGGGACAGAGCAAGACGATATTACTAGTTTCCATACATAACCATACTTACGGATAAATGGTCGAGGAAGGTGTTGAACTGGGTTTCGTCTTTGTCATTCTGTCTTGAATCCATGTTGGGAGGATACGTACATGACACCTAACGGCAACCATCGACTCGATACTAACTTGGTGACTCAGTAGCATCACGGGCCTTTTAAACATGCCTCAAAATGGATCTCCATTTTTCCTCCTCTAGATTTAGTTAACATATCGATCATTATCCCCGATGTTTGTTTACTCTTGCGCCTAGGTGCTAGTCCAACAACGAACATAGGAAGTGTTAGTGTACATCAAGCTGTGAGACTACATATAAAGAAGCATGCAAGCTGTAACTTGACTCCAGCAACTACCTTCTTGCTGTTTGAAGCTCACAAGGTTCATCGATATTGCCAACTCGTCTTGTGTCAAGAGTGCTTGGGAAGTAGTGTCAGTGGCAAGGGAGCTTGGGAGCGTGCTCCTAGCTCGGTTGGCCTTACGAGTAAGTCGTGCAGCTGGTAGTACTGTGGTAGGTGTTGCAAGAATTAGGGTTGTCTCTGCTTGTTTGGTGGCAGCTATTTGTTTCTGTTTGGCTTTCTTTGCAACTCGTGTAGCATGGTATGCCGTGTTTGTAGAATTTTCCGCTAGACTTTGACCTTCTATTGCACCATCAGTACCAGCAGAATCTGCATGATTCATCCGCTTCTCATTCCCTGCCATTCTGTGTTTCTTCCTCTTTCTCTATGCCATGTTAACTCAAGCCGACAAGAAAAACGAATAACAATTTAGTTCTTCAGAACAAATTGATGCGTGATCTTGATTTAACTGAACTTTGATGTTAGACAACAACATGATAGGAGGATGTAATATGTATGAAAAACAGGACGGAAGAGATAACCGAACTATGATGTGTAAACTAAGAAGAAGACATTTCACCAAATTAGAAGCAATGCAATGGAAGGTAGACACCATATGAAAGATGCTACAAATATCGCTCGCCAAGTTAATGTGTCTCATCATAAATGGCGTTTAAAAAAATGTGAAGCAGTACAAGAAATAAATCATATGCAAGATGCAAACAACATCACACTACCATGTTAGAGGTCTCTCGTCATTAGTGCCATTGCATATTCACAGCATTGCATATTCACAGCTTATGATGTGTAAACTAAGGAGAATGCATTTCAACAAATTAGAAGCAATGAAAGCTAGACACCATATGAAAGATGCAACGAATATCACTCTACCAAGTTAAAACTGTCTCGTCATAAGTGCCATTTCAACAAATTAGTAGTACAAGCTAGAAAATAATGTGAGATGTAACCTATATCACACTCAAGTCAAGCGTGTCTTATGATAAGTGATTGTTGCAGGTTACACAACAGTAGTAATTTGATGTAAGAACATGGTGTGATAGGCGGATATTGTATGTTCTAGAAACAGGAACACGTGTCTTATTCAAGTATAATGTGTAAAGTAAGCAGATGGAATTCAACAAAATTAGAAGCAATACAAGCTAGACATCACACATAACATGCAACCACATATAATAGTGCCAAGTTAGAGGAGCACCGGTGATGCTGCACTAGGGAGACGTGCTCATCATAAACACAGCTTTGTTGAGTGTCTATGCATGTGTTGTCTTGGAAATCATCTTGGGGGTGTGGAGGTAGAAAGCTGTAGAGGCCCTCCGTTGGAAGGAGCACCTTTATCCGCTGCCTTGCTAACTTCCTTCCGCTTTATTGATTTTGAATTGTCAAATAAAACCGACAAGAACAAGCAATAAAATTCTGTCTTCAGAACCCATTCATGCATGATACTGACAATCACTACTTTGATGTAATGCAAACACATGATACCAGGATGGAATATGTACGAAAAACAGGACGGCATGGCATGTTCACAACTGTTTGTGTAAACTAAGCAGAAACCATTCCAGCAAATAAGAAGCAATGCAAGCTAGGCACCACATGAAAGATGCAACCAATATGACTCTGCCAAGTTAAAAGCGTCCCATCATAAATGGAATTTCAACAAATTAGAAGCAGCGCATGCTATAAATCATATGAAAGATGCAACTAATATTGCACTGCATATACTAAAGTGTCTCGTCATGTTGATTGATGCGGGATAAAAAACAATAGTTTTATGTAAGGACATGCTTAATAGACAGATGTACTATGTACTAAATACAGGAAGGCATGTCACATTAGCAGGTATAATGTATAAGCTAAGCAGACTAGCACATGCAGTTTAACCAGATTGGAAGAATTACAATCTAGACACCATATGCAACATGCAACCACATATCACGCTGCCAAGTTAGAGCAAGCACCTGCGATGCTAGTGTAGAAATGCTGTAATCAACTACTGAGCTCGTTCACTATCTTCATCTAGCATTTACATTTCTTGAGAATCATGTCGGGAGGCTGATGCTGCATTCTTTAAATGAGGAGTAGTCCCCTTGCCTGCCTGCCTCGTCATAAGTGATTGATGAGGGATGCACAAGAACATTAGTTTGATGTAAGAACATGGTTAATACACAGATGTACTAGTATGTACTAAAAACATAAAGGCATGTCATATTCAAAGGTATAATGTGTAAGCTAAGTAGATGCAATTTAACCAAATTGGAAGCAATACAAGCTAGACATCCGGATGGAGTGGTGAGCATGATCATCTAGGACCTGAGAGTCTGGTGGGAGGCGGGCTGCTTCGCCACCATCGCAGCTTTTTAGTTGGCTTCCAGGTGATGACTATCTTTGATGGGCTTGTCACTGGCTCGGCCAGTGCCCTGACTAGTTATTTGTATTCTGGTGCTCACGGGATGGTGGTTCATGTAAAAAGTATCTTTCCTTATCTTACCGACTTCGGCCTTTCGAAGACAAGCTAGACACCATATGGAACATGCAACCACATATGACACCACGAAGTTAAAGCAAGCACCTGGGATGGTGGTTCATTGCGAGCGAGGTCATCAACTCCAGAGCTACGTTTACCGTCTCCATCTGTTGACACTGCACCCTTTATAGCGTTGTAACGTGTCTTTCCTACCCGCATACGAAGCTGGAGCGACTTCTCTCTTTTCTTTTTGGCTTCTCTCATGGCAGCAGAGTCTGAAATACCCTTGCATAAAAACACAATAGTGAGAGTAAGGGTGAAGTATGTGCAGAACTAGTGCACTGTAAAAGTAGCAGATAGCAGGTGGCTGAAAAATAAATGACAGGAGACATATGATAGCTCTACAACATTGCATGGCAAACAAAATTAGATTCTACTCCGTATGACTTTGTAATATATAAGCACAGGAAATGCAGGTACTCCTCCAGCACACCACCACATGTGGTCATATCTAAGATAACAGTCGACTGAAAATAAATAGGTCAGTCAATTTTTTTAATGAACCGTCCGATCTATAAGGAGCAGGCAGATGGCCTTCGTCTACCTCCCTTGATCCTTTGTGACGATCTTTCTCAAACCGCCCGGCGACCACCGGCCTGACCCTGCCTCCGCCGCCCCGCTCTCCCATCGACCTCACACCACCGTTGTGCTTGGTAGCGCCCCCAGGCCATCCATTTAATCCCGGCCGACCTCCAGATCAGGCGCCAGTAGCTCTAGGCCGCACACGCCCCTAAGATAAACACCAAGGCACCGCTTCCCCGGCGTAATAGGCGTACTAGCGCCTGTTACACCGGGGAATGCTTCCATTAATTGGGAATCAACTGGCCAGAAATTGAAATTCAGGGGGGCGACGGACCTCTAGCTAAGGTGAAATAGTATATGAGGAGAAACCTTGTGCATCGCGAGTTACTAGGAACATCTAGTATCAAGAAGAAGCGGTCAACTAGTGTCTTCTGTGTGATGAATACCGTGCAAGCAGAGACGTAAGATTTGCACGAATAAGGGAAGAGGAGTACCTTTTTTGGTTGCGGTGTGGTCACCTCCACATGTCGCGCCAATCTTCTTATTTTTACCGGGAAACCGATGTTACGGAGGGTGCAGGCTTGGGCGAACCCATGGCCAAATTGTTGATCTGTGTTGCCGTGGCCGTATGTCGGCGGAGGAAGCAGATCCGAGGCGGCGAAGGGCGGTGTAGCAGGAACAACTCGGTGTGGTGGAGGGTGGCGGTTGGAGCGGCAGCGGTGGGCTTGAGGCGGCGTGGTTGAACTGGCTCGAATGCAGACGGCTCGGCCTCGGCTTCAACTACTAGCCGTGGAGGGCGTTGCGGTTGAGGTTGTGGTGGGCGGCGATGTCGGGTATCGGCTCGGCGTGATGGAGGAGGCGGCGGTTGATGGGTGGGATGGGGTGGTGGACGGAGGGCGCGGGGTTTCGCGGCTGGTGGAGAGGTAGTTTTGGCGCCCACGAGTACGAATGGGGAATTGGACGGGTGGGGGAACCATGTTTGATGCAGGGACGCGCTTGTTTTTGGCTTTTTGAGCAGAAGATGGGACACGCTTGTTTGAAATTTGGGAAAGTACAAACTTTGCCCCCTCTTAAATTCGGACCTCATCATGGGTCGGGGTAGGATGGTAATCCAGGTGTCCCAAATAGTGGGCGGGGCGATTTGCCACAAGCATGTGTGCTTAAGCGGCCATTGTGTATGAATGTTTTTCGGATGCGGTTGCGTGGCGTCTAGATGAAGCTACAAACCTACCCGGTTTAGACCTTTGGACGTCGGGCGGTAGGTTTCACGGGTCGAGTTATTAGAAAAGTAATTTCCTTGTACTACCAAACATTGGTCTCACGCGGTTTGAGCGAGTAGAGGCTCTTTTGCGCTTCGTTTGAAATTTTGAAACACAAGCATTCACGTTTAGAGTACTCTTGAACTATGAGGATTGACCTAAATAGACAACGTTATATTTGACCTTGTATGTTTGAAAACCTCATTAAATTATCCGCTTCTTTTGAAATTTTGACACTTGAAAATCATATAACTACGATTATTTTGGAATGGAGGAGCTAAATTTGAATCTATTTTGTACATGACTACCTATGCTATTATGTACAAAATCAGAGCAAAGATTGGTGCCCCCATAATTTAGGTATGGTTTACAAATGCCATGATATCAAATTCAAATAATTGAATGGACTTCATGTTGAATTCGATTTTTTTAAACCACCTTAAGTTGAATTCAAATGTATGCTAGTTCATAGGTAGCTATTTATAATGTCCATTGTGTAACTTTTGCATGTATAATGTGCTTTACACACACAACATGAACTATACTCACGTTTATATTCGATTGCTAAAGCGAGCATTGTCTGGAGTTCAAAATACTAACTATGTGGATCAATTGTGTCGAATAATAACATAGACATGCTCAAATTCAATAGAATCTAGATGTCTGTTGGATCAATGACCGCTCCTTACGCGAATTGCAAATATCATGATCCCATTCTAATATTTGGATACAATTTATATCTTTAATCAATGTGTAGAGCACTCTTTTACGTGTAGTTTCACTCTCCATCGGTGGTCTCTCACACATGCTCACACACTCTCTCCCGAGGTGTCTTTCTCGCACACATGCTCTAGATATAACCCTCCCTCCCTCTCGTAAATATTTACAACTATTTTCACTAACCTTTATCACAAGCATTCTTCCTCTCGCAAACATACACACGCACACTCATCATCGACCCTTTCTACATACATGGACCTTCCTATGTGTCTCATGTACGCACATTATCTTTACGCCTGTCTCTCACGCATTGTCTCACACCTCTCTTCCTAATCGACGAGTATGATTCTAGCAGAGCATTCTGTAGGATGCCCCTTAAAGTTAGGTTGGATTAATAGTAATATCAGAGATAAAGGGGTTACCTTAGTCCGAGAACCTAGGGTTACAAATCCTAGCCAGCTTTGTCAGTGGACACAGAGTCATCCATGGGTCTTCCTAAATGCGTCACGGGCCGACCAATGTGGCGCAGGATGGAACCAAACGAAGGGCCTCACCTCGACCCACCGGACCTCACGCGGTGACATACCCTCTGCCCCCACATCTCATTATCTTCTCACACCCACACATACCAACACAAACACCACACACACAGAAAATTTCTCCTGGTGCCTCTATTCCTCCCCCCTTGCATATACACACTCAAGGGAATGGAAACTCTTGTCGTGACATCATATTCGTCACTCTCTCTCTCTAGACCACTCTCATTTCTCGTGCTATCTCTCCCATGCCCCCCCCCCAGTCGGCCCCTCTATCCATGCCTCTCTCGAATCGTAACACACACATACCTCTCTAGGCCCGCCAAATGCATCAACTACACATTCACACATGTTACATCATTACCCCATTGATCTAAAAGCCCTCTCTTCACGTTTATTTTGCATACAACATTCCTTTTGAATAAAGTGTGGCCAAAAATTATTTTAGAGTTTCTACATATATACAACATTACAAAGTTATATGGAGGAGTCTGAACGCTAATTTGCATTGCATGGTGCCCACAATGATATTTATTCCGACTTTGTGAATTTGTATATTTTATACTATATACTAAGTTAGTCATAATAAAGAGAAGCGAAGAGCATCTCTCTCTCCATCGCATACCCCTCAGACGCCCCTTTCACGTATGCACACAAAACTATCTCCAGGTCCTCTAAAGTAAGCCCCTAGAAAATTCACGCATGTTTCATCTTTCTCTCGCGATATATGCAATGACGATCATTGTATTTGAAGCGAAAGCATGATATGTACATTGGACTTCAGAATCCACTCATTAAGGTCACCATTTACATTTAGTGGTTATTATCTGATCACGGGCTCACCGTACAACTCTGTATTTGCTCATGACATGACTAGTTGACCGATTAAACGCTCACGTGGCACCTCTAGTGTTGCATCACATTATCTCACTACCATCATGCCCACCTGTCGACTTGTATCTACTCTACATCTACACTCTTATAAAATACATAAAATACACTCTTATAAAAAACAGAGTTGGTGATGATGGTTTGCCTGCCATCCTACAATATAGGTTTTCCGATTTATATCTGAAGGATAGGAAAGAAACTATGGCAATTTTGCAAAAAGGTACCCACACACCTCTCCACATTTGCAAATAAGGCCTTCCCTTGTTCATCATTTTCTCTCACAAGATAAACAAGTCATACAAATGCATATTGATGTTACGTGCAACGCACGGGCATCTTGCTAGTAAGAATGAAAACAAACGACAAAAATATATTTGGACGGTGGTTCGAAGTCATGACCGCGGGCACTGCGGACAAGGTGGCCTTGTATTGGTATGCTGAGCCGTCTGTTTTAACACATAGGAGTTGGTGTGGTGATTATACACACACGCACGCATGCACACGAACTGCATCCACGCAACACTCACACAAACACATGCACCCACGCACGCACACAACACTCACACGTACACACGCTGCCACGCACGCACGCAACACTCGCACGCACGCAACACTCACACGCACACATGCATGCACACACCAGTACACCACACGACCAACACACACTCTCACGCTCAAGTGCTCAACCTACACGTGCATGCGCACACATCAGGCCCTCACGGACACATACAAAACCAGGTGATTCCCGCGCACGGGTTGGAGCCTTGTCGCGCCTGCATAAATTTGTGTTTATCTGACCTTTTTCCTATGCGAACTGACAGGTGGGACCCGCAAGGAACATGGTCAATTTAACTAGTCAACATGGCGCCACACAGACTATTTGGCCGGTCAACAGAGTGCAATCAGATGCTGAATTGTGAGCAAGTGACCGTATAATCACCGCAAAACATATATACTGGCCGTAATCAGCTTATTCTGAAGTTCGGTGACCGTATTACGCTTTTCTCTCAATAGGCCCTCCAAAACTACATCTCTACATGTTCTCGCATGTTACATCTAACAACTATGCAATACAACACTACTACTACACTCTAACACAATAAATCATATGTGTTTTTAGTTTTACTAGATATCATATTGTTACTTATAATTATTCAGTTTGCATACATTAAAATTGCCTTTGAAATGTATGGCGATATCATCTACGGCGTGGGAAAAATCCGCCCTTTCACCTTAATCGGGTTTATATCGATGGATCGTGCGAAACAACAAAACTATAGTACTATACAAGTACAAGTGACAGTTCAACGGGCGTCGTGTCGTCTACTCCCTCGTCGAAGAGTGGGCACTCGCTTTCATAAATATTCTAGTCCCTTTTGCCGACATGTGGGACATCAAGCTACGGGTCCACGTGCCATACCGAATCTGATGTAGAGCAGCGGGGTGAAGCACCCAGTCATGGCGTCGGCGTAGTAATGAGCAATGAGGTGTAAAATCACAAAGCTGCACCTTTCCCGCAGTTAAGTTGGAGGGACGAAGCAACCATCATTTCACTCGTTGCCGAATCCGCTTCTCACTCATCTTCTTCAACTTAACCACGTGTTGCTTCTGCCGTTGTTCTGCCTCATGGGGGACGCGGATCGGCTTGATAAAGCATTGACACGTGGGACCGCATGTTAGCAAACCGCCAGGACAACGTCCTCTGAAAATAAGAAGCCTAATCCTAGACTTACAAAGGGCTACGTAGCTGCTACTTATACTTTCCATCTAATCTATATATGCCCCCCCCCCTAATTTTCTGGTGGGGTGGGCCTAATTAATCCTCTCCTTTAATCCAACCAAATAGTCCCACATCACATCAGTTTGTAACTTTACATAAACCATTACGTGGAAGTAGCATTGCTCAAATAAGAAACCTCCCCCACCATCCACGCGGCAAAATCACCTCCTTTTTACTTATCTTTATTCTTTAATTCTTTAGATCAATATAATTGAGATTTGTATAGATAGCACACAGGAGAAAAACCAAGTGGTACGGTTAAGGGCATCTACAATGTGTAGCCAAATGTGAAAATAGCTTTTGGCATCGTGGGAACCATTGTGGACGGTGTTGCCAAAGCCAAAAAGATGGAAACGAAGCTCCCTGATTGATTGATTGATTTGAAGGAATAGAAAATGCAACGTCTCTCTCTTTCTCCCATGCTTGGGCGCATGTAGTACAGTATAGAGCCTGAGTCTACTCCCTGTCCCTTCTATCACAAATCACAAAGCGGTGAGGCGTCAAATCACAAAAGCACGGATGAAGCAACCATCATTTCACTCTTCTTGACTCCGCTTCTCCATCGTCTTCTTCGAGAAACATCTCACCACACTAGTACTCCAAGTAGTACTAGTAAAGGACTTCTGGATGCAAATAAAGGCGGTTGTCTCGGCTTGCGGTGACACTTCATAAACGACATACCGTGGTCTCCCTCAATGGTGTTCCCGTCGAACGCACTTCGCCAAACCACCAAAAAAATGATATCGTCGATGTCACGCAATGGGGAAGGAAGTCAAATATAGTTACTACCTCCATTTTTTTACACAACGCCAGTAATATCAAAATTACAATTTGCAAAGGGCCACTAACACCAATCGAGGCAAAATTGATGGGGTTAGCAACCAAGGACATTAATATCCCCTGCATGCATGCGGAAGTGAGAAGGTTGGTTTGCATGGCGCTGCATTAATCAAGCGATGAGGAGTGAGATGGCTAGCTCTTTGGTCTTTGGAGAAAAAATACGCATTAATTGACACGTGAAGCGAGGATTTGTATCGATTAAATCCATGAAGGAAAACCCGCCTTTCTTTTTAGCACTAGTACTCCTAATGCGTGCGTACTTATCCTGTTTGGGTCTAGGCCTTGCATTGCCAAACTTCGCCACACATTTTGCCAAGCTTGCCTAAAGTTTTCAAAATGAGAAGGAGGTACACTTGCATACGGCGGTATCAGCGGTTGCACCGCCTCCCTCACACGGTCACCGAGGGAGTCTGGATTAGGGGTATCCGGACGGAAGGATGTGTACAACGTCGCGGACTATTGAAGCGTGAAGATGCAAGACTCAAGACTTCCGCCCGTGTCCAGATGGGACTTTCCTTGGCGTGGAAGGCAAGCTTGGCGATCCAGATATTATATTTCCTTCCTTACAACCGACTCCATGTAAACCCTAGCCCTCTCCGATGCCTATATAAGCCGGAGAGGTTGGTCCTTCGAAGGCCGATCACAATTACAATCATACCATCACAGGCTAGCTCTTAGGGTTTAGCCTCTACGATCTCGTGGTAGATCTACTCTTGTACTACCCATATCATCAATATTAATCAAGCAGGAAGCAGGGCTTTACCTCCATCGAGAGGGCCCGAACCTGGGTAAACATCCGTGTCCCTTGCTTCCTGTTACCATCAGCCTTGACGCACAGATCGGGACCCCCTACCCAAGACCTGCCAGTTTTGACACTTGACATTGGTGCTTTCATTGAGAGTTCCTCTGTGTCGTCGCTGTCAGGCTCGATGGCTCCTTCAATCATCATCAACGACGCTGTCCAGGGCGAGACTTTCCTCCCAGGAGCACCGGACAGTCACGACGAGCACGGCTTAGGCCTGCTGTCAGACAAAGCTCGGGGTATCACCCCCGCAGTAGCTTCGTATCTAAATCCGGAGCAGGCCGCGTTGCCTGGGGACGGAGGGCTGGACCCCGCCCCGCAGGCCGCACACTTATCAGCGGTGGAGCCGAACACGGGCCTTACCTTTGCGGTGGCCTATGACTCCGGAGCCCCGGATTCGTATCCGGATGTTGAGTCCGGTCCGCGCACTCCCGAGCCGGTCGAGCCAGGTTGGGCTCCAGTAATGGAGTTCACCGCCGCGGACATCTTTCAGCACTCACCCTTTGGCGACATGCTGAACTCGTTGAAAACTCTCTCTTTGACAGAAATTTCTGGGCCAAACTATGTCCGGTTCGAGTGGGAAGCAGGCGATGAAGAAATTCGCTGCCCACCCACCACCCACTTCATAGCCACGGTCGATGATTTAATCGACATGCCTGACTTCGACTCCGAAGACATCGACGGTATGGACGACGATGCCGCAGAAGATTCGGAATCTATGGGGCGCCGGACTTCCCCTTTGTCACACGACATATACATGGTGGATACGCCCAAAGAGGACAAAGGCGACAATCCGAACGATCAAACCCCCGGAAAAAAGCCAAAGCAACGGCGCAGACGCCGTTCTAAGTCCAACAACAGTCAAAATAGTGACAAGAGCACCAGAGGGATTGACACTACAATCAACTCTGAAGGCAATAGCGACCATACGGACCTAGCGATGGAGCAGGACGAACCAGGTCACCCTGAACATAGTATGGAGCAGACGCCCGAGGACAATGAGCCCGACGGACGAGGTCATCAATACGAACCAGCACAGGAAAACAATCTGGATAATGATGAAAGCCCGGAAAAACACGTGGAACGAGATAACCTCCACAGAAAGCTTATGGCCACCGCAAGAAGTCTAAATAAGCAGAAGCAACGGCTCAAAATCGCGCAGGAAACGCTCAACCGCAGATGGAATAAACCGCTAGACACTGAAGAAAGATACAGCGATGAGCTCCATACAAAGAGCTATCCAAAATGCAAGATACTGCCAGAATTCAACGACGAAGCTGCACCACTTCATAACCGCAACAAAGCGGCTACCGACGCCGTGCACGATCCACGTGAACACCTGAATAAGAAAGCCGACGCGGCCAGGTCCATTTATGGATCCAAAGGACACACCCCGGCGAGGGACTATGGTCACCAAAACGATTACGCTAATCGAACACCAGTCCGGAGTAAACACCGGACACAACAACAGCCGACGGCATGCCACAAAGACGCGTCCGGATCTGAGGGGCTGCTCACCCCTATGCTTTAACGATGAAATCTTGGACCATGAATTTCCACAGGGCTTTAAACCTGTGAACATAGAGGCATCTGACGGAAGCAGCAGACCGAAGTGCGGATCGAGGACTTTATCCTGCACATACATATGGCTCATGGGGATGACCTTCACGCCATCAAATACCTCCCCCTCAAACTAAAGGGACCAGCTCGGCACTGGTTGAAAAGTCTCCCCGAAAATTCAATTGGGAGCTTGGAGGAACTTGAGGACGCTTTCAGGGCCAATTTTCAAGGGACCTATGTCTGGCATCCGGATGCTGACGACTTAAGCCATATAGTCCAACAGCCCAGAGAATCGGCCCGCAAACTTTGGAACAGATTCCTCACTAAGAAGAATCAAATTGTTGACTGTCCGGATGTCTAAGCCTTAGCGGAATTCAAACACAGCATCCGTGACGAGTGGCTCGCCAAACACCTCGGCCAAGAAAAGCCAAGGACAATGGCAGCCCTAACATGCCCTATGACCCGCTTTTGCGCGGGAGAAGATAGCTGGCTAGCCCGTAAAGGCACCAGCGACCCCGGCACATCAAAATAAGGGATGGCAACGGAAGCCACGGCGTCATAAAACAAACGCCAAAACAAGGAAGAGAGCCCGGATAACACGATGGTTAATGCCGGATTGAGGGCTCTCGACCTAATCAACAAAATAAGCCATCTAAAGGCAGCAAAGAGGACCGTCGGTCTGAATAGAGTCCTAGACAGACTATGCCAAATTCATGGCACCCCTGTCAAACCTGCAAACCACACGCACAGAGAGTGTTGGGTCTTCAAGCAGGCCAGCAAATTAAATGCCGAACAGAAGGGAAGGGAAACACTAAGTGAAGACGAGGATGAACCTCGCCAGCCGAACACTGAAGGACAGAAAAAATTCCTGCCAGAGGTTAAAACAGTGAACATGATCAACGCGACTCACACATCCAGGAGGAGGCACGAACGCGTGCATAGAGACGCGCTCGATATAGAGCCCATCATACTCACACCTAACCATTGGATGCCCTATCCGATCACCTTCGATCACTTGCACGACCAAACTAGTATTCAGCACAAAGGATCAGAGGCCTTGGTGCTTGACCCAATAATCAACGGATACCATCTCACCCACGTCCTCATGGATGGTGGCAGCAGTCTCAATTTAATATATGAGGGCACTATCCGCAGGATGGGGATAGACCCATCCAGAATTAACCAAAGCAACACCACCTTTGAAGGGGTGATACCAGGCATTGAAGCCCACAGCAGGGGCTCCGTCGTACTAGAGGTAACATTCGGCACTCCAGGCAACTCCAGAAGCGAAGAGCTACTCTTCATCATCGCACCCTTCCAAAGCAACTATCATGCATTGCTTGGAAGAATGGCCTTCGCCCGTTTCAACGCATTGCCGCACTATGGCTACCTTACTCTCAAGATGCCCGGTCCACGTGGCGTCATCACCGTTAGTGGAATAACAGAGCGCTCGTCACGCGCAGAGGAACACGGGACGGCCCTCGCGGCAGGACTATAAGCGACCTCCAAAAATATGACCGGTTGTTAAGACCAGGGACACGGTTAGACAAGTCCGGTGGCCCAGATCGAACCAGGGCACCATATATGTAATCCTATAGTGGATACCAGGGGCTATAATTACCTAATAAAGCCCCACACTTGGCTCAACCTTATTGGCAGGCCAATGGCTTACACTTTTATCCATCGCATACATACGTTGTACTCCCCTGCGAGTTTTCCTTTTTCCACAAACAACGCTCGTGCGATACCCTTCTAGGATACGGCACAACGGAGACAAAGGCGCAGACGTGCAGCAAGGCCCCGTTCAACAGGTTTCTTTTTAGATTAAGCCCCTGTGTAAACCTTTTCTATTGCCTCTTGTTTTCAACCATCCCATGGGTTCTATACCCACAGAGGATACTGCCGTTTTTGGCATTTCGCCACGACAGATTAACGCACGTACCTGGAAACACATGGTTTATAATGAATGGGCATTCTTGAGCCCATCGACTATTATAAAGTCCGAATACCTTCGGGAGTGTTCGGCGTCACGAGTTTGGCCTTATCTGCAACAGCTCCGAATCATGTCTTTGGTCAAATGTTGGGTTTTCCTGGCTCCTCGGTTTTCCGCCTTACGTTCCGTTATTATCGGCTAAGGTGGCCAAAGGAGAACTACTGCGATTGTGCCCTGGTTATTCCGGACGAGCACCTCGGTAGAGAAAGCCGAAAAATGACTATCATGATACAGCGAGAGACTGTTCAACCACTCAAAGACTTATCAGAATCTTTAGGATCCCTCCGCATTAACGAAGGACCGTTTCCCGGTCATGTACACACGCGCCCGTATTCGGATGCACGCCAATGTACGAGGGGCTACATAGTAGCCCCAACATTAGATTACCATGGCTAAGCGAAAGTGTTACAGCTACATAGTCCGGTTGCCTAGTTCGACGTGCGATCACCTCCTTCATGGACCAAGATGTTGGATCAAGTGTGATTAAGCATTTTTTTGCGAACACCCCCGCGTTGTTTGCGTGGGGGCTGAAGCCGACGACTGCTATCTTTCGGATTACACATTCATAACGCGGGCAAGAGCCATTCGTGCACCCTCTATGCACGCCGACCTCCTCATGGCGTCGATCCGAGGCACGACCCCAAGGAATTGCTGCACCAAGCCAAAGTAACTGTCCAACTTAGGCCCTTTCGCCAAAGATGGTCTATCATGAACCGCATTGCAAGACCGGACAGCTCGTGAAGCTCCGCCAAAGAGCCATCTTGTCACTTAACAGTTAGCAGAAAGTAGTGGGAGCATTGAATTGCGACCAGAAAAGCTTCTCCACTTCCTTATCACCCTGATCCTCGAAGAACTTAGCAGCGTCAGCCATACTCTTCGCCAAATCCGCATCTGGCGTCAAGAAGACTCAGCGCCCATCCGAGGGAGCGCCGGATCAAAAACTTCGTCCATAGCAAGTAGGAGCCTCCAGTCGCGATTTTACCGGCCTGTTGAAGTTCCTCCCGCATACCTCTGAGCGCGGTACGTATTTCCTTGGTGGCATTACGCGCCTTGTCCAGCTTGGCCAAACTATCCTTATGCTCCTTTTTAAGGAGCTCATACCGGTCAGCGGCATTTTTTAACTCCACGACCATTTCGGCTACCTTTTCCTCGTTCCGGCGATGAGCAGCCTATTCGGCTCTCAATTCTTCGGCCGCCTTTAGGGCAGCCGCATTGCTAACCGGAGCTTGTTCATTGGCTTGAGCAATCTCCGCCCTCAGGGCCTCCACGGCAGCAGCACCATCTGCAGTCCGAAATATTACATTAATACCATGCCGCCTCCATATTTTTCTATACAAAGGAAGGCAGAGCACATACCTTGTGATTTGTCCAGCCGCTCGTTCACCAGCGTGATATCGGCATCAATCGATCGAATCTGCCTGGTCAGTTCGGAAACTTCAACAGACTGGTCGGCGGCCGGACCCGCAGATACCTGCACATATTTACAGTGCAATCGTTAATTTATGATCCCCCATTTGCCGCCTAGGGCGGGCAACAGGAGTCTCAGGGGCTACTATCTATATGGAGCACACCTAACGCGTGCCTCATAGCCAAAACTAGTGTATTCTTCACTACATACCTCAAAGCCTCTGAGCAGACTTGTAAATGCTTCATTCAAACCGCTGGTAGCGGACGAAATCTTCTTGAGCACCACGCTCATTAATGAGTAGTGCTCCTCCGAGAGCGCAGCTCGCTCCAGTAGGCCCGTCAATACGTCCGGCCGGACATCGAACTATGTCGGACCCTCCCCATTGCCCCTTGTGGGAGCCAAACGCTCCAGGCTCAGGGGGGCTGACACATTGGCTTCCGTCTTCGACAGATCCGGACTCCTCCATGACGACACCTCAGTGTCACCCGCTTCATGAGCCGGAGAGGTAGGTGGGGTCTCGCTCTCCATCATCTCCGAAGGAAGATCCCCCGAAGACGAACTCTGTCGAGAAGGGCTGCTAGCCAGACTGTGAAAGACGAATTCTGGTTATTGATCTAGGAGGAACGCAGTACCTTCGAATTAAAAATTAACTTACAGCTCGGTGGAGGGCTGGCCCGTTAGAGGGCATGGTGCGGTGAGGGTGCCCGTCAGGGCAAGTCCCCCTGGGGATGTCTTTTTCCCTAATTTGGGCATCTGCGCCTCCAAATCTTCGGAGGCGGCCCTCTTCTTCCCGCGTGGGGAGGAGGCTTTAGCCTCCCCTTCCCGACTATCCTCCTTGGGGAGGTAACAATTCCCCCGGTTCGGATGCGTAGCATATGGGGTTCGGTTTCTTCGTTCCTCCCCTTGTCTTTCCCCGAGGGCATTCTGTTGAGTACCCGGTCGAGCATCTTGGCCATGGTGGGGGCGGGGAAGCCTTCGGGAAGTGGCGCCGGACACCTGATTCTCTCCGCCTTGCTGAGCCATTCCTGGACGCGGATGATTTTCAGAATAAACAATCATGACAAATACAAAACGGGGTGTCCGGTATCAA
Source organism: Aegilops longissima (assembly GCA_021605205.1). Lineage (NCBI taxonomy): Eukaryota > Viridiplantae > Streptophyta > Magnoliopsida > Poales > Poaceae > Aegilops > Aegilops longissima. Next base: position 456,483,975 of record CM038681.1, on the reverse strand, counting down.
GGCTACTTACTTGAGTATCTAGGCGATTGTAGCTTAGGCCCGCATCCTCGATGGTATATGGACACACTACTTTTCGTCCGAAGAATAATTTGCACATCTCTTCGAGCTTCAAGCCGAAGAAGTGCTTGACAGTTTGCGGACCCTCCAGGTTGAACTCCCACATCCGGAGAGGTCGGCGTTGGCACGGCAACATCCGCCAGATTAACATCACTTGCATTATGCTGACAAGGTTAATGTCCCTCTCAAGAAGCACCCGTATGCGATTCTACAGCACTGGTATATCACCAGCGGGCCCCCAATTTCGTCCTACGTCCGTCCAAGACACCAACTGCGACGGAGGGCCCGAGCGAAACTCGGGGGCAGCCACCCACTTTGTGCCTCGGGGAGCCGTGACATAAAACCACCTCCGCTGCCATACATCGGATACTTCTGGGAAGGAACCCTCTGGCCATGGGGCATCAGCGTTCCTGCTTATTACAGCACCTCTGCACTCCGCGTATCGCCCCTCGATCATCTTCGGCTTCACATTGAAGGTCTTGAGCCATAAGCCGAAGTGTGGGGTGACGTGGAGGAAGGCCTCGTACTCTATAATGAACGACGAGATGTGGAGGATAGCGTCTGGAGCCAGATCGTGAAAATCCAACCCATAATAGGACTTGAGCCCCCTCACAAAGGGATCGAGGGTGAAGCCCAAGCGACGGAGGAAGTGCGGGACAAAGACGCACTCATTAGGCTCCGGTGTGGGGATGACCTGCCCGGGGGCAGGAAGCCTGTGTTGGATGTCGACGGTCAGGTATCCGACCTCCCTAAGCTTCGCAATGTCGTCCTCTTGGATCGAGGAGGCCACCCATTGGCCTTGAGGAACGGATCTGGACATATCGGCGGATCTGGGGTGTTGATGCTTAGGTTTCGGGTGTTAGAACTCGAAATACAAGAAGACACGAGGAAGGTGGAGAAGAGGCATAGGCCTCGACCCCTTTTTATAAAGGGGATGAATATCAAGAGTCCCTGGAGTGGCCGTTTGAGGCTTATCTGAAAACACACGGAGTTATACCAACGGCCGTCGTGGGGTTGTGAGCGCCCATATCAATGGAAAAATCCTGTAACAAGTGGAACACGATCTCTGCCCCGACGGGACGTGCCAATAAACTGTCTCGTAACACGAGCCGTCAGGGGGTAAGAAACGCCGGTTTGCATTGGGCCAGGCCACGATGCGCGGGCACGATGCACGAAGATTGCCGGCATATCAGGTTTACGCCATGTGAAGACCATCTTGTGGATCCGGACACGATTCAAGTGTTTGATAATTACATTGGAGTATTCGGAGGAGGAACCTGCCCTGCAATGCCGAAGACAAGACTGCACGCCGGACTCGTCGTCATTTTAGCCTGGTTCAGGGGCTACTGAGGGAGTCCTGGATTAGGGGGTATCCGGACAGCCAGACTGTGTACAATGTCCGGACTATTGAAGCGTGAAGATGAAGACTCAAGACTTCGGCCCGTGTACGGATGGGACTTTCCTTGGCGTGGAAGGCAAGCTTGGCGATCCGGATATTATATTTCCTTCCTTGTAACCGACTCCATGTAAACCCTAGCCCTCTCCGGTGCCTATATAAACCGGAGAGGTTGGTCCTTAGAAGCCGATCACAATTACAATCATACCATCATAGGCTAGCTCTTATTGTTTAGCCTCTACGATCTCGTGGTAGATCTACTCTCGTACTACCCATATCATCAATATTAATCAAGCAGGAAGTAGGGTTTTACCTCCATCAAGAGGGCCCGAACCTGGGTAAACATCTGTGTCCCTTGCTTCATGTTACCATCAGCCTTGACGCACAGATCGGGACCCCCTACCCGAGATCCGCCGGTTTTGACACCGACAGTCGCTCCTGCACGCCGCGGTCGCACCGCACCCTCACACAGTCGCTCCTGCACGCTGCAAACCTAACCAAGGGAACGCACCCTCACTGACACGTGCTACCGCATGTGAACAAACCAAACTCAGCCATCCTATCGCTGACACATAATTTTCGTTCATAGAGTATGTTTACCCAACCGCATGTTGGGGAGTATCCGTACGGACCGTACGGACCCTCGAATCCGCATGTTGGGGAAGAAGAAGAGGTGAGGAAGAAGGAAATAAGGGTTAGGAGACGTAGGATATTCATCCAACCGCCTGAAATGGTAGACTGACCCAAGTCAGGCGACTTGCATAACAAATATATGTTTTTACACAGCAAAAGATCCACAAAAACAACAAGATAAAGAAAAACTATCACTGCTCGCGGAAAGAGATGGCCTCGTCGTCTTTGGCTCGCTGAACCAGCCGTCGCTGCCGACGTGTGTCTCCGCACCATGGTTGCCCTCGGCCTCCAGCTACTCGTTCAACCGGAGCGTGCGGGCGCTCTGCACGGACGAGAGCACAGCCCGGTTCAAGTCGAGGACGTTTGGTTCCGCCTGCAGGAGGGCCTCGATGGCAGCGGCATCCGCGCGCTCCGCGTCGAGTCGAGCCTCCGCCGCCCGGTTCCGCCTGCAGGAGGGCATCGATGAGAGCGGCATCCGCGCGCTCTGCGTCGAGTCGAGCCTCTGCCGCCCGGTTGAAGTCTAGGACGTCCGGTTCCACCTGCAGGAGGGCCTCGATGGCAGCGGCATCCGCGCGCTCCGCCTCAAGTTGAGCCTTCCCTGCCCGGTTCACATCCACGACATCCGGTTCCGCCTGCAAGAGAGCCTCGATGGCAGCGGCATGCGCGCGCTCCGCGTCGAGTTGAGCCTCTGCCTCCCGGTCCTCCTTTAGTATCGCCATGTTGAACCGCTGGTCCACCTGCACCATGGGGGACTCGAACGCCGGCACGAAGTAGACGTCCATCGTCTCATACCCATCGGGGGCCTTCTGTGCCGCGACCTCCGCCATGAACATTGGATCGGCTTCCTCCTCCTCATAGCTTGGCTCTAGAGAACTCGGGGATTGGCCCGCCGCAAAGCGAGCTTGGGAATGGAGGTCTGTGGTGCCGACCGCTGCCGCAATTTCTGCGCGGCGCTCCGGCATCAACATTTTGTAGTAAGTGATCTTGCGGTGCACCATGGCTTTCCGGCGAACTAGGGGACGCTTGATGCGGGCTAGGGGATCGAAAGGTGGGGGAATGGGCTGGATATTTGTTGTGGTTTTAGGGCAGTGGCTGGCGTAGGCCGAGCAGCGAAGGTTCTGGTGTGAATTGTGGTTCCGGTGATGACCGGTCAATCGATTTTAACTGTACTCGCTCTTGTTGCGTTCACGTTGAAGCCCAGCACACTGGACCCTCCACGTCGCTCACCGAATGAAACACGCTTCGTCTTGCGTTTTCGCTCGCTTGTGGGACCGTAGTTGAGAGCAAACCTACGTCCCTCCCCCTCCCCCGCCCGCGTCATTTATTATACCACCACTCCCTCCGTTTTATGCGGAGTAAATAAAAACAGAGGGAGTATACTACGGATGAGGGTCCCCTGACGTGGCCGAACCCATTGAGTAACTGACATGCGGGGCCTAGCAAGCATGGGGTCCGCCAGTAAGTGACCGAAAGGGAGGGTAAGGCAGGGATACCTACGTCAGAGGATCCACTTCCACTATACTACTTTGACCAAATGTTAGAGTAATAATATATGACATGCAACTTACAAAAATGTTAGAGTAATAATATATGACATGCAACTTACACAAAGCATACAGGGTCTAATGCATTTTTCGAGGCTAACTTTTACCAAATGTTAGAGTAATAATATATGACATGCAACTTACACAAAGCATACGGTCAAATTCATATGTGAAAGGAGTTTCCAATGATATATTTTTCACATTATACATCTCATGTACTATTAATCTTGTCAATAGTCAAATTGGAAACCATCTCGAGTACAAATCTAGGAGTACATACGAATCTAACAATATTGATTGGGTGTTGTTGAATGTTGATACCTTTTTGATCAAAGTAGAGATACTTTGACTACACATAAAACTTATATGTAAACTAGAAAGGATAGGAGGGAGTATATTGTACGTTCAAAAACGAAACGAACATTGAATACCCTTTATATATGATTTGCGGATGCTATGATCACCGGTTCAAAATTTTGAATCCGCCTTAGGTATCACGTGCCCCCACTCGTTCCCTCTCGATTTCATCTCGGGGTCCGGAGATCTATTGAAAGAGGACTAGGGTGGGTACATGTGAATGATACTCGGCGGAATGTTCAAATGAGGCATGCGGGAGGATGGACTCGACTGGAGGGCGACATGATCGATGGAGAAGAGGGTTGGAGAGGAATGAGAAATAAGCCAACGCCACATGATTATACTTGAACGGCTCAAATAAACAATAAGTTGTATCGCTTGGCCTACATAGTGAAAGGCCTAATGCGCAACGCGAAGCACTGACGCTCTAATATGGCCGGGAAAACAGGGAAACCGACATGTGGGGCACACCCGTCGGGACGACGTAGCGCAGACTAGTCCAATGGAGGAGCTGGCCCACGACCTCCTCGCCACCGACAACCGTTCATGTGGGTCGTTGGGGCCAAGAACGGGGCGCAGTTCCATCACCGCCTCTGGACACGGCGACCGCGGTGAGCGACACGCTCATATTGTCGCTAGACACAGTTGGTTTCAGTGTGCCGAGGGTTGCGTTAGTGCTGTGGCACGACCAACGGTATGTTTGGTTTGTGCCCAAGGTTGCCCCATCAAAGCATTGGGTAGTCAAAATTTTGGTTGAGGTATTGGTTGCCCATGATTTGGCCGACATTGGCAAGAAAAATGAAGTAGAGTTGGCTAGAGTTCATTGGCATGCCAAAGAAATGGCAACCATCCAAACAAAGAACAATCTTTGGGTCATGACCAAAATTTTGGTTGAGGTATTGGTTGCCCATGATTTGGCCGACTTGGCAAGAAAAATGAACTAGAGTTGGCTAGAGTTCATTGGCATGCCAAAAAAATGGCAACCATCCAAACAAAGACCAATCTTTGGGTCATGACCAAAATTTTGGTAAGGTGCACTTCGGCCACAATCCAAACACACCCCAACACCCGGCTCGTCGAGAATGCACGGGGCGCCGCGACGCGTCCGCGGAGTGGTGTAGCGCGGCCAACTGCATCCTCTGGACCTAAGACCATGCCGGGTCGTCTTGCTTTTTCAATGACATGCGGGGATCGCATGTGAGCAAAGGGCATCTCCAACGTTGCCACGACCGCAGCTGACTACCCTGGCACACCAAAACCCTCGTCCCTCGCGCTGTCGCGCGGTGCGTTCCCAGCCGGCGCCAGCTGCCCGCATTCATGTCGCCCGTTCGTATGTCATCGTTAAGAGGCTCGGTGCCCGAGGAACCAACTTCGGCGACTTAATGACGCACCCGGACGCTTGGCCTCACTGGAATGTGCTACTTAAAGCGGCAACGCCCAGCTAACCTCCACACCATAGCGCATCGTCCTCCTACCTGCCACCACATCCGCCATGACCGCAAGTGCAAACGCTCTGCGGGAGAGCTTGTCTTCGGGGATGAAGCTCGAGGTCGCCGCCCTCGCTCAAGTCGCCTCTCGCGACGCAATAGCGGCGTAGCCGGACGCGGACGCGACTGCACAAGCGGTGGCCACGCTGGCGGCCGACGATGGGAGCACCGTCAGCCACACGTCCTACTTGCCGCCGTCTAACGTCCGGCACCGCGGAGGTCGGGGACTCCTCCGAGGATGAGTAGGGCATGGGAGGCGGCAGGGCATGGTGTGCCAACTGGCCGGTCCGTATCCCGTGTTCTACTCTTCCTCGCCGGAGACTGCACCTTCACTTCACGGGTCTTGAACCCCGCCCTCGTATATAGAGATCGTAGATGGAGGACGTCGGTCGCCGCCGTGGAATAGGTTTAGGGTCGGGTTTCTTTATTTTTCTGTCCTATAGAAGTTCGAAATGTAATGAAAATCTGCCGTGTTTGCATTAATCTCGGCCAGTGTATGCGAACGTTCACAATAACATACATATTGTAGGAGTACTAGCAAGATGCCCGTGCGTTGCACGGAAGATCAAGATCTTGTGGGAGAAAAGGATGAACGAGGGAAAGCCTTATCTGCAAATGTGTAGAGGAGTGCAGGTAAATTGTCATAGTTTCCTTCCTATCCGTTAGATATAGATCGGATGGCCTATATTGCAGGATGACAGGCACACCATCATCACCAACTCTGCTTTTTATTGAACCGAGACAAATCTAACATGCGAAGTACTCCCTCCCGTCCTTTTTACTCTGCACATTGGATTTGCTGAAAGTCAAACTTAGCTAAGTTTGACCGAATTTATATTAAAAATTATTTGCATCTATAATATCTAATAAATATAATATCAAAATATATTTCGAGATGAATTAATGATATTGGTGTTGTTATGTAAATGTCAATAATCTTTTATATAAACTTGGTCAAAGTTTGATGGGATTGACTTTAGACAAACCTAATATGCAGAGTAAAAAGGACCGGAGGGAGTAAAATAAACACATAGGGTCTATACATACACAAATTATCTTAGGCACTCAAATAGTACGTCCACTACACATTCACGCATTTCACATTTTTCTATATCTACGGGAACCTACGAAAGGGTTAACGTAAATTGCCTCTCTCTCTCCTCCCCCGATTTTCATGGTGGTGGGGCCCTCCCTCCCCCCAATCTACAATCAACAGCTCACACGTTTCACATTACATTATACGTAACTGGGATTACGTAGGTGTAGCATTACTCGTCCTAAAAAAACCCAACTAAGCCAACCTCCCAGCATATCGCGCAGGAAAAGACCCGGCCGTGCCGTTTTAGTCGGGATTACCGAATTACTAGTAGTAGTATCGATGGATCGCGTGAAGCAACAAAAAAAAATTTTGAGGGGGCGAAGCACCTAGTTTAAAAGGAAAAAAGGTGGTACACTCACAGCACTCCTGTCGCGGTTGCATTGCACCCCACACACGTTCGGTCCTGCACACGGCGCACGCAAACGGAACGCACTTCGGCTTGCCTCTTCACTGACACATGGGACTGCACTTGGAGAAACCGATTATGCGCCAAACTCCCCCTGCCCACCGCGCGAAAATCCTCCCCCCCCCCCACACACCGAAAAATTCCCCCCAAATCCGATTCAACCGCCCTTCGGCCAACTAGCCAATAATATTCCACAAACCCCCCTCCCCCTGTCCCCCTCCACTCCATTCGCTCCGCCAAAGCCGCCCTCCCCGCCGCGCCGATACGTCGGCGCTGCGGTTCGGCGATCCTCTCGCTCCCACAGTACGCTCTCGTAGACTGCCGTCCTCTAGTCGCGCCGCCACCTCTGGCTACGTTCTTGTGGAGGCGCACTGCGGTCAGCGCCGCCACTGCTGGCGACGTTCGTGTGGAGACGCACGGTGGTCAGCTTCTCCCATGGTACGCGCATTCTAGACTGAGGCCCCGTTCATGTCGGTGTAGCGTTGAATGTTAGCTGATAGACGATGTTAATCTCACTATTTGCCGAAGTAGTTTACTATCAATATGCCCTGCTTAAGAAGCTTCCTTGCCCTGTTCTGCACTCAATCTGGTTAGCTGAGATGGCATGCCAAGGCCGATTAGTTGCTAATACATCCTGCCATATATTTATTGTGACGTAGATTGCCATGGTCTAGTAGCCAATCTGTTAGGTGAAATAGCTCTACACCATTTTATACTCGATCTTTGTTGCTGTGATGGCCTTCAATAGTTCGATGGCTGTGTGCTCGGCCTCATTGACTACTGAAACAGCCTGCCATAATTTGGCACTCAAATCTGTTTGCTGAATTAGCTTTACATATATTTCGTTACTTAGATCTGCTCGTCCAAATATCTTGCCATAGCTTTAGACATCGACCTAGGTATTTTTTACTGGACTTCATAAAAAAGCATATATGTTTTTCCTGTAATATCTAGTAGAGGAACTAATTTGTATGTCTAACAGATGGACATGAGTTGGATAACTTCTGCTCAAAGATTCTCCGCTGCATATGTCGAGGGGGTTGAAAACTTCATGAACTTTATCAGAGCTGAGTACGGTGGTCCAAAATCAGATGTGCTCTGCCCGTGTAGCAGTTGTATGAATTCAGTTACAAGACCCCAGTCAACTGTGCAAAATCATCTACACTTGTATGGGATGTCGGTCACATATACTAGGTGGGTTCATCATGGTGAAGCTGTGAACGTCAATGTTATTGAATACATGGAAGCAGGAGATCACCATCTTGATCTGCCTGATGCTCAGGTGGAAGAGGAGGAGGAGGTGGTGGTGGCGGAGCTAGTGAGTTTGACCAACATTGAAACAATGATACGAAATGCTCGTGCATTCCATGAACTTTCACCTGCAGGAGAAAAACGGTGGGCCCGCATGTTGGAACAATGCAACGTTGCTGTCACCACAAGAAATAAGCTATCAGTATTCTAAGCTATGGTCACCTTTCTTCAGGTGAAGACATCTGAGGGGATGACCAACAAATCATTCGATGTGGTGTTGGCTGCTTTCCGCAAATCTTTCCTAGATGCATCTGAGCTGCCACACACCTACAGTAAAATGAAGAATTTCCTTCGTGCAATTGGAATTGGATATGATATGATCCATGTTTGTAAGAATAATTGTGTTCTGTTCTGTAAGGATTGTGCCAACTTAAGTGAATGCCCGAAATGCAAACCATCAAGATGGGAAGATGGCGATGTTGTGAAGAGGATTCCTCATAATGTTCTGAGACTTTTTCCAATTACACCAAGATTGCAGAGGTTGTTTCATGATGCTGAAACAAGAGAGGATGTACTATGGCATTCTAGGAACCAGGAGTATAGAGATCGAATGTAATGAGCCATCCATCTCATGGTAGTGAGTGGAAAAGCTTCAATGATAAACACAAAGAGTTTCTTTGTTGACCCGAGAAACATTAGACTTGGCTTAGCAGGATGGATTTAACCCATTTGGCCACGAGAGCGCCACATATAGCATGTGGCCGTGCTTGTTATCCTTACAACATGCCTCCAAATGTCTGCACCAAAGAATCAAACTACATGATGGCCTTGCTCTTCCCGGGTCCAAAAGTCTTGGAAAGGATTTTGATTTGTTCATGGAGCCTCTTGGAGGAACTTCAACAGCTATGGAAGGGTGTTGTCACTCGAGACCTATATAGCAGCCCACCAGCTGATTTCTTTCTGCGTCTTTGTTATAATTTGGTGCATCCATGATCATCCGCTTTGGGCACTATGTCGTAGTATGACGACACATGGTTACAATGCATGTGTTCGTTGTGAACGGAATCCGCTGTCATACGCAATACTTAGCAAGATCTGTTACATTGGACACCGTCGTTTCCTTGCCAAGGACAAGCCGCATCCTAGAAAATACCGAAGACATGTGTTCAATGCAAAGCATGAAAACCATGATGCTCCAAAGAGGCTCACCGCCGATGAGTTGCAAGTGGAATTAGAGAAGGTCAGGCATATTACACCAGGAAACCATCCTTGTAATGGTAGCGGGAAAAGGAAGTGTGGCAGGGTAGAAGAGAGATTATTGTTTACCCGCAGGTCCACTTTGTGGGACTTGGAGTATTGGAAAGATTTGGATCTGCGGCATAATATTGATGTGATGCACATCAAGAAAAATATGTGTGACAGCATTATCGGCACACTTCTTAATATTGAAGGCAAGATGAAAGATACCTTAAAATCTAGGATTGATTTGACACACCTAGGTATCAGAAAGGATTTGCAGGTGCAAGATGAAGGTAAACCACGAGATATGGCACCAGCTGTGTCGTGGTTTTGTCACGGCAGATGTCCTCATGAAAGGACTTAGTCGTGGAGCCATCGCTATGGGTTAACTTGAAGGGGTTAAAGCGGACGCAAAGACACAAGAGTTATACTAGTTCGGCCCCTTCGATGAAGGTAAAATCCTACGTCTAGTTGTGATGGGATTGATGTGGTCTCGATGACTAGGGAGCAAATAAGCTTCGCCTAGGCCTCGAGTTGTTGTTGTCTCCCTTTGAACCGCCCCGGGTCGTCCCCTTATATGCACGGGTGACGCCCATCGGTTCAGAGAGTCCCAATCTCCGGTTCATACTCGTATCCAGGTTGGTCTCTCTCTATTCCTAACTTACAATACAAGTTTACATACCAGGTCGGTTTACGGCTACAGGTTCTAAATCGACTACAGACCTTGGGCCCTTAATTTATGCCTCTTGGACTTTTACACCGTTGAACTACTGATGAAGTTAACCCGGCCCAGATAGGCCGGTTTACGCCCAGTAGTAACATCCCCAACATTAGGCCCCAGATTGATTTGAACAGGTTCATGTCAATTCTTGATAAAAAACCTTCATCTTCAATACCTTCTTGAATTCGTTGAACCGTCGTGATGTCACCTTCTCCGGTTGCTGTAAACCGGCATGACGTCCCCATAAAGATAGCATTCACGATATCTTCTTTGTTTAACAGATCCGCAATAATCGAGGCGACAACTCTGCTTCCTAGATTTGTGGTTCCTTGATTCACGCGCCTGACACAGGTATCTTGCCTTATAAATAGGACCGAAGGGTCATTCCTTTTCTCCCCTCCGTCCCCTTTCTATTCGTCTTCCTCGCGTCGCTAGCCTCGGAGCTCCGCCGCCGCCCTCGACCTCTGCACCGTCTTGGGCCGCTGCATCAACCTGAACACACCAGAGAAACGCAGACTCTTCCGCATCTCCTCAACTCAGGTAGGTCCTCGGTTCCCCTCGACCTAGATCCGTTCTAGGGTTTCTTGTTCTTGCCGTGCTCCATGAACTGTTCATGCTCATACCAGACTCCTGGATAGATCTATGACACCTTGCTCTGATTATTAGTAGCTTTTAGCATCCGCCTGTAGTCTCGTGCTCATGTCCATAGATCTCGCACATCATCTCTGCTCATTGCATCAATACTGCTCTGCTGTATTCCTTTTTGGATATTTTTCTTCTTTTCTGATCTGGCTTCAGATCCTTCGTTGTAGAGAAATCTTGCGAAACCTGTTTCTGCACACTTAGCCGTTCGCAACCTCAAATGTTTTCAACATTTAGACCTTAGACCAGGCGGTTTAACTTAACATAGAAAAAATTAGATAAACCGTATACACCATTAGTCCCCTTGTTGAACCGCGAACTCCTTAACGCATAATCGCCGCTTCATAGAACTCAGTTTAGATTTATTTGTCTCCGATTTAGCATTGTACACGGTTCGCTCTTTGTCCCAACACATTTCTTGAACCGGATTTATATTTTTTGTAGATGGCCAAACAAGTATATGAGTGCAACTGGGCTCCTTCCCGTGTCACCGAAACCCAATTAAACAATCTGGTCCTGACTGGCGCTTTAGGAAGTAAAAATACTATCCATTGGAGGGTTCCTGGCAAAGAATGTCCACCCACACCTCAAGAAGGAGAGGTTGTAGTTTTCGCAGATCACCTAGCCCGGGGTTTCAATCCGCCCGGTTCAAAATTTTACCGGGATGTGTTAGCCAATTTTCAACTCCGTCCACAAGATACGGGCCCCAATTATGTTACCAATATTTGTCACTTCCAAGTTCTCTCTGAGGCATACTTTCAAGAAGAACCTACAGTTGAACTGTTTAGAGACTGCTTCCATCTAAACCGCCGCACAGAGTTCACTGACGGGCCCAACACAGAATTGGGTGGTGTGGCGATTCAAAAAAGAAAGGAGGTCACTTATCCTCATGTCAAACTGCATAGCCACCCCAAGGAATGGAATCAAACATGGTTTTATTGCAGAGACACTTCACCTGCAAATGAGAATCCTTTGCCCGGTTTTCGTCTGGAGCGACTCAGTAACACCCATCCCTTTCCGCAAAGATTAACTGCCAATGAGAGAAGTAAATATGCTCCTCAACTCTCCAAGCTCAGAGCCTTCATGGCCAATGGTTTAACCGGAATTTATCTCGCACGCTGTTGGATATCATGGAGCATACTGCCTCTCTCCCAGCGCTCCGGTTTAATGTGTGAGTACACTGGTAGTGTCGACGACCCCCTCCGACACGTTAATATCCAGCTCACCGATGATGAGGTCACCGAGGCTGTGAAGAAAATGCTGAATGAACCGGAACACCTCGTGCTCGAACGGTCTGCTCCCCTTCGTGCTACCAACAAACCGCCATCCGTAAGACTTGATTATTTTTACTGAATATATTACTGCTATTTCGCATCATTTTTAACATCAACTGCTGCTTAATCAGGGTGATGATCCATTCTGGAGTAAGAAACGTCTACAAGAGAAACCAGAGAAGCCAGACAAACCGGAAAAACCAATCCGGCAAAAGACCAAAGCTGTCAAGAAGACTGCTAATAAGAGGAAAACCATTGCATCTTCTGATCCGGCTGTGGACGATGATGTGGGTAATCCGGACCTTGAGGTAGAACTTGATTCACTTGGCTTACTTTTCACACGCCTAATTAATTATGATGTTTGTCGATGATGTGAAACCAGTAATGCTGATGTTGTAGAGGTAACTATTCTCTCCTCGACTCAAATCCTTTGCCTTCACTAAAAACCGTCGGGCAAACCGGAAAATTAAATTTTCTCATCCCTTGCTTACTTGGATCCCAAATTTCTTATGAAGACTCAACAACATGAAGCTCGCCGCACAACTTCGGCACAGTTGCCAGGTAGTTACCTCCACCGGTTTACGAACAGTCCGGTTCGGAAACTTCGCTCAGAGGTCTCTAATTTGCTTGTCGATTGCTTATCCTAAAGCAGGCTGTTTTCGTCAACCCCTTAATCCGTCGACCGATTATCGGTCACTTCCCTCCTCATCTGGCGAGTCATCACCACTCAGCTGCCACCACTTAAAACGGTGCTTGGGTAAGTTATACCTTTCATATTGTTTCTCTGCATCATTGTGTAGTATATGCCGATTTGATCGTTGTTGTGCCTTTTGAGGCCAAGCCTAGGCCAAGCAAAAGGCTCATCTGGATAAAGCGTCAAGAAGAGACGCTTACGAACCGGACGGCGCCCCAAATCTTGAAGCGGCCATCTGTGAAGACACGCCCAATGATCCACCACACAAGATAGACGATTTTGTTGTCAAGAAAGGCTGTTGACACCGCCTTCCTGCCGACCAGCCCGAAGCCCGACCGGATTGAAAAATCCACCGGTCCAATCCGCCTCTTTGTCAAACCGACCGCCTGGTCAAAGCGGTGATACCAAGGACGATGACATCGTGATTACTGGCTTTGGCCACAGCGAACCGGGTAATCCAGTCGCTTTATCCAAACATTCTGCCAAAGAAGAGTTTGCCACTATGAGCAAGGGCAAGTGGGATGTTGATCTGGCAACTTATGCCTCTGAACCCCAAGACCTTCATTACGCTACTTGAATCGGCTATATACCAGCCGCGATTATGAAGCTGGCCTGGTGAAGATGATGAAAGAAAAATTCGAGGTAACTTCCATGTTCTTTACCCGCTTGGATATTTCAATTTTTGTTAACTCTCCTAGCTCCCAAGGGCCGGTTCAACTTAGTATAGTTAAACCAGGACATAACATAAACTTAATGCTTCAGAATCCACTGATGTAGCCCCCAAGGGCCGGTTCAACTTAGCATAGTTAAACCGGGACTGTAATTTATATCGCCGCATCAGAACATGTTCGAGCAAATAGCCATTAGCCCCCAAGTATCAAGTTGAATACCTGTATTGAGCTTGGGACTTTGTGATTTTATTGATAGACAAAGATCAAATATGCATTAGCCCCCAAGTGCCATGTGTATGACTGGTTATGCATTTGGGACTTGCAATGAAGATATTAACATGCTCCCTTTTTGTTGCAGAATGAGATACGCCAACAAGCCTTCCAAATCAATGATCTTCAAGAAAATCAAGTCTCAACAAGCGTAAACCTCAAGGCCAAGGATGAGCTGAAACCGCCTTGACTACCATGGAGCAGCTCAAGGAGTGGTTCAAGTCTCGAGCGGGTCGGTGGGATCTTGAAAAGGCCGCTTTAACCAAAAGGTTGAAAATGCTGAAGCTGCCCTTAAACCGGTGGTAGATGAGCTGACCGGCGTGAAGCGGCAAGTGCATTCCATGACTGTTGCCATCTTCGGTAAGCTTCCTTTGGCTTATATGATAATCTTGACCTTCTTATGATGAGTCCGGTTTGTGATTTTTCTTGCAATGTTGTAGGCACACGCATTGGTCACTTGGGGTCAGATGTTCGGAAGAAATTGAAGGCTGCCTATACCTTAATAGAGCAGCTGTACACTGGAGCGCAGCGGATCATCTCCACTGCATCACATAACAATCCAGCACCCTCCTTAATCCAAGATACTCTTAGGAGGTTGTCAATGCTTCCCGCCCGGATCGAAGAGCTAAAGAAATCTACTGCTCGAACCGGCGTGTAAGTGCATCTAGTGCCCCTTAGTGATTTTGGTGGATTGAAGACTTATAGGTTAAGGAACTAATGCGTTTGTGAGTGTACACAGGTCTATAAGTCTATGAGGAGTTTGATATTTAAAGAGAAAGTTGACCCCTAAAAATGAAGTTCTTTGACTGAAGACTTTGATATTCTGAAGACTTTCTGAAGAATTTGAAAGTGAAGAAATTGGTGTGACCTTGAAGACTTGGTATTCATTTGAGGAACATGAAGCGTGAAGACTTTTGTTTTCGTAGTTTCATTTTCTCTTTCTTGAGTCATAGGAAACACCGTACTGTTAAAGGGGGTCGAGGAAATACTAAGGAAAAATTTCCATGTGATGCTCAACTCAAAATCCTACACCTACCAATCCCTTCGAGTGAAGCCTTTGGAAATCTCATACAGCTCAGTCAATTTCTTGATGATGAGACGAAGTTCTTACAGTCACGAGAATTTGTTCGACCGAGGAGTTAGGAATTCGCCAGTCTTGGATTGCCTACAATGAGGAACATGATAGCCCCGAGGAATTTGTGATTCAAATTTCCGACCGTTGTTGTGCTGCGCGCCAGCTGCCCCAAAATATCTTATCCACCTAACGGTCATATCATGAAGGGCATTTATGTCTTATCATGCCGGGCTGCTCCCTAGGCTATAAATAGCCGCCCCCTACAACCACAAGCTGGTTGGCTGCTCCGAGAGAACTTGACACTTGTCATTTGAGAGCAACCCATCCTCCGAGGACTTTGAGCGAAAATCATCGAGCGAGGAAAAACCCCAAAAACCAAACCCCTACAAACCCAAAGTGATTGAGCATCACTGAAGAAATTGATCCTGCGTGGATCCGACGCTTGTTACCTTTGAAGACTGTGCTTCTTCCAGATGGTTAGGCGTCATGGTCTAGAGCATCCAAGAGGAATTGTGGATTGCCGAGTGACCAAGTCTGTGAAGGTTTGGAAGTCGCCTGAAGACTTACCACGAGTGATTGGACGAGGTCTGTGTGACCTTAGTTCAAGGAGAATACGGTGAGGACTTGGTGTCCTGAGCTGCGTGCTCAGCGATCGGGTGTCCGGACTGTGTGTCCTCGAGTTTAAATACTCAACCGCCCAACCAGACGCATAACCGAGACAACAGTTGGAACTGGTCTACCAAATCAATGTCTTCACCAACCTAACTGGTTCTATTTCCTCAACCTTTTCATTTCCTCATTATTGTGTTGA
The DNA here is from genome assembly GCA_021605205.1 of Aegilops longissima. Classification (NCBI taxonomy): domain Eukaryota; kingdom Viridiplantae; phylum Streptophyta; class Magnoliopsida; order Poales; family Poaceae; genus Aegilops; species Aegilops longissima. Next base: position 456,468,348 of record CM038681.1, on the reverse strand, counting down.
GTGTTTGTTCATATCTGTGTTTGAAGACTTTGATCAAGACTTTCTCAATTTCCTCAGTTCAATTTCTTCACCGCTTTGTCTTCATCTTGTGTTATCCTGTGATTACGCTTTCTGAACTCTGTGCTAGTCTTCATTTCATCATGATGACCATGCACGTATTCTGTTATGCTTACTTCTGAGTACCTATTCCGCTGCAAGTAGTTCTTCGCTAAGGAATTTCCTCACCGGCAAATTCCTCAGTGAAGAATTCATAAAAATCGCCTATTCACCCCCCCCCTCTAGTCGATATAATGCACTTTCAATTGGTATCAGAGCAAGGTACTCCCTTGTTCTGTGTGATTTTGGTTTAACCACCTGGAGTTTTAGTTATGTTCGACCGCAGGTATGATCAAGGTCTCAGCAGGGTGTCCTACCTTTGATGGGACGGACTACCCCTACTGGAAGAACAAGATGCGAATGCATCTTGAAGCAATTGACAATGATCTCTGGTATGTTGTGGAAACTGGTGTTCCCTCAGTCACACCTTCTCTGAATGCTGCTCATGTGAAGAGATTCAAGCAACTCGATTCTCAAGCAAAGAATATCATATGTGGCCATCTGAGCAAAGGTCAATATGGAAGAGTGAGTGCTTTGGAATCTGCCAAGCTCATCTGGGACAGGCTGTCCAAAGTGAATGAAGGAGTCACAACTCAGCGTGACTCTCGAGTTGATGTTCTTAGGAATCTCTTCAACCGCTTCAAAAGACTCGACAACAAAAATGTTCAACAAACCTTCGATCGCCTCACTGACATCTCAAATGAGCTTCAAGCTCTTGGCGCCACTGACATCACCAATCATGAGGTGGTGAAGAAATTGTTAAGATCGCTTGATTCCTCATTTGATACTCTGGCACTGATGATACAAGAGCGTGCTGACTACAAGTCACTTGATCCTGCTGATATCCTCGATAGGCTAAATACTCATGAGTTCCAACTTCTTCAAAAGAGAGATCTCTATGGTTCTAGCTATGGAAAACGCGTGCCTCAAGGCCAAGGCTGTGTGCGAATCGAGTGTGAAGACTCTGGTAGTAGCCTTGGAGATCCTGAAGAATTAGGCCAGGAGCTTGCACTGCTCGTGAAGAAATTCCAGAAGTTCTCAAGACGTGGTCGATTTAGAAAATCCTCAAGGAGCAGTGATTCCTCATCCAGTGACTATAAGAGAAGACTTTGCCACAAATGCAAGAAACCTGGTCACTACATCCAAGATTGTCCTCAATGGGAAAAGGAATTAAAGAAGAAGAAACACACGGATTACAGTTCTGATGACGCGAAGAAGAAGAAGAAATCATCGAAATCTTCATCATCAAAATCCTCAAAGCCTTCTTCTCACAAGAAGAGCAGCTCCAAAAAGGCTCGGGCATTCATTGGCAAGGAAATGGACTCTGAAGCTGAATCGAGGAACATGAGGAAGAGGAGGCATCGAAGAATCTGAGTCCGGTGTGGCAAGTCTAGCTCTTGCTATCGCTTTCGTCAACAAGTCCATCTTCAACTCAAGAAAATGACCTCACCAACAATGTCGATGAAGATAGTGATGACTACACTCCCACCTATTGCTTCATGGCAAAGGGTGCCAAGGTACTCAAATATACCTCCTCGAATCTAGTGAAAATGAATCGATGAAGATCTAAAGCCCAGCTTACTCAAAACTTGCTAAAATTGCTGTAAAACAACAAAGGGCTTTGGAAAAGGTTCAAAACATGCTAGATAAGAGTGATGATATGTTAGGTGAAGAAATGGATCGCACTAAAGCCCCGATCGAAAATCTTCAGAGACTTCGCCTAGGCTTGACAACCTTCAAGGTCATCATAACACTCTCTTATCGATCATGAGAAACTTTCTTATGAATTTCTTCAAAGAAAGCAAGATCTTGAGAAGCTAAGAGTGAGTTATGAAGATCTTCGAAGGAGCGCGATTCATTACTTGCTCAACAAATCAGCACTTCTCGTGAAGAATTTGTTCCTCCATGCTTAAAGTGCATTGAACGTGAATCTGCTAATTCTTCACCTGAATGTTCAAATGCTTCAACTGTTACAAATTCTTCACCTGCCTCTGCTATCACTAATTCCTCATCTGAGGACATTGCTAGTATCACTGACGATGCAGGGCTGAAGGAATTGTACATGACAGGCATGTACAAAAGCCTCAAAGGGCATCAGACTCTTTGTGATGTGCTTAAAAAGCAGATCCTCAACAGAAACCCTAGGAAAGAGGGTATAGCCTTTGAGAGGAAACTCAATGCTGATGGAACATATTGGAAGCCCGAAAAGATCCCAAAACCTCATGGGTTGCTGCAAAGGGACCTCCAGATGATCCATTCTAACTTATCTGGCTTTACTTGCGAATCTCCTCATTCTTCTGATGAGTCATTTGACTCCAACTATAAACTGTTCAAAAATCAGAATGGTGAAGCATTTGCTAGATATGTTGGCACTAACTGCAGGAACGGTTCCCCTATGAAGAAAATCTGGGTTCCCAAGAAGTGCCTTGAAAGTCTTCAGGTGAATATACTCATGACACCACCTGTGAAGAATAGGAACCCCAGATCAAATTCTTCATATGGACCAAAATCTTCATATGGATCCAAGTCCTCATACGGACCAAATTCCTCACGTGGATCAAATTCCTCAAAAGGAACAAAGTCCTCACATGATTATCATCGTGCTAACAACTCTGTTTCGCAGGGTAGAGCTAAGGGCTATGAATATGTGCATTATTCTTCAAACCATTATGTTCATAAGTCCTCGAAGAATTTCTCTGCTTATTCATATGCTTACCCTAACCCCTCTTATGTGAAACGAAATGGTTTGGCTTCTATGCCACCATTCTCATATGGTTCTCGCAGACTGATGAACTCTTTGCCACCCCTTCAGATGTGGGTGGTGAAGAAAAGAACTAATCTCTTCTGCGAGGTCAGGTCTCCAGACGTGCCTTAACGTCTCAAGAATTTCTTGGGACCCGACAAAAATACCGAAAGGACGCAGCTAATCATGATGAAATGAACTTTCATTTCACACGCCCTCATACTGCTTATCCGAATCTCGACCGATGAAATTCATCGATGAACTTGATATCATATTCTTCACGATGAAGTATATGAGATCGTAAGTTGTACTAATTCATCCGCAGGATGATCAACCCAAAGCCACCGAGTGGGTTCTCGATAGTGGATGTACAAATCACATGATTGGTGACAAGAATCTATTGATGGATGCTCTCTTATCACCATCACATCTGAAGCATATCATCTTTTTTGACAAAGGCAAAAGTCGTATTGGGTCTTGGTAAGGTTGCAATCTCTAAGGACATACACATGGACAAAGTCATGCTTGTTGAGTCCTTAGGATACAACCTCATGTCGATCTCAATGCTTTGTGATCTTGATATGGTTGTTATCTTTGGCAAGTATCGTTGTGTTGTGATTATGGAAGTGACAATTCCAAAGTCTTCGAAGGCTTTAGGAGAGGAGACTTGTATATTGTTGACTTCTCTACAGGACCACAACCAGCCGTGTGTCTACTTGCAAAAGCTTCAGAAGGCTGGCTATGGCATCGGCGACTTGGTCACGCAGGCATGAGGAATTTGCACACGCTTGCAAAGAAGAAGCATGTCATTGGCATTGAGAATGTCAAATTCCTCAAGGATCACTTATGCGGAGCCCGTGAAGCTGGAAAAATGACCAAGGCCAAGCATCCATCGAAGACTATCATGACCACTACTCGCCCCTTGAATTGCTTCACATGGACCTTTTGGTCCCAATCATTACTCATTGTCGTTAATGATGCATCTCTATATGGCTTTGTTATTGTTGATGATTACTCTCGTTACACATTGGTACACATTGTTACTTACAAAAATCAAGTGCAGGAAGTCTTCAAACGATTTTCCTCGAGGGCTTCTACCAACTTTGGTGTGAAGATCAAGCACATCAGGAGTGACAATGGAACTGAGTTCAAGAATTCCGGCCTTGATGACTATCTTGATGAACTTGGTATTACTCATGAGTTATCTGCTCCTTATACTCCTCAGCAAAATGGCGTCGTGGAGCGCAAGAACAGAACTCTTGTTGAGATGGCTCGCACTATGCTTGATGAATACAATACGCCTAGTCGTTTTTGGATTGATACAATTGATACTGCATGCCACATCATCAACAGAGTATATCTTCACAAATTCTTCAAAAAGACTGCCTATGAACTCCTCACTGACAAGAAACCCAATGTAAGTTATTTGAAAGTCTTCGATGCTAAATGCTGGATTAGAGATCCTCATCACAACTCTAAATTTGCACCGAAAGCACATGAAGGTTTTATGCTTGGTTACGGAAAGGACTCGCACACCTACAGAGTCTTCAACATCACTCTTCACAAGATTGTTGACATTGTAGATGTGCGGTTCGATGAATCTAATGGCTCGCAAAGAGAGCACCTACCTTCTGTGTTAGATGAACCAGCACCTGAGGATTCAATCAGGTTAAAGGCAACTGAGGATGTCATTCCTACTGAAGAATCTGCTGAAGAATTCATTCCTGTACGCGAAGAACGTCGAGCTGATGCACCTGAAGATAATGCTGAAGACAATGGTGCTGAGGAAAATGATCAAATTCCTCGACGACATCCAGCTCATCCTCGCGTTGCAAAAGAAGTGCAAGTTGACAAGATCATCAATGACATTAAAGCGCCAGGTCCTCTCACACGCTCAAAAGCTTCACATTTATCTAACTTTTGTGGGCACTATGCTTTTGTCTCTATCACAGAGCCCACTAAGGTAGATGAAGCATTTCTGGAGCCGGAGTGGATTCAGGCTATGCAAGAAGAATTACATCATTCGAACTCAACAATGTCAGGAACTGGTCAAACGTCCAGATCCTCGCAAGCATAATATCATTGGCACAAAGTGGATCTACCGCAACAAGCAAGATGAAAATGGTCTTGTGGTGAGGAATAAGGCACGACTAGTAGCTCAAGGCTACACACAGGTTGAAGGAATTGATTTCGATGAAACTTTTGCACCTGTTGCTAGACTTGAGTCTATTCGCATATTACTCGCCTATGCTAACCATCACAATATCACTTTATATCAAATGGATGTGAAAAGTGCATTCCTCAATGGTAAGCTTGAGGAAGAAGTATATGTTGCTCAACCCCCAGGTTTTGAAGATCCAAAGAATCCTGACAAAGTCTTCAGACTTAATAAGGCCCTCTATGGTCTCAAACAAGCGCCACGGGCGTGGTATGATACATTGAAGGAATTCTTCGTGAAGAATGGCTTCACACCCGGTTCACTCGACCCTACTCTCTTTACTAAATCTTATGATGGTGAACTGTTTGTGTGCCAAATATATGTTGATGATATTATCTTTGGCTGTACTGACCAACGTTATAGTGATGAATTTGCCTATATGATGAGTGAAGAATATCAAATGTCTATGATGGGAGAGTTGAAATTCTTCTTAGGTCTTCAAATTCGTCAACAACACAATGGCATATTCATATCTCAGGAGAAATACCTCAAAGATGTCCTGAAGAAATTCGGCATGCAAGATTGCAAAGGCGTCAAAATTCCTATGCCCACAAATGGCCATCTATGCAATCGATGAAAATGGTATTGACTTCGATCACAAGGTATACCGCCCATGATTGGTTCTTTATTGTACTTATGTGCATCTAGGCCAGATATAATGCTTAGTGTTTGCATGTGTGCCCGATTTCAAGCTACACCAAGGAATCACACCATAAGGCTGTGAAGCATATTCTTCGATATCTAGCTCACACACCAACACTAGGATTATGGTACCCCAAGGGCTCTACTTTTGATCTCATTGGATATTCGACTGACTATGCTGGTGATCGTGTGGACCGCAAGTCAACATCTGGTACTTGTCATTTCCTTGGACGATCTTTGGTCTGTTGGTCCTCGAAGAAACAAAACTGCGTATCACTGTCTACTGCGGAAGCTGAATACATTGCTGCTGGCTCGTGTTGTGCTCAATTGATGTGGATGAAGCAAACTCTCAAGGACTATGGCATCAACGTGAAGAATGTGCCTCTCTACTGTGACAATGAGAGTGCCATCAAGATTGCTCACAACCCAGTCCAGCACTCGAAGACAAAGCACATTCAAATTCGTCATCATTTTCTTCGTGATCATGTGTTGAAGGGCGACATCTCCATCGAGCACGTGAAGACTGAAGAACAGCTAGCTGATATCTTCACTAAGCCCTTGCATGAGAAGAGATTTAGCAAGTTGCGGTGTGAGCTAAATATTTTAGAATCTTCGAATGTTCTTTGAAAAGGACACACATCCTAACACTTATGCAAAATTGATGACTTAGATGTGCAACACATGAAGAAACGTTTTCTTCAATCAATGAAGAATAACACACTTAGTGTGAAGAAATTAATGAAGAATTTGATTCTCAGAACCCTACGACAATTGTACGCGGTGTCTGAAATCATCATTCTTATACGGTGGGACACGCCACCACCAAAGTTGAAAAATCTTCAATTTGAGTTTTTTTCTCAGTTTTGAAATTCTTCAGTTTTTCAAATTCTTCAACTTTGCAAAATCTTCACTGTTTCTGCCGTCTTTCTTCATTGGCTATATATATATATATATATATATATATATATATGGGTTTATGTCCTCTACAGCATTCACTTATGGCTATTTCTTCAAGTCGCTTTTTCTGCTAAGTGAATGTGATCGGACCCTTCCCCCTCTATGCTATACTCAACCCAATCTATTCACAAATTCTTCATGTGCGTTCTATTTTGAAACTTGTTCAAAATCTTCACTGTGTCCTTGACAGCTGAAGAAATTGCAAACGGAACTTTAAAACTGATCTTATCCAAACTTTCGGTTTTGCCACTCAAATCGTTCCGCATCCCACGATGCATTATTTTACTCACCCACAATCGTACACGATCTCCACTACACAGTACGTGGATGACACATGTCGTGAGAAGGGAAATGGTCAGGGGCACGTTCGTCCTAAATCTTTGGGAGATCCGTTTTTCACCGTGTCTATAAATACCCCTCTCCCCCTCCTCACTTCTTTTACTCCGCTCGACCTCTCTCTCTCGCTCGAGCTCCTCATACCCTAGCGCCGCCGCTACTCCATCGTCGCCGGTGAGGAAGAGCTTCACTGCCTCGACCTCGCCGCTAACGATACTTCGTGCCGACCCATGAAACCTCACTTCGCCGCCGCCGTAGCTGTCTTCCTCCGCCAAGTTAGGGCGTGGAAGATCTGAACTTACGAACTTCCCAACTGTTCTTCCAAGTTCGTCGTGTTCTTCACTTCGGGTAATTAAAAGTTACTTTCATTACTCGCTTCGATTCTCAAACCTTCCTGAAAATCTTCAAAGGTGTTTATTCTTCAAATCTTCACACATATGAACACCTCCAAACAAATATGCTCTTGATTCGTTTCTCTAAGCAATGATTTTCTTCAAGATTCCTCAATTGTGTAGATCCTCGATCTGTACAACTCTTGAACCTAAGACAAAGAACGCTTAGTGAAATTCTTCAAGGCTCATCTGGTCAAAATCCTCAAAACTTGTTCTTTTTGAAAAACTTCTGAGAACGCATATGACCTCTCCAAATTCCTCGCAACTATACTCTGTTCACAGGTACACATGTCCGCTGCTGAATCACTAGGTTCTCATCAACTTAACTCATTTGTAGTGTTCCTCAAAGAAAAACTGGATACTTCTTCAGAGAACTCAATTGTTCAGATTCCTCGACTGAAGAACATGGCAGACGGTAAGAAGCCACAGAAAGGAGGAAAGAAACCTGAGGTTATGACTGCGTTTGAAATCCCTGAGGAAATTTATGCTGACTATTGCACACCTGATGAAGAAAACAAAAATCAGCGCAAGGTGCGTATTCAGAAGATTGAACGGAGATGGGCAAGGGAATGGAGGGAGTACAGATATGTGACTCCAAAGTACATGAAGAAATTCGCTCTCAATCCTCCATGCCCAAGAGCTCTGTTGGCACCTGGCCAAGTAGCTGATCCCACAAGCATCAAACGTGGTGAGGACTTTCCTGATGAATGGGCTAAGCGCCAAGCTAAATTGGCAAAACAAGCCAAGGAGGCAGTGAAGAAATTCAATGAGGATTCTGCCACTGCTACTGCTACTGAGGCCTCGGTAAAACCGAGGAAATCCATGCCTAAGAAGCCTGCTCATAAGCCAAGTGCTTCACCATCAGCGCCCTCACGGCCAAGTTCCTCAGCAGCGCCCTCAAGGCAAATTCCTCACACTGCTACAGCTCCACCAAAGTCCTCAACAGCTCCTTCAAAATCATCAGTTCCTGTGCATCTGGCTACATGTCAAAGGACTGCTGGTTTCTCAATTGCCTCTGGAGTTTCGGCAAGTTCCTCAGCAGCACCAATTTCATCATCTGACCCGACTCTGCTGAAGACCAAAGCAACAGCTGGATGAGTTCCTTGGCCAAGTCCAAAGAAGAAACAGGTTGCATTCCATGTGCCTTCTGATGATGAAGCTTCTGATGATGAACTTGCGGAAATCATCAGAGACCGTCAAGAAAAGGCCGCTAGAGCCAAAGGCACATTTGTGCCATTGCTGTTGGATCCGAAGAAAGTCCTCGATTATGTTGATCTCTGGCACAAGGATCCCAATACCCCTATGCCTGACTTTCATCTGACACCTGGACAAAGTCATATGTTGACTCACTTCATCGCTGAAGAAAAATGGAAGTTTGAGAAGGCAAGAGAAATCAAAAAGGCTCAATACAGAAAGGAGAAGTTCCTGAAGAAAAACGTTGTCAAAATGACACCTGAGGAGCTTCTCAAGGTCCAGACTTAAATTCAAGACCTCAGCAAAAACTTCGATTCCTATTATGCTGATTGGCAAGGAGCCAAGGTCAGATTCGTCAATCTGACGAAGAAATTCACAAATGTTGCTGCCCCAACGCAACATGCAATTCCTCAGGCTGAAGCCTCAGCTCAGCAGACTGAAGAACATGCCAGCACCGCTGATGACGTTCAGGCTGTTGATGAAAATACTAGTTCCAGGGCTGATGATCCCATTCCAGCCGCTGAAGAAATTGCCAGGGCATCCACTAGTGGTGCGCCTGAAGAAACTGAAGAAGTCAGGGCAACTGCATCAGTTGCGCCTGAAGAAATTCAACCAAATTCCTCAGCTCCTCCTGCGCCAACTCCAACTCCAATTCTTCCATCTGCCTCTGAGGTGAAGAAAACCAAGGCTGCAGAACGAGCTGCTGTGAAGAAAAGGAAAGCATCAGCTGTGTCACATTCCTTGGCTGCGAAGAAAATGAAGCCAATGACCAGCTCATTCGAAAATCCAATTGATGCTTTTCCGATTTCCTCCATGCCATCAAAGGACCTTGTTCCTTTTGGAGAAGACTATGAGATCCCAATCGGATCTGATGTAGCGACCAGACCCGAATGGATCAAGTCTCGTGCTCGATGTCATCCTCGGATCAAGAATGTCGACACCACACAAGATTTTGAAGGATTTATAGCGAGTAGCAATCACACACTTATTACATCGTTGTCCACAAGGGACTTATTACAATAATATGGCTTAAGGCCATCTAATAATAACAGCGGAAGGCTTGGAAGATAAGTGAGTCCATCAACTCCATCGGCATCACCGAGTATAGAACCACGACCTAACACCTTACTCGTAAATGCGAAAAGTCTCGCAACGTGAAAAGCTGCAGCCCGAAACGGGTCAAGACATGGAATATCTTGGCAATGTAACACATAGAGAGCAATGAAGGAATAAGCCTATACTACATGCATATATGGCTGGAGGTAAGGCTCTACGGTTACATTTTTGCATAAAGCTAGTTTTTCCCTACAACAAAGGAATAATTTTATTTAACTATCATGGTGGTTGTTAAACATTGAGAATGGTTGACAGCATCCTCAATCCCAATTAAAAAGTAATCATCAAAATCCCAATAACATTTATTAGAAGTAACATGTTGATATTCACATGATATTCAATTACCGGATACTCAAAACGTCCATAACCAGGGACACGGCTAATCATGATTAGTTTATACACTCTGCAGAGGTTTGCGACTTTTCCCCATTAAGACTCGATCGCCTCCGCTTGGTTCTCGTGACTACATGGTGTTTGAGAAACGGATGACCGAGACATAGTCTTTCGAAGCGCTAGCACCTTACATGTGGGTAGACCGTACCAACCTACATCCCCTACATCAGCTAGCCTACCCGTAAGAGTTCGCACAACTTAGTCAACTACGCCAGAGCCCATAATTGGCTTGTGGCTGCACACGGAAGTTTCCAGTTTGAATAATCTTATGATCCCTTAGAGCACAGGTGGCGGTCCAAAGAAATACAGCAAGTCTCGATGGAAACCAGTGCCTCAATCCACCCAGATGTGTGTTTAGGTTGCCACCTTAGATAAACCATTAATTAACAATCTCACATCTGTCATGGATATTCACTCACCCAATCCACGTCTACTAGCATAGCATGGCATAATAAGCAAACGAGAAGTAACTCCCAAGGTTTCATAAGTAAACAGTAATAGGTACTACCTCAATCTACTTCCCAACCCACAATTTAATTAGATCCTAAACATGCAAGTGCTTGAGGGTTGATCTAATGCATAAAAACTGGGTAGTAGAAAAGGTATGATCAAGTGTTACTTGCCTTGCCGATGATCCATGAGACCTAGAGATTCAAGTAACAAGCGGCGACCGGTGATCTAACGCAAACAAACAACAAGCATACAATAAGTACTCATCTAATGCACAGGGAAAACTCGAATAAAAGATCTAACCAGAGAGTTCAACTTAAGAACCCTGGTTGCAAAAGAATCAAATCAAATGAAGCATCGAAAGTCGAAACGCGAGAGAGAACGACTCGGTTTAGCAATCTGAAACTAGGGCCAAATTTTACAGTAGCAAAACTCTGTGTAAGTAGGTTAGTCGGAACGGCGGTTTCGTAACGAAACTCCAGGCGCTTGAATCACCTGATTCCGATAAACGAGCGAGAAAATAAACAGATTTGAAAATCGAATCAGAAATCGAATTCAGAAAAATAACGGATTAAATCCGATTAAAAGAAAACGACGAACAGATTAAACAACGGACGTTCGTTAACAGAACTAATCCAACGAACACGTTCATTGAAACGAACAGTTCGGTGAACGTTCACTAAATAAGAAAACCGAAAAAAATAAAAAAAATCATCTAGGGTTTTTCTTTTTAAAAAAACCGAACATCTCAAAAAAAAATTGGATCGGGTTTTCTAAAGAAAACCGGACCGGGGGGGTTTGCGGCGGCGGCTACCTCCGGTGGCTCGCCGAGGCTCCGTGGCGGCGGTGGTCCGCGGGTCGGGAGGGGTCGGCGGGCGGGCGAGTGGCGGCGAGGGGCTCCCGTGTGGCGTCGAGGCGGCGGCCGAGGCGGGTGGCGACGGCGCTGGTGGAGGGCGGCGGCGGCGGCTCGGGTTGGGGGAGGAGGGGGCGGGGTTAAATAGGAGGGGGGTCGGCGCTTGGGGAGGGGCAAGCTGATGGCGCAGTGTCCGAACCGGACGGCGGGCGGCGGGCGGGCGGCGCGGCGGGAGTCCGCAGTGCCGAGGGGAGAGGAGGGGTCAGGCGGCTGGTGGGCTGGCTGGGCCTTGGCCAGTGCGGGGCGCAGATTTTTTTTTAAACAAAACTAAACGAATTTAAAATAAAATCAAACGAACTCCAATTTAATAAAATTAATTTTCCCGACTCCTAAAATGAGTCGAACAAAATGAACTTTAAAAACGGGCAAATATGCATATTTTTTTAAATGCTCATTTTGCCTAAAGCAAATAAATCCTCAAAACCAAATTTTGATTTATTTATAATATCTTCATTTTCCTAAATGTTGGGAAAGTCATATTATTCCTCTCTTAACTTTTTATATCGGAAAAACTTTTGAAGATAAATAAATAAATCCCAATGATCCTATTTTCAAAATTTGAGAAATCTCAAATATGAAAATAATGAAACTTCCAACTCTCTCCGGGGGTCCTTGAGTTGCGTGAAATTTTCTAGGATCGGAAAATGCGAGAAAATATGATATGCATGATGACCTAATGTATAACATTCCAAATTGAAAATTTGGGATGTTACAAACCTACCCCCTTAAGATGAATCTCGCCCTCGAGATTCGGGTTGGCTAGAAAATAGGTGAGGGTGGTCCTTAAGCAAAACTTCCTCTCTTTCCCAGGTGGCTTCATCTTCGGTGTGGTGGCTCCACTGAACTTTGCAAAACTTGATAACCTTGCTGCGGGTAACTCTGCTAGCATAATCGAGAATCTTAACTGGTTTTTCCTCATATGTTAAATCATCCTTCAACTGAATTGCTTCCAGTGGCACTGTGTCTCTTAACGGTACCTCTGCTATCTCGGGGTGACATTTCTTCAACTGAGAGACATGGAATACATCATGAACTCCTAACAGTCCTTCTGGCAATTCCAACTTATAAGCAACTTCTCCCATGCGTTGCAAAATCTTATAGGGTCCAACGAAACGTGGGGCTAACTTTCCTTTAACTCCAAAACGCTTAACTCCTCGAAGCGGGGATACTCTAAGATATACTCTGTCTCCAACTTCGTACTCAATCGCTTTGCGCTTTGAATCGGCATAGCTCTTACATGGACTGGGCTACCTTGAGCCTGTCTCGAATCAACTTAACCTTCGCTCGGACTCCTTAATCAAATCTGGTCCAAACAATCGACGATCTCCGTTTAGTCCCATGACAACGGTGTCCTGCACCTTCTTCCATCTGAGCCTCAAAAGGTGCCATCTTCAAGCTGGTTTGGTAATTGTTGTTGTAGGAAAATTCTGCATACGGCAAATTATCATCCCAACTAGATCCATAATCTAGTGCACAAGCTCTCAGCATATCTTCCAAAATCTGATTGACTCTCTCAGTCTATCCATCGGTCGTGGGTGGAAAGCTGTCATGAATTCCAATCTAGTTCCCAATGTTTCGTGCAACTGGTTCCAAAATTTTGAGGTAAATTGGGTTCCGTCTATGACACGATGCTCCTCGAACTCCGTGTAAACACACAATTCTGGTCATGTATATCTTTGCCAACTTAGCACTGCTATAGGTAGTCTTGACTGGAATGAAATGAGCTAACTTAGTCAAACGATCGACTATGACCCAAATCGAGTCATATCCTGAACGGGTCTTTGGCAAACCTGTGATGAAATCCATGCCTAGTTTATCCCACTTCCATTCGGGTATCGGCAATGGTTGTAACAATCCTGCTGGCTTCTGATGCTCTGCTTTTACTTTCTGACATACATCGCAAACTGCTACATACTCCGCAATATCCTTCTTCATTCCGGTCCACCAGAAAGTATTCTTCAAATCCAAATACATCTTGGTATTTCCTGGGTGAATCAAATAGGGTGAATCATGGGCTTCTTGTAAAATCAATTTCCTGATCTCTGGGTCATTTGGCACATAAACACGGTCTTCAAACCATAGGGTATCGTGCTCATCCTCACGAAATCCTTTAGCTTTTCCTTTGCTCATTTTCTCCTTTATAGAGGCAACTTCCTTATCTGCCTTTTGGGCTTCTCTGATTTTGTCCATCAGTGTCGACTAAATCTCCAATGCTGCTACATAGCCTCTCGGAACTATTTCCAAACATAGCTCCCGAAGGTCCTCGGCTAACTCATTGGGTATCCCTCCCATCATTAGGGTATTGACGTGGCTCTTACGGCTCAATGCGTCTGCTACGACATTAGCCTTTCCGGGGTGATAATGCAATCTCATATCGTAATCCTTGATAAGCTCTAACCATCTCCTTTGTCTGAGATTCAATTCCTTCTGTGTGAAGATGTACTTCAAACTCTTGTGATCCGTATATACTTCACAATGATTACCAATGAGAAAATGTCTCCATGTCTTTAAGGCGTGCACAACGGCTGCTAACTCCAAATCATGTGTGGCATAATTCAACTCATGGGGCTTAAGTTGTCGTGAAGCATATGAAACAACTCTTCCTTCCTGCATAAGCACTGCTCCAAGTCCTCGACGTGAAGCGTCATAATACACCTCATAGTCCTTAGTCCGATCGGCAATATCAAACTGGTGAGGTAACCAATCTTTTCTTCAACTCCTGAAAACTTGCCTCACATTCCTCAGTCCATATGAATTTGTTATCCTTCTTCAACAATTCTGTCATAGGCTTGGCAATCCTTGAGAAATTCTCAATGAATCTTCGGTAGTATCCTGCGAGTCCAAGGAAACTCCGAATCTCTCCAACTGTCGTTGGTGCTTCCCATTTGGTTACGGTCTCAACCTTTGTGGGGTCAACTGCTATTCCTTCTCCGGATATAACATGTCCGAGAAATCCAACTTCTTTTAGCCAAAACTCACACTTGCTGAACTTGGCATACAACTGGTGTTCCCTTAGTTTCTCCAAAACCAATCGCAAATGTTCCTTGTGTTCCTCTTCATCCTTCGAGAAAATCAAAACGTCATCAATGAACACCACGACGAACTTATCCAAAAACTCCATAAACACTTTGTTCATCAGGTTCATGAAATAGGCTGGTGCGTTAGTCAGTCCAAATGACATAACGGTATACTCATACAGTCCATATCTCGTGGTAAATGCTGTCTTGGGTATGTCCTGCTCCCGAATCTTCAACTGATGGTACCCTGATCGTAAATCGATCTTGGAAAACACTTTAGCTCCTTGCAAACGGTCAAATAGGTCATTTATCATAGGTAGTGGGTACTTGTTCTTGATTGTGACTTCATTCAATCCACGATAATCAACAACCATTCTTAACGATCCATCCTTCTTCTCCACTAACAGTACGGGTGATCCCCAAGGTGAAGAGCTTGGGCGAATAAAACCTTTATCCAATAGTTCCTTAATCTGCTTCTTGATTTCCGCCAAATCCTGTGCTGGCATCCTGTACGGTCGCTTCGATATCGGGCCTGTTCCTGGCAACAGCTCGATCAAAAACTCAATGTCTCTATCCGGTGGCATTCCTGGCAACTCTTCCGGAAATACATCAGGAAAATCCTTCACCACTGGTACTTCTTCCTGCACCACTCCTGATAAGCAATTTACTTGTGCTCTCCTCGGCTCGTGCCGTGATACATACTTGATCCTTCTTCCTTCTGGTGTGGTGAGCAAAATTGACTTAGTGGAGCAATCTATGTTTCCTCCATACCTTGATAGCCAATCCATTCCTAATATAACATCCAATCCTTGGAATTCCAGAACTATTAGGTCTGAGGGGAAAACATAGTGTCCTATCCTTAATGGCAGTCGATCACACCATTTACTAGCCATGTACTCTGCTCCGGGTGAGGTTACTAGCATGGGTGACCTAAGGGCTTGGGTCGGTAACTTGTACTTATCCACAAATCCCCTTGATATGTATGAATGTGATGCACCAGTATCGAAAAGAACAACTGCAGTAAATGACTTAACCAAAAACTTACCGATTACTGCATCGGGCTGATCTTCAACCTCCTCCACATCAATGTGGTTCACCTGTCCCCTGTTGAAAGGGTTGGGCTTCTTTCCAGAGCTTCCATTGCCATTTCCATTCTGGCCTTACGGACGATCATTGGCATAATGCCCATCTTATGCACTTAAAACAAGTAATATGACTCAGGTCTACCTTGGATGGTGTTGACGGGTTGGTGCGGTTCTGTCCATTGCTTCCTCCATTCCCGTTCCCATTCT
The DNA here is from genome assembly GCA_021605205.1 of Aegilops longissima. Classification (NCBI taxonomy): domain Eukaryota; kingdom Viridiplantae; phylum Streptophyta; class Magnoliopsida; order Poales; family Poaceae; genus Aegilops; species Aegilops longissima. The sequence continues at coordinate 456,452,589 of CM038681.1, read as the reverse complement.
TAGTGCCATTATGGTTATGTGAATTTCCTCCTCCATGGGTATGCTGAAACTGAATTCCTGATTTAGGGGTATAACGAGGCTTCTGCTGGGCTCCAGAGTTATACTTCCCCTGTCCATACTTCCTCTCGCGGTTCTCAATTTGCTGCTGCTTTCCTTCAATCATGAGGGCTCGGTCTACCAACTGCTGGTAGTTGGTGAAACTTGCTACCATCAACGGCATGCTGAACTCATCATTCAGTCCTTCTAGAAACTTCTCCTATTTAGCAGCATCTGTAGCAACGTCATCTGGGGCATAACGTGCTAATTTACTAAAGTCATCCACATACTGGCCAACAGTCCTTCCTCCTTGGCGTAAGTTGCGAAACTCACGCTTCTTCATGGCCATAGCTCCTGCTGAAACATGGGCAGTGCGAAAAGCTTGTTGAAACCGATCCCATGTGGCGGTGTTCACGGGTAAGTGGCTGTAAAATTTTCCCACCATGCTGCTGCGGGTCCTTCAAGCTGATGTGCTGCAAACTTCACTCTTTCTCCATCTGTGCATCCTGCAGTGGTCGACTCCCTTCCTATCTTGCGGAGCCAATCATCTGCCACAATCGGCTCGGTGCTACTGGAATACACCGGTGGATTCAGTCTAAGGAAACGAGTCAAGTGATCCGCAGGTGGGGGTGGCGGTGGGTTGTTGTTGTTGTTGTTGTTGCCTTGGTTCTGCACCAATGTTTGAATCAAAGTATTCTGCTGCTGAATCAGTTGGGTGATCTCTGGCGGGAAAACGAACCCGGGGTCACGTCTCGGAGGCATCTGATGGGTTTAGAAAAGACGAGAATTTAGAATAGATTGAGGTCTAAGGGGAATTACTACCCAAATGCACATGAGCAAATGCACACAAAATCACTTCATTCAATCAAACAAAGAGCTTACAACGATCTAACTATCGCAAAAGTGCGAGTACTAAAATGTTTACAGGGAGGGAATACTACTAATATATGGGGGGCTTCTACTAATTTGAACCGGTGGAAGACTCCATGATGTCTGCTCCAGCTTCGTCTTCAAAGTCGGGTTCACTTGGATCCGAATCGGTGTCGTCGATGTTGACGTAGTCGCTTGAGCAACCGACATACTGGTCTTCATTCCTGAGCGCCAACTTCTTCTTGAGTTCTTCGATCTCGTCCATGTAGTCCTTGCGCGTAGTCTTTAGTTCTCCTTCCAGTTCGATGATCCTTCCCTTTGCATTCTGCAACTCCAGCATATCATTGCACACTTGGTTCTCCTGGCGTCGAATGTGCTGATTTAACTCCTGGATGAAAGCTGCAATGGACCTATCCTTCTTGGTGCTGACTATGTCCCATTTGTCATCTCGGCGTCCGCAAATCTGGTAGATAGTGTCCTTGAGGTCTTCTTGATAAACTTCTCCAATGCGTCCCATGGTGATGTGAGCTGCCATGCTCTTTCCCAGACTCCAAGTTGGTGCACTGAAAACACTATCTATAGGCTTGGTGATTGGGGCGAATGTCCTTCCTGGAACGTGAGCTTGAATCTTCCAGCGCTCCTCTTCAGGCAGAGTGGCGTTGAAAGTCCCGGTGAAACTTGGTAGTCCAATGTTCAGGTACTTGGTGACTTCCTTCAAGTGAAATCCAAAAGGTGTGCCTTCATCTGGTTGGGTGTACTTGATCTTCTCGTCCGTCATCCTAAGAGAGTAGAAAAGATGAGGAGTTAGAAAATGAGAAGAGAGTAGTGATCTATGGTTTTATCTAAGTGGTCGTGTCCTACAGTCAGCGTGTGCTCTGATACCATTCTCTGTAGCGACCAGACCCGAATGGATCAAGTCTCTGTGCTCAGTGTCATCCCCGGATCAATAATGCCGACACCACACAAGTGCCGAAGGATTTATAGCGAGTAGCAATCACACACTTATTACATCGTTGTCCACAAGGGACTTATTACAATAATATGGCTTAAGGCCATCTAATAATAACAATGAAGGCTTGGAATATAAGTGAGTCCATCAACTCCATCGGCATCACCGAGTATAGAACCACGACCTAACACCTTACTCGTCAGAAAAGTGCGCAACGTGAAAAGTTGCAACCAAAACGGTCAACACATGGAATATGCTTGGCAATGTAACACATAGAGAGCAATGAAGGAATAAGCCTATACTACATGCATATATGGCTGGAGGTAAGGCTCTCTGTTACATTTTGCATAAAGCTAGTTTTTCCTACAACAAAGGAATAATTTTATTTAACTATCATGGTGGTTGTTAAACATTGAGAATGGTTGACAGCATCCTCAATCCCAATTAAAAGTACTCGTCAAAATCCCAATAACATTTATTAGAAGTAACATGTTGAGATTCACATGATATTCAATTACGGATACTCAAAACGTCCATAACCGGGGACACGGCTAATCATGATTAGTTTATACACTCTGCAGAGGTTTGCGACTTTTCCCCACAAGACTCGATCGCCTCCGCTTGGTTCTCGTGACTACATGGTGTTTGAGAAACGGATGACCGAGACATAGTCTTCGTAAGCGCTAGCACCTTACATGTGGGTAGACCGTACCAACCTACATCCCCTACATCAGCTAGCCTACCCGTAAGAGTTCGCACAACTTAGTCAACTACGCCAGAGCCCATAATTGGCTTGTGGCTGCACACGGAAGTTTCCAGTTTGAATAATCTTATGATCCCTTAGAGCACAGGTGGCGGTCCGAAGAAATACAGCAAGTCTGATGGAAACCAGGTGCCTCAATCCACCCAGATGTGTGTTTAGGTTGCCACCTTAGATAAACCATTAATTAACAATCTCACATCTGTCATGGATATTCACTCACCCAATCCACGTCTACTAGCATAGCATGGCATAATAAGCAAACGTAGAAGTAACTCCCAAGGTTTCATAAGTAAAACAGGTAATAGGTACTACCTCAATCTACTTCCCAACCCACAATTTAATTAGATCCTAAACATGCAAGTGCTTGAGGGTTGATCTAATGCATAAAAACTGGGTAGTAGAAAAGGTATGATCAAGTGTTACTTGCCTTTAGCGATGATCCATGAGACCTAGAGATTCAAGTAACAAGCGGCGACCGGTGATCTAATGCAGACAAACAACAAGCATACAATAAGTACTCATCTAATGCACAGGGAAAACTCGAATAAAAGATCTAACCAGAGAGTTCAACTTAAGAACCCTGGTTGCAAAAGAATCGAATCAAATAAAGCATCGAAAGTCGAAACGCGAGAGAGAACGACTCGGTTTAGCAATCTGAAACTAGGGCAAAATTTTACAATAGCAAAACTCTGTGTAACTAGGTTAGTCGGAACGGCGGTTTCGTAACGAAACTCCAGGCGCTTGAATCACCTGATTCCGATAAACGAGCGAGAAAATAAACAGATTTGAAAATCGAATCGGAAATCGAATTCAGAAAAATAACGGATTAAATCCGATTAAAAGAAAACGACGAACAGATTAAACAACGGACGTTCGTTAACAGAACTAATCCAACGAACACGTTTATTAAAACGAACAGTTCAGTGAGCGTTCACTAAATAAGAAAACCGAAAAAAATAAAAAAAAACCATCTAGGGTTTTTTTTAAAAAAAAAACCGAACATCTCAAAAAAAAATCGGATCGGGTTTTCTAAAGAAAACCAGACCGGGGTTTTTCTGGCGGCTACCTCGGTGGCTCCGGCCAGGGCTCGTGGGCGGCGGTGGTCCGGCGGGTCGGGAGGGGTCGTGAGGCGAGTGGCGGCGAGGGGCTCCATGGCGGCGGCGGCGGCGGCGGCCTCGGGCGGAGTGGCGGACACGCTGGTGGAGGGCGGCGGCGGCTCGGGTTGGAGGGAGAGGAGGGGCGGGGTTAAATAGGAGGGGGTCGGCGCCTTGGGGAGGGCAAGCTGTGGGCGGCGGCGGTGTCCGAACCGGACACGGCGGCGGCGGCTTGGCGGCGGGAGTCCGCCCGCGCGCGCGAGGGGGAGAGGGAGGTGGGCCTGGGCGGCTGGCTGGGCCGGCTGGGCCTTGGCCTAGGCGGGCGGCGCGCGTATTTTTTTTTAAAACAAAAACTAAACGAATTTAAAATAAAATCAAACGAACTCCGAATTTAATAAAATTAATTTTCCCCGACTCCTAAAAATGAGTCGAACAAAATAAACTTTAAAAACGGGCAAATATGCATATTTTTTTTAAAATGCTCATTTTTTGCCTAAAGCAAATAAATCCTCAAAACCAAATTTTGATTTATTTATAATATCTTCATTTTTCCTAAATGTTGGGAAAGTCATATTATTCCCTCTCTTAACTTTTTATATCGGAAAAACTTTTGAAGATAAATAAATAAATCCCAATGATCCTATTTTCAAAATTTGAGAAATCTCAAATATGAAAATAATGAAACTTCCAACTCTCTCCGGGGGTCCTTGAGTTGCGTGAAATTTTCTAGGATCGGAAAATGCGAGAAAATATGATATCCATGATGACCTAATGTATAACATTCCAAATTGAAAATTTGGGATGTTACATCTGATGAAGAACATCATTCTGCTGCTTCGTCAGAGCAGATTGATGAAGAAATTGAAGTGGATGCAATCCCTTCAACCCCAGTCATTTCCTCACCTATGCCTCAGTTCATAGCTGAAGAGGCTGGTGTTGAGGAAATTGAAGATGAAGATGTGGATATTGGGTGCACCACACCAGTGATAAATGATGACTTTTGGGAAAGTCTGCACCCCAATACTCATCTCTTCACCCCGCTCCAACAGATTCCTGAGTCCCCTGCACAAACCGTCCAAATGGACTCTGAAGAAACTCAACCCACTTGCTCTGTGCATGAAGAAATTCCAGCCACTAGTGCTGATGAACCCACTGCTGCTGATCCTCGATCGCACTGTTGAGGAACAAGAAATTCCTCAGCCTGAAGAACCTGAACTTGTGATTCCTGAGGTGGTGATGCAACTCACTGACACCCCTCTGCCCAAGCAAAAGAATCCGTTCTCGAGCAAACAAAAGTTCAAGGCTGATGATTTCTTTGCCGAGCACGTATTCTTCACTGACTATAATCCATATGATTCTGCTCACATTAGGAAGAGGCGTTTCTGGACTGCCAGCCAAGCCAACTTCTATTCCTTAGTGCTCTTCAACAAAGATAAAGTCTTCGATCATGCTCATATTCCTCATGTGGACATGGAGTCTCTGCCAGGCTTTGAGCCAGTCCTCAATGTTCTTCACGACGCAGGGCTTCTGAATTTCTGCACTGATATCTGTGACTGGAATGAAGAACTCATTCTTCAATTCTATGCAACGCTGCACATCACCGGAGACGCCAAGACGTGAACTCATGGGTATTAGATGGATGTCCGAAAATACTCACTACAAGGCACCAAAGACTGAATTGCTTCGTGCCTACCACTCGATCCTCCACTTGATGGTGCTCGTTGTATCTACAACGAACCAGAACTTTCAAATCACTATATGCAAGTGCTGATGAAGCCTTTGAAGCCAAGGCAAGCCCCAAGAACCAAATTCCTCGTCAAGGAATTATTATATGTGCCTCGGACTGTCTATCGAATTCTGACGAAGACAACGAGTCCTATCAAAGGCCACGACTCAGATGATGAAGAAGTCGTTGGCATCATGAAGAATATGCTTTTCAACATCATCCATGGCGTTCCCGTCAACTTCCATGATTTCTTCATGAGGACTCTGGCAAACATTGCTATGTCACCATTTGAGCTGAAGCCTTATGCGCCTTGGATAATGAGATTCATCAGGACAAGGTCTTCACTCAATTACAAGGCTGATACTCTGAACCACTGCAGCTACTTGCCCCTGATTGAAGTCCTCAAATGGACATTTACCTCAGCTGATGACAAGGGCAAGGCTACTGTTGTGATAGATGAAGGCATTCGTCCATTGGATGGACAGTTTCGCAAAGCAGCATCCTACTCCACCAATGATGACTCGCCACACATGACTCTGCCGCAAATACCTCAGTCAAGCAAAGTCCTCAAGCTATCACCTGTGGTGATGGTGATCGTGAGTTACTCCTCAGTCTTCATCAGAAGGTTGATCGCAATCATAAATGGGTCAAGCGTCAGTTTGGTTCAATTCTTCACAACATGACCTCAACACACAATGCAGTGAAGAAAAACCACTACTACCTCCATGAAACCTTCAAACGCACCTGGGCTGTTCTTTCACATGTCTACAGTGAAGAAGAACTGACGTCAATGGGACTCAAGGAAGAATTTGACTGGACTGCACCTCCTCCGAAGAAATACAAGAAGGTCAAAGTTCCTTCCTTGGTGGCCAGCTCCTATTCTTCATCACGCAACACTGATGAAAATGAAGACTTGGATGACATCGCGGCTGGTCCTACTACAACAACCGACCCCAACAACGCTGGCGCTCCGTCTTCAACTTGAAATTCTTCAGGAGCGTTAGTCCTCAGTTTCAATCCTTTTGGTCATTCGATGACAAAGGGGGAGAAATATGAGTTAGTCTTCAAGCGGGTCTAGTTTATTGCCTATATACAGTATTTTATTTGTGTTAAGTTACAACTCTCGTCTTTCTGAAACTTTTGTTGGATCGAGTTGTAATCTTAAACCCGATGGTGCTTTGATACCTTTGATGCATTATGCTCTTGCACTATGCTCTGATTCTCTTGAGCTCCTTGAAAATCTTCAAAGCGAATCTATTTGAGCTTTGATACTCTTGTTGCGTTATTTTGCATGCTTGTTCCTCATTAATGTTATCGCACGCATGCTGAATAACATCAAGCACCATATTTCATCATGCATTTCAAATTCTTCATATTATATGTCAAATGCGTGTATGAATTACAAGATATAGGGGGAGATCTCCATGATTCAACTCTTCAAATGTGCATTGCCTCAAAAGCAAATTCCTCACTATGCACATCTTCAGGGGGAGTTCTTCTATATCTTGCAATCAAATTCCTCATTATCAGTATTTACACTTCATATGTTTATCCCCGTTGAAAATTTAACCTATATTGTCATCAATCACCAAAAAAGGGGAGATTGTAAGTGCATCTAGTGCCCCTTAGTGATTTTAGTGGATTGAAGACTTATAGGTTAAGGAACTAATGCGTTTGTGAGTGTACACAGGTCTATAAGTCTATGAGGAGTTTGATATTTAAAGAGAAAGTCGACCCCTAAAAATGAAGTTCTTCGACTAAAGACTTTGATATTCTGAAGACTTTCTGAAGACTTTGAAAGTGAAGAAATTGGTGTGACCTTGAAGACTTGGTATTCATTTGAGGAACATGAAGCGTGAAGACTTTTGTTTTCGTAGTTTCATTTTCTCTTTCTTGAGTCATAGGAAACACCGTCTTTGTTAAAGGGGTCGAGGAAATACTAAGGAAAAATTTCCATGTGATGCTCAACTCAAAATCCTACACCTACCAATCCCTTGAGTGAAGCCTTTGGAAATCTCATACAGCTCAGTCAATTTCTTGATGTGAGACGAAGTTCTTCCGTCACGAGAGAATTTGTTCGACCGAGGAGTTAGGAATTCACCAAAGGCGGATTGCCTACACGATGAGGAACATGATAGCCCCGAGGAATTTGTGATTCAAATTTCCGACCGTTCTTGTCTTCTTGGCATGCCACCTGTCCCAAAATATCTTATCCACCTAACGGTCATATCTTGAAGGGCATTTATGTCTTATCATGTCGGGCTGCTCCCTAGGCTATAAATAGCCGCCCCCTACAACCACTAGCTGGTTGGCTACTCCGAGAGAACTTGACACTTGTCATTTGAGAGCAACCCATCCTCCGAGGACTTTGAGCGAAAATCATCGAGTGAGGTAAAACCCCAAAAACCAAACCCCTACAAACCCAAAGTGATTGAGCATCACTGAAGAAATTGATCATGCGTGGATCCGACGCTTGTTACCTTTGAAGACTGTGCTTCTTCTAGACGGTTAGGCGTCATGGTCTAGAGCATCCAAGAGGAATTGTGGATCGCCGAGTGACCAAGTCTGTGAAGGTTTGGAAGTCGCCTGAAGACTTACCACGAGTGATTGGACGAGGTCTGTGTGACCTTAGTTCAAGGAGAATACGGTGAGGACTTGGTGTCCTGAGCTGCGTGCTCGCCGATCGGGTGTCCGGATTGTGTGTCCTCGAGTTTAAATACTCAACCGCTCCAACCAGACGCATAACCGAGATGAAGTTGGAACTGGTCTACCAAATCATTGTCTTCACCAACCTAATCGGTTCTATTTCCTCAACCCTTTCATTTCCTCATTCTTTGTGTTGAGTGTTTGTTCATATCTGTGTTTGAAGACTTTGATCAAGACTTTCTCAATTTCCTCAGTTCAATTTCTTCAGTCTGTTTGTCTTCATCTTGTGTTATCCTGTGATTACGCTTTCTGAACTCTGTGCTAGTCTTCATTTCATCATGATGACCATGCATGTATCTGTTATGCTTACTTCTGAGTACCTATTCCACTGCAAGTAGTTCTTCGCTAAGGAATTTCCTCACCGGCAAATTCCTCAGTGAAGAATTCATAAAAATCGCCTATTCACCCCCCCCCCTCTAGTCGATATAACGCACTTTCACGGCGCCATTAACGCCTTAATCCGGGCAAAAGCATGGGTGCCAGATTTCGATCCGGTTGAGGCAGCTCAGGGCTATCCTAGTTTGAAGGAAGACGGTTCAGAGTTCAACAAAGATGATCTGAGAGCGATAAACCGGGCAGTGCGCCCTCTGGCTTGCCAATTGGTCGAAGAGGCAAACTTGTCGCATTATCAAGCTCAATATGACGATCAGAACAAGCGAGTAGCTGCACCTATTCCTGAAGCGGAGAACCTGATCCCTCCGATCCGTAAGCATACTTACGCTCCTGATATTGAACCAACTTCCCTGATCGATGAGGAGGCTGTCTTTCAAGCTTTAATGGGAATCGACTGGACCACTGTTGACTTCCAGCAGCTGGGTAGTGATGAAGAAGCTGAAGCGGCGCAGGACGACCCACAACCATCAGACAGGGGCGGCGAGCAAGCATGAAACGGAAGCCGGTTTGAAGAGCTGCTTCATTATATTCCGCCAAGAAACAATGATCTTATTTGGGCACCATGTTGCCTTGTAATAGGATAGCCAACACTCTTGCTTTGAATATGCCTTCGTGCATAGGTGCTGATACCTTTTGCTTGAATGATCGAAACTTTCAATCTATATTTCCTGCAGTCAGAAAATCTTAAACCGCCACGGTGGTTTGTGCCACCAGCCGGCTTGTGACGTTCATATATATGAGATGAAATATTGAGGTATATAATCGAAATTTATGATACCAAATACCTGCCATCGCTGGGCATAAAGTTGGCTTAGCCAATCTTGAAGCGGAGGTTGTATAAACCCTTACCGTCAAAGGAGAACAGCTCCTGTGTTTATAACACCGGTTTACCATGTAAACCGTGTCGGGTCATGATAAGCCCCCTGTTACTCCATAATGGGATGTTAATAGAAAAAGTCAAACCAGAAGAATTATCTCCCGATTAAAAAATGGACCGAATTTCGTCAATTGACAGTTTTGAAACCGGTTTAAAAATGTTGTCGGTTTAAGAAATGCAACAAAAAATCAAATAATAGTTATGAAAAAACATGGACGCAAAGGCAATGATAAACCGTTTGCAAAAAAGAAGGCTTTACTGAGCCGATCAGATGATGTTACCATGGTCGGACACGACCAAGCTCCCTATAAGGTGTAGCCATGGTTCAAGTCAGCCAGGTCCCCAACTGAAACCGTGGCATTATGCCGATCAAGTGGCGTGGCAATGGTTCGGGTTCGACCAAGCCCCCAAGTGACTCTATGGCCTTAGGCCGATCAAGAGGTGTGACTGGTTCAGACTTGACCATGTCCCCAAGTGATCTGGTGGCTTTCGCCTATCAAAAGGTGTTGCATTGGTTCGGACGCGACCATGCCCCCAAGTGATATCATAAAGCTTTTTAGAAAGCAAACTCAGGGGGTAAACCGGAGGCCGCTTTAAGACAGAACAACTCCATGTAACCACACATGATGTAATAGAACAGATACCCCACTTTAGCTGAGGCTCCGGTTTATTACTTTATTCATAATATATACACTGTCATAATATGTACATAAGTAGAGCCGATGGCTCAGGTATAATAAGGCCGAAGATGAGCTATGTTCCACGGCCTGTTGGTCTCCTCCGACGGCGTCGTGAGTCTTTATGCTCTCGAATATCGATCAGATAGTACGACCCGTTGTGCAGATTCTTGCTGACCACGAAAGGTCCCTCCCAAGGTGGGGATAACTTGTGCATATCAGTCTGGTCTTGGATGAGCCGAATCACCAAATCTCCTTCTTGAAAAGTTCTGGTTCTGACCCGGCGACTATGGTAACGACGAAGATCATGTTGGTAAATCGCCGAGCGGGCAGCTGCTATGTCACGCTCTTCATCCAACCGATCCAAAGCGTCCTACTGTGCCGTCTCGTTGTCCGCTTCAACATAAGCTGCCACACGAGGTGAGTCATGACGGATGTCACTGGGGAGAACCGCCTCCGCTCCATTAACCATAAAGAACGGCGTGTATCTCGTGGATCTGTTAGGCGTAGTGTTGATACTCCATAACACAGACGGTAGCTCCTCTACCCAACAACCCGGTGTCCTCTGCAAAGGGACCATAAGCCGGGGCATGATGCCTCTCAAGATCTCTTGATTAGCCCTTTTCGCTTGACCATTGGACTGTGGGTGGGCTACTGAAGAAACGTCAAGCCGGATGTGCTCACGTTCGCAGAACTCTTTCATGGCACCTTTGGACAAATTGGTACCATTATCGTGATGATTGTGTGGAAAGCCAAACCGAAAATCACCTTTTGATGAACTGAACCGCCGTAGCTGCGTCACACTTGCTAACAGGTTCTGCCTCCACCCACTTTGTAAATTTGTCAACCGCCACCAGGAGGTGGGTCTTTTTGTCCTTGGACCTTTTGAAAGGTCCAACCATATCCAGCCCCCAAGTCGCAAACGGCCAAGTAATTGGAATCATCCTCAATTCTTGGGCCAGTACATGAGCACGTCTGGAAAATTTTTGGCAACCATCACATCGTCTGACCAGATCTTCCGCATCAGCATGGGCAGTCAACCAATAGAAACCATGGCGGAACGCTTTAGCCACCAAGGATTTTGAACCGGCGTGATGACCACAATCTCCTTCGTGGATCTCACGCAATATTTCGCAGCCCTCCTCAGGGGACACACAGCGTTGAAACTTTCCTGACACGCTGCAGCGATGCAATTCGCCATTAACAATGGTCATGGACTTGGATCGCCGGACTATCTGTCGGGCCAACCGCTTCTGAAGCTTCCGGTCTCGCTTGTCTAAGCTGGTGGTGAAGACATGGTACTGCCCACTATTCAACTGCTTTGGGTTACTCTGATAACCCGACTGTTGCTGCTGCTGGTTGTAACCACCTTGGCTATTCTGATTGTTATGTCCGCCCGGATTACCATTAAATCCTGAACCGGAATTTCCTCCACCTTCACCCGGCCCGGATCCTGAACCGCTGCCAGAACCTTGATCATACCGGAAAGCATTAGAACTCTTGAACTCCTGCATAATGTAGCAATCCTTCCAGAGGTGGTTTGCTGGCGTCTCCTTCGTCCCATGCTTCGGACAGGGTTGATTCAATAGATAGTTCAAGCGGTCCGGATTGGGATTAGGCGCTCCACTTTGATTTGGTTGTTTACCTTTTCGCCGCTGGCCCTTGTCCTGTGCGTTGGTGTTAGCTACGAAGTCCTTGTTGCCATTCGCTTTACGCTTGCCCCCACCATTACCTGCCGAGTGATGTTGCTGGCCCTTGGAGTTGCTGTTCTTCCTTCCCTTCTCTGTCTCGTCATCATCAGACTCGGGATCCTTGGTACTATCAGAATTAGCATACTTCACTAAAGCGCCCATGAGAGTGCCCATGTCATTACAAAACCGCTTCATGCGCCCCAACTTCAACTTCAAAGGCTTAAACCGGCAGTTGCCCTCCAGGGTTAAGATCGCAGAGTCAGCGTTGATCCGGTCTGACGAGTGCAAGATTTCCGAAACGCGGCGTACCCAATGGGTTGTTGACTCCCCTTCACCCTGGACACAAGCCGCCAAGTCCACCACGGACATGGGCTGCTTACAGGTATCTTTGAAATTCTGGATAAACCGGGTCCGCAACTGGGCCCATGAATTGATAGAATTGGGTGGCAAGCTCTTCAACCAAGTACGGGCCGTGCCTTCGAGCATCATGGTGAAGTACTTTGCACACGCAGCCTCATCCACATCCAGCATCTCCATGGCCATCTCATAACTTTCTATCCATGCTTCTGGAGCCAAATCGGCGGTGTAATTTGGCACCTTGCGCGGACCCTTAAAATCCTTGGGCAAGCGCACATTGCGTAAAGCGGGGACGAGGCAAGGCACCCCCAAAGAGCTAGAGGTAACCCCAGGCTCGACCGAGATGGTCGGACGAACCGGCGTAAGCGGATAAGCGATGATGTGTGCTGCTAACTCGGCCTCCTGCGGCGCTCGGCCGGTCCACCACCTCTGGCGTTATCGACGCCACATTGCCGGGTTGTTGCCACAGGCGCACCACGCCGTGCATTACTTGATACTTCCGGTTCATCCACGTGCTCGCTATAGCTCCGACTTGGCGGGGTAGAGTGGATCCGTCATGGCTATCTTAATACGCTTCTGTTGGACCAAAGCTGTCCTAAGGAGCTCCTTCACCCGGCGCGTCTCTACTGCCTGTGGTGAATCACCTTCAATTGGAATAGCCTCCAACCGTGCCGCAGCTGCAACAAGGTTATCCATCGGATTGGAGTAGTGACCCGGAGGTGTCTGCACAGCCTGAGGCGCACCGGCGTTATGGCGAGGTAGATCTATTAAGCGGGGCTGAACCGGTGCGCCCGTCCCAGGTGCTTCCGCCCGGTTTACCACCGGCGGATTACTGGTTCCCGCTCCGGGGGTGTTGAAGAGGTCTCTTCCTCAAGACCAAGGCAAATGGGATCTGTATTTCTCTTCATGACTTCATGCGACGCGCTCGATCCAAAGATGAGCCTATAAGCCTGCGCGTCTAAAGCGGCCCACTCTGCCGTCATCCTGGCGTCGGCAGCTGCTAGATCCGCTTTAGCCTGAGTGATTTGTTCCTTCACCTTCGCAATCTCCGCGTTATGAGCATCCTGGTCCGCCGGGTTAACCTCTGCCATCAGCGTAGCCAATGCATCGAATAGGTCTGATAGAACTTGAGCCGGTGGGCGTGCAGGGCCTCCTGCCCCGGCAGCCGTCGCCGCTGTTGAACCGGCAACCATTGCTGCAGCGGCCGAAGAGTGAAGCATTGCTTGTGTACCGGCCATGAATATTCCAACCCGGTTGCGCAGATCGAGGGGTCCGGAATCTGTCACCATCGTAACAGCCCCAATCCGCCATCTTGTAGCTGATATAGAGATTCGCGATTCGACGACTCGCCGCCGAGAATAGACGACTGTTTCGCCACCAGATTCGGATCCGCCCTCATAGCTTCCTCCGTGGATGACTCCCACAAAGGCATGCTTCATGGCCGGTTTAACCTGGGCAGGTCTCGTACGCTGAGCCGTCTTGACGAGGTCGGTGCAGATGTCAGGCTCAGGCCCTGGCTCACTGATTTTGCCGATGAAAACGTGTATGCCACCAAAGGGGACCCGGTACCCGTACTCAATCGAGCCGGCCTCGGGGCCCCAGCCTGCACCGTCGATGTAGAGCTTGCCACGACGACTCTTGGTCATCCGGCCCACAGCGTAGCCTTCGAGTCCTTCGAACTTGCCCTCCAAGATCATCAAACCATCGTGCGATAGCCCCACGGTGGGCGCCAACTATCGTGGTTTTGTCACGGCAGATGTCCTCATGAAAGGACTTAGTCGTGGAGCCATCGCTACGGGTTAACTTGAAGGGGTTAAAGCGGACGCAAAGTCACAAGAGTTATACTAGTTCGGCCCCTTCGATGAAGGTAAAAGCCTACGCCTAGTTGTGATGGGATTGATGTGGTCTCGATGACTAGGAGCAAATAAGCTTCGCCTAGGCCTCGAGTTGTTGTTGTCTCCCTTGAACCACCCCGGTCGTCCCCTTATATACACGGGTGACGCCTGTCGATTCGAGAGTCCCAATCTCCGGTTCATACTGTGTATCCGGGTTGGTCTCTCTATTCCTAACTTACAATACAAGTTTACATACCGGCCGGCTTACGGCTACAGTGTTCTAAATCGACTACGTGCCTTGGGCCCTTACTTTATGCCTCTTGGGCTTTTACACCATTGAACTACTGATGAAGTTAACCCGGCCCAGATAGGCCGGTTTACGCCCAGTAGTAACATCCCCAACAAGCTGTGTACGTCTTGGACAAGGTAAAAAGAAAAGAATTCTGCGAGGTCACATCACGTGTGAGATTCCCACATGGATTTGCTTCCAACCCCGAAAGGAGAGTCGGTCTGAGATGGAAACAAGGTACAAGGGTTGAAAACTCATGACCGCCACGCCCTACTTCAAAGGGTTTTACCTATTATCCTTAGAGGATTGGGCATACGACTTATCTGAGCAGTTGCAGAGTTGGGACAATTCTTGTGGAACTCTGCAGTAGAAATATCAGGATAGATGCTTTGGAGCGTCTTAGAGACAAGATACCAACTATCCTATGTGACCTTGAGAAGATATATCCTCCAACCTTCTTTGATGTGATGGTGCATTTGGCTGTTCATCTACCTGATGAGGCACTACTTAGAGGTCCAGTACAGTATGGCTGGATGTACCCTATTGAAAGGCGGCTAGGCACTTTCAAGGGCTATGTTAGGAACAGAGCTAGACCCGAGGGTTCCATTGCAGAGGCCTACATTGCTACAGAAGCGTTGAGATTCTGCTCAAAATACATTGAAACAGCTGACCAGCTTAGCAAGGAGGTGGGTGAAGACAATCACGGGCTCAATGTTTTCAATTATTCTGTTCGAGTTACAGGGAAGAGTTGACAAGAGGACAAACCTAAAGATTTGGACAAAATGGTTTGGTATGTGTTGAATAACTGTCCTGAGATACTACCTTATATCAAGTAAGTGCAGTACTGCAGCTTATACATCCTAATCTACTAAACTTGCAGCACATTCTTATATATTTAGATGTTTGACGCGATCACTATGTTGTGCAACATCTACAAAGAGGAGTTGCTGCCACAAAATCCAGGAAACATTGACAAACTGGTCATGGCAGGATTTGTGAAATGGTTCAAGAACCATGTGAGTTTTTGAAGTGCACTGTCTGTTTTTTTAATATATTGAGTACATAAGATGATCAGCTTGTCTATTTTCTAACCATAGGTTAAGAAGATGCGGGAGGATGGGTAGGCAGTTGATGATGCCCTTTACTCACTAGCAATGGGTCCTAATACTCGGGTAAGACATTATGAATCTTGCGTTGTTGGAGATGTGCGCTACAACACCCATGCATGAGACGAAGGTAGGAAGACACAAAACAGTGCCATCATGAGCACGGATACGTATGACAAAGAGACAACTGAAATGTATGCTAACATAATGACATTGTTCGGTTGCAGATATCTCCAGCCGAGGATCATCGTGTGTGGTTACATTGTCTTTGTCGTTGGTATAACCTGTTTTCCGGATCGCAAAACCCGAGCTGATGATTATTTCAAATCCATCAATGTCAAGGCGGCGTACAAGACCAAAGAGCCTTTTATTTTGGCAAATCAAGCAACATAGATATTTTTCTTGGAAGGAACATTTGCACGTACCGATGACTGGAGAGTATTGCAAAGGTTTGAGCAGTGGAATTCGTTTAATGAAGTTGCACAACAAGATGATGCTTACACTGCTCCCGATGTACAAGATAACACAGATGTTCCTAATATCTTTGAGAACCATCACGTCAATGATGCCGGCGAAAAGATTGCCTGTCGTGCTGTGGACATACAAGAGTTGATCAAGAAGAAGCCAACGTTCGAGGACGTTGAGGACGAAGAAGAAGATGACACCGTGGGGAATTACGATTCAGACTGATACACATGGCGAAGATGTTGACGCTGCTGCTGCGGATGATGATTACATTGCTTTTGTCGTATTTGCCTGCCAGAGGTGTTTTTTATCTACTATGTGAAATTATGTTTGCTATGACAACTGAAACCTGATGAACATGTTGTTTAGTATTTTGCTATGAGAACATC
The DNA here is from genome assembly GCA_021605205.1 of Aegilops longissima. Taxonomy (NCBI): domain Eukaryota; kingdom Viridiplantae; phylum Streptophyta; class Magnoliopsida; order Poales; family Poaceae; genus Aegilops; species Aegilops longissima. Next base: position 456,436,366 of record CM038681.1, on the reverse strand, counting down.
ACTTGTTATGTATGCTGATTTGTGTTTGGTGATTGTATGACAACTGAAACATGATGACATTGTTGTTTAGTTGTACTCATATTTGGCTGTGAAACTTGAATTTGATGACATAGTTTGCTGTTGGACTGCAATTTGCTCGACATCTTCGAATGAGAACAAAGCTGAACCGACAGGGCCTCTGCTATTTATTTATTTATATGAGCAAAAGGGGATACCCCCTGATTTCCGTTAATAGAAATCATTAGATGTTCACAACACTACACCCACTGCTACATGTGTTTCATTCATTACTAGTTTCAGCAAAGTGCTCATGTCGTAGCCTTGAATACATCATGAGTGCTACATACACCCGCAAATAAAGAGACAATCATCCTCTGAGACACATCGATTTTGCCCATTATCTTCACAAGCTCTTTCATCTCCTCATTGTTTGTCAAGGCCGTTCAGCATTTGTTGCTTGGCCATGATTAGAGGAACTGCATCTTTAACCTTCGCTCTGATCTTCCTCTTCGCCGTTCCTTGATTATTTGTCCAAGACCCCAACCTGCTGGTATTGGGATTCCTCGGCTAACCAAATAATCAGCGTAGTTGCATTCCCCACATCAAGAACTTCCCGTAAATACAAATCACACGAATCTTCCTTTTTCGCAAACAGCAATTAGTTCCAAAATACTGTTTTCTTTCGATTTTGATATTTTAAATTTCATTGTTTTTGTGTGGGTAAAATTTCATTGAATTTAAATTAAGGTATATTTAGATTTAAAATTAATTTGAATCTGGCCAGAAATTTCGGGTCAGTATGTTGTTTGGGACAGATTTGGAGCCCGACTTGTGGGTCTACTAGGTTGACGTGTACTTTGGCTTTGTCAACTTAGTCCTAACGATTCTAGCAGCGAAGGATGTTGGATGTTAATCCAACGGCCATGCTCGCTTCTTCAATATCTCGATCTTCTTGCTCCAATTACCAAACCAGCTCGGTGGGACTGCCGCTCCGCCTCCGTGGCGGTGTGGTGCCGCACATGCCGCACCGCCCACCCTACTTCATTGCTGGCCAGGCCATTCCTCTACTCACCCACACCTCCTGTTATTTTCCGGCGATGGCCACCGGACCTGTAAACCCTCGTACTCCCCACCGCGTGGGCAACCATTACCGAGTCTTCCCCGGCTCCGTGTCGTTCCCTTCCTAGGCCTCGCCGTCGTCCACCGCCATGGTGCTCTCGGCGCGGCCTGGTCAACATGGTCAACGAACGACATCCATCGACTGTGGACTGTACACGCAAAATAATGATTCCTCCACCTGACAGCTGGGACCCATCGGAAGGGCCTCTGTATTTCGTGAAAAAAATGTTCCCCCCGCTGACATGTCGGACCCACCAGCTATATCTTCGGACGCAAGGAAGTGCCTCCTTATTACGCACAAATAAATGAATACCCCCCTGCTAGCTGGGACCCACCATAGTGGGAGGATGACTTGTGGGCCAACTAAGTTGACGGGGACGGAGGGCTTTGTCAACTTAGTCAATATGAACGATTCTAGAGGCAACGCCACCGCTCACTGTTCATCCACCCCCCCCCCCCCACCCAACACTCACTGTTCATCAATTCGATCGGCTTCAGTTAGCAGCAGTAGGGAAGGAATCGCTCAATCGGGTTCAGTTAACAGCCATCGATCGATCGTTCGGGTTCAGTAACGCGTAGCTCTGTAGTGCAACCGCCGGGTTGAGTTAGAGCCCAACGCCTCACTCGGGTTCAGTTAGAGCGAACGCCGCACACACACGCCAGCGACGTGTATGAGAGAAACGCGATCGCTTCGGCCCCGACCTCCCACCGTAACCGGAACTCCCCAAATTTCCCTCCCTCGCTTCTACCACGGTTTTTCCGTCATGGACGGCCCAAAGAATGTCATGCAGCTGCGTCTCCGGCCCGCCCAGACGAAAAGCCCATTTTTCGTCATGATTTTTGTCATAGAAGTAGGAGCCCACCACATCTATGATGATACCGGGTTTTGTCACAATTATCGTCATAGAAGTGTCATATGTATGACAGAAAAAAAATTCGTTCGGCCCAAAATGTCACGGATGTGTCTTTTTTTTGTAGTGATGCTACTTTATCGTCGTGTTCACCTATTAGACTCCGAGTCAGGTCCAAACTTATGTTGAAACTTGAGTTTTTAAATGGTTGCGGGGTACATATTGGGGCAGCAATCAGTACTATCTAGTTAATCTCGGGTGTCTAATATGAGTTTCATGTTGGGTGCAAACAAACATTAAAGGAGCCATTATCTGTATTTTTTAACTAAAGCTATTATCGCCTCGCTATCATTGGTTTTGGGTCTATCCACGTTTGCTACCATCACTCTGGATTTGTGCATGCACTCCTTACATAATCTCACTATGTTTTATTCCTATGCATGTCAGTTATTGTACACAATGGAACTGAACATGTAGAACAAAAGAGACGAGCCTTGCGTGGCAATAAAATTTCATGCAGACATCGCTCCATGGTGGGTGCAAAGGCAGCCCCCCTCCACCCATTTCGGATCGTAATCAAGAGGAAGGTAACTGTTCTGAGGGGGATTCAGAAGCAGAAGACCACTCCTATTTACCCCATGAGGTCTTCGCTCTAACTTGGCATATAATGTTGGTAATATCATGCATATGGTGCCTTGCATTGCTTACTATATACATCAAAGATGTCATCTGCTTAGTTTAGACATGCTTTGTGTCAATGCCATATGTTTAGTTTATTTATCGTATATGTGAATCATGCAATGCCATCTTGTTTCGCCAGTCATCATATATGTGAATTTTGCAATGCCACCCTAGTTAGCCAGTCATCTTATATGTGAATTATATCATGACATCATTTTTTTATTATGAGTTAAATTTGTCAACAATTTTAGTACATTCAATTACTTTTCCTGTGCATCAGCCATTCGACACGGTCATGGAAAAATCTGTTGTGGAAACTAGGTCTTCAGAGCAGGCAATGCTATGTGACGAAGCGCATGTCTTGCTGGTTACAGATAGCTCCTCAGAGGAGGATTCAGAGACAGATGACCAGTTTCCACTCTATATGGTATCTTGCATTGCTATGTCATTTTCTTAGTTTAGACATGATTTGTGTGAACGCCACCTGTTTAGTGTCTAATTACCATATATGTGAATTATGCAATGTCATCTTGTTGCAAGACATTATATATGTGAATTATGCAATGCTATCTTGTTGCAAGGAATTATATATGTGAATTATGCAATGCCATGCTGTTTAGCCAAGCGTCATATATGTGAATTATATCATGCTGTCCTTTTTTTGTATTTCTCATTGCTTTTGTCGACAATGTTTGTACATTAACTGCTCTTCCTGTGCATCAGCCATTTGAATTGGTGATGGAGAGATCTGGAGTGAAAACAAGGTCTTCAGAGCAGACAATGCTACCTGCTGAAGCAGATATCTTGCTGGTTACAGATAGCTCTTCAGAGGAGGATTCAGAGGCAGATGACCAGTCCTATTATCCCCCTGAGGTGTATGCTCAAACTTGGTAGGGTTATATTACTCATATCATGCATATGTTGTATTGCAATGCTTAGCTTTTACATCATATACACGATATTGAATGCCATCTCCTTAGTTGACACATCATATATGCGATTGCCCTCTGCTCACTTCCTTAGTATATAAATCATACTCCCTCCGTTCCTAAATATAAGTCTTTGTAGAGATTTCATTATGGACCACATACGGATGAATCTAGATGCATTTTAGAGTATAGATTCACTCATTTTGCTCCGTATGTGGTCCATAGTGAAATCTCTCCAAAGACTTATATTTAGGAACGGAGGGAGTATATTTGAATTATATCATGCCATGATGTTTACATAGACAGCATGTATCTGAATTATGGCACGCCAACCCATTTTCTAAAGACATAATATAGTTATATCATCTCATCTTGTTCACATAGTCATCATATTTTAATTATGTCATTCTATCCGTGAATTATATCATGCCATCATGTTTCCATCGACGGCATGTTTGTGATTTATGGCATGCCAACCACTTTAATAGACACATCATATAGTTATATCATGTCATCCTGTTTACATAGTCATCATATTTTGAAGTATGTCATTCTATCCTGTTTAGTTAGCCATCATACATTTGAAATTGTGTCATGCTATCCTGTTTAATTAGCCATCATATATGTGAAATCATGTCCTGCTATTCTGTTTGGTTAGACAACATAAATGTGAATTATTTCATGCCCTGTTTTCTTCCCTACTATACATTGCACCTGTCTATCTTACAATGTTTGTACATTCAATTACTTTTCTTGTTTATCGGCCATTTCAATTGGACGGGGTGATGGCAGTATCTGTGGGAGTAAAAACACGGTCTTCAGAAAAGATCGTGCTACCTGTCGATGGAGATAGAACCACGGTTGTACTTGCCCAAGAACCAGCCCCACCACACATAACCCAGACTCACGCAGATTGTACCCCTACCCAGTTGGACAGAGAACCAGCTACACCCCTTCTAATCCCAACCCCAGCAGATAGTAACCCAGTTCCCATTGGCACATCACCATCTCCACCACAGAGCACCCAAACACGAGCAGTTAGTAAGGCAACTGCAGTGCCCAAAGCACGAGGACCACCATTCTGAACCCCAAGTCAACGCTTAAAGCAGAAGAAGAATTGTTCTCAGGTCAGGTTTCGTAGTTATGGTTCATACTACTTTGCTCTTGCATCACTGTATTTACTCATACCAACTAATTTCAAATTTGAAGGATGCAATTGAAACTCCAATGGCGCAACAGGTATGTTTTAAACCTGTTTCTTTAACGTGTTTGCTGTTGTAACTTGCTCTATGTTGATTTCAGTTTCAATTGAATAAACAGCTATGTTCTCATGCCATGCACATTACAAGTGTTGTTATTGCTGTGTAGTTTCCCACACTTATATTCTGTATATGATGCTTTGTCTTAAATAGATATGATTCGAACTGTATCTATCTTGATTTGGCAACATAAACTAGAATTATATAGACCATACAGTGACCATACTACATAGATATATGTTTGTTTCATGTTGTTATCCTGTCCACCTTACTACTGAACTGTTTTACCAAAATGAGTTTCATATACTACATTGTAAACCTATGATGTGTTTGTTTGTTTCTCTTTTAGAACGTGGATAAAATATTGGAGAAGAGTACCCTGTTATGCAATGGCAAAGGAAGTAATGCAGATGAGGTTCAAGATAGTGAGACATCCCTATTGGTCTCCAAGAAAGTTGATAAAAACTATATTGAAGACACTGAGACAACCCCAAAGTTCTGTCTTGATGTAGTGTTTGAGTTACTGGCTACTACTGCTGGCACTAGCTCTTCGAACTCGCTGCCTGAATCAGTTCGGCTTCTTGAGTCTCAACTTCAAGTTGAAAGACATGGATCAGATGTTATGTGACAGGAAGCCGAAGGACTGAGGAAGTCCCTGCAGAATTCAGATGCATTCTTTCTTGTGCAACAGCAAGTGCAGGAGGATTTAAGCGCCAAACAAGAGAAAGTTAATAAGCTTGCTAAGCATCTTGCCAGCATTATGGGTACCCAGGATATTGTTTCTTGAGCTCTTCTGAAGTGGTTTCAGTTGTGGACTTGTTGTGCTGCGGCGTTTATATGCTGCTTTATTCCCTATATTTGCACTGGTGGCGAACTTTGATGCCAAGTGGATGTAATATGTGTAATAGCCGTGATAGCCTAGCGTAAGTTGCTTTCTTATTTATTTCCTTATTGTCTTGTTTATTTGTTTTCTTGTAGTTAGTGCAGTTCTTTTTCCACGATTTGCTAGTGGCCGCAATAACCTATTTTTTAAAACTAGGCCACATTAACCATGGGCTACATATTTACTGTAGTTAACATGGGCCTCCTACGGGCCGTAGAAACAATGGGCCTTCTAAGGGCCATAGAAACAATGGGCCTTCTATGGGGCATAGAAACAATGGGCCTTATATGGGCCGCAGACACAATGGGCCTTCTACCGGCGTATCATCAATGGGCCTTCTACGGGCCAATAACAGACCACATTATGGTCGTAAATGGGCTAGAGTTGAAATCGTCTGTTCATGGGACGACCATAATGGGTCGTCGTTAATCGCCCGTATTTGATGACGCTATGAAAACGGCCCAACGTATTAACGAGCCACAAACGGGCCGACTGTAACCACGGGCTGAATTTGGCCCACAAGCAGAAAATGACAGTAACGGGCTGAAAGTAAACGAATGCTAGAAATGAGCCCAAGAATAAATGGGCCCTGAGAAGGCCAAAAGATAACATGGGCTGGAAACGGCCCAACGGAATAATGGGCCATTAATGGGTATAAAGTGATACACTGTTCATTATGGGCCAGTTTTACCACGAGCCGTTAATGGGCCGAGGGTTACTAAGGGCCTCATATGGGCCGAAAGATGTCATGGGCCATACATGGGTCGGAAGTTAAAATGGGCTGGAATTATATTGGATGGCCCAGATGACGCTACTCGGCCTAATTCGGATAGGCCATAAACGGGCCCTGGGTTAGCGGGCTGTAAATGGGCTATATGAGAATAGGTCGTTAACAGACTTGCCGTGGGCCGGTCAGCCACCTTTTGACCAAGTCAAACAGGCCGGCCTTTTCACAGGAATGGGCCTCTGTTGGGACGTGCCACGTGTTGACGTATCATAGGCGCTTTGGGTCCAATGAGTGGATGACATCTGCCCCAACGGCGAGCCGACACGTGTTTCCTCCAGCCAATGATGATTTTACACGTGGAAAATCCCCATTGGTCGGGGCTGTTAATGGGTTATCGGATCCAAACCCGGACCCGATAGCTTAACGCCATTCCGTTACAGTGGATGCCACATGTCGGTCACCCTTGATGAAAGCACTTCTGTGACGCACGATTTATCGTCATGGAAGTGGACACTTCCGTGATGATAATTTTGGTAATGTCATGGAACACTTCTACGACAAAGACAGTATGACTATCTTGATTACGTCATAAAATTGTCATGGATGTACATGCATGACAGAAAATGTGACCTACTGTGACAAACACGTATCATCACGGAAGTGTATTTTTTTGTAGTGATGGGACAATAAAAAATTATAGATACGTTGGAGACGTATCAAGGTTGAAGGATGGCTTCTTGATCCTATCATCCTTGTTGATCTCCCCGGGTTCTTCTCTCTTCAGCTCTATCTTCATTAGCCAAGCATCGTCGCCCTCATTGTTGGAGGAGGGGGACGACATGATGCCTGGCCTTGACAACTCTGGCAGAAAACAGCTCAAAACAAAAACAGAGGATATTTGCGTGGTACGGTGGTCAAAACATTCGGGAGATTATATAATGATTTTTTACCGACCAAAATAAGTATCGTGCAAGAAAACGGAGTCTGAAGAGCACACGAGGTGCCCACGAGGCAGGGGGCGCGCCTCCACCCTCTTGGATGCCTCGTGTCCCTCCCTGACTACTTCTTATTTTCCTATTTTCTTAAATATTCCAGAACAGAGAAAAATTGCTATTAGAATTGTTTGGAGTCGGTTTACTTACCATACCACATACCTATTCCTTTTCGGAGTCTGAAACACTCTGGAAAGTGTCCCTTATGTATTCCTCCGGGGTTACGGTTTCAATAACATTAGTTTCAACATTTATTGTATTACCTGAGATATAATGTTTGATTCTTTGACCGTTCACCACCTTCGGATTTGTGCCTTCGAAGTTGTTGATTTTTATGGCACCAGAACGATAGACCTCCTTGATAACGTAAGGACCTTCCCATTTAGAGAGGAGTTTTCCTGCAAAAAATCTTAAACAAGAGTTGTATAGCAAAACATAATCACCTACATTAAACTCACACTTTTATATCCTTTTGTCATGCCATCTTTTAACTTTTTCTTTAAATAGTTTGGCATTCTCATAGGCATGGGTTCTCCATTCATCAAGTGAGATAATGTCAAATAGTCTCTTCTCACCGGCAAGTTTGAAATCATAATTGAGCTCCTTAATGGCCCAATATGCCTATGTTCTAGTTCGAGAGGTAAATGACATGCTTTTCCATAAACCATTTTATACAGAGACATACCCATAGGATTTTTATATGTAGTTCTATAGGCCCATGATGCATCATCAAGTTTCTTGGACCAATTCCTTCTAGATCTATTAACAGTCTTTTGCAAAATTAATTTAATCTCTCTATTACTTAGTTCTACTTGACCACTAGACTATGGGTGGTATGGAGATGCAATTCTATGATTAACATCATACTTAGCAAGCATTTTATGAAAAGCACCATGAATAAAATGTGAACCACCATCAGTCATTAAGTATCTAGGGACTCCAAACCTCAGGAAAATAACTTCTTTAAGCATCTTAATAGAGGTGTTATGATCAGCACTACTAGTTGGAATAGCTTCTACCCACTTAGTAACGTAATCAACAACAACTAAAATATGTGTATACCCGTTGGAGGAAGGAAACGGTCCCATATAATCAAAGCCCCAAACATCAAATGGTTCAATAACAAGTGAATAGTTCATAGGCATTTCTTGACGTCTACTAATATTACCAATTCTTTGACATTCATGACAAGACGAGACAAACTTACGAGCGTCCTTGAAAAGAGTAGGCCAATAAAAACCGGATTGCAATACCTTATGTGCAGTTCTTTCTCCAGCATGGTGTCCTCCATATGCCTCAGAGTGACACTTGCGTAGGATCTGTTCCTGTTCATGCTCAGGTACACAACATCTAATAACACCATCTACTCCTTCTTTATAAAGGTGTGGGCCATCCCAGAAGTAATGTCTTAAATCATAGAAAAACTTTTTCTTTTGCTGGTATGTGAAACTAGGTGGTATAAATTTAGCAACAATGTAATTAGCATAATCAGCATACCATGGAGCAGTACGAGAAGCATTTATGACAGCTAATTGCTCATTGGGAAAGCTATCATCAATAGGTAGTGGGTCATCAAGAACATTCTCTAACCTAGATAAGTTCTCTGCAACGGGGTTCTCAGCTCCCTTTCTATCAATAATATGCGAATCAAATTCTTGTAATAGGAGAACCCATCTAATAAGTCTAGGTGTAGCATCTTTATTTTCCATAAGATATTTAATAGCAGCATGGTCAGTGTGAACAGTTACTTTAGAATCAACAATATAAGGTCTAAACTTATCACAAGCAAATACAACTGCTAAAAATTCTTTTTCAATAGTAGCATAATTTCTCTGGGCATTGTCTAGATTTTTACCAGCATATTGGATAACATTTAATTTCTTATCAACTCTTTGTCCTAGAGCAAAACCTACAGCATAATCACTAGCATCACACATAATTTCAAAGGGTAAATTCCAATCAGGTGGCTGAACAATAGGTGCAGAAATCAAGGCTTTCTTGAGTATTTCAAATGCTTCTACACAATAATCATCAGACACAAAAGAAACATCTTTTTGTAAGAGATTAGTCACAGGCCTAGAAATTTTTTAGAAGTCTTTAATGAACCTCCTATAAAAACCGGCATGACCAAGGAAACTTCTTATACCTTTGATGTCCTTAGGACATGGAATCTTTTCAATAGCATCAACTTTAGCTTTATCAATTTCAATACCTCTTTCAGAATTTTTATGCCCCAGGACAATACCTTCATTAACCATAAAGTGGCACTTCTCCCAATTCAAGACAAGATTAGTTTCTTCACATCTCTGCAAAACTCGATCGAGGTTGCTTAAGCAATCATCAAAAGAAGTTCCATACATGGACAAATCATCCATGAAAACCTCAACAATCTTTTCACAAAAGTCAGATAATATAGCAGTCATACATGTTTGAAAGGTAGCAGGTGCATTGCATAAACCAAAAGGCATACGTCTATAAGCAAAGGTACCGAAAAGGCAAGTGAAAGTGGTCTTTTCTTGATCCTCTTTTGACACAGGTATTTGAGAAAAACCAGAATAACCATCTAGAAAGCAAAAATGTGTATGTTTAGATAATCTTTCTAGCATTTGATCAATAAAAGGTAAAGGGTAATGATCCTTTTTAGTAGCTTTATTTAGTTTGCGGAAATCAATTACCATTCTATAACCTGTAACAATTCTTTGTGGGATCAATTCATCTTTATCATTAGGAACAACAGTAATACCTCCCTTCTTAGGGACACAATGGACATGACTTATCCACTGACTATTAGCAACAGGATAAATTATACCTGCCTCCAGAAGCTTTAGTATTTCTTTTCTTACCACTTCTTTCATCTTAGGATTTAACCGTCGTTGGTGATCAACAACCGGTTTAGCGTCTTTCTCCAATTTTATTTTGTGCTGGCATAGAGTGGGACTAATGCCCTTAAGATCATCAAGAGTATATCCAATATCAGCACGGTGCTTCTTCAGAGTTTTCAATAATTTATCTTCTTCCTGCTCCGAAAGGTTAGCACTAATAATAACAGGATATATCTTATTTTCATTAAGATAAGCATATTTAAGAGTATCAGGTAATGGTTTAAGCTCAAACACGGGATCACCCTTGGGTGGAGGAGGATCCCCTAGAATTTCAACAGGCAAATTGTGTTTCAAAATAGGTCCATGTTTAAAGAATAATTCATCTATTTCCCTTCTTTCATTCATAAACATATCATTTTCATGGTCTAGCAAGTATTGTTCTAAAGGATCGTTAGGAGGCATGACAATAGAAGCAAGACCAATAATTTCATCTTTACTAGGCAATTCTTTATCATGGGGTTGTCTACGAAATTTAGAAAAATTAAAATCATGAGACATATCCCCTAAACCAATAGTAACAATATCCTTTTTGCAATATATCTTAGCATTAACAGTATTCAAGAAGGGTCTGCCAAATATAATGGGACAAAAGTCATCTTGTGGGGAACCAAGAACAAGAAAATCAGTAGAATATTTAACTTTCCCACACAATACTTCAACATCTCTAACAATCCCAACTGGTGAAATAGTATCTCTATTGGCATGCTTAATTGTAACATCAATACCTTCTAACTCAGCGGGTGCAATATCATGCATAATTTCTTCATATAAAGAGTGAGGTATTGCACCCGCACTAGCACCCATATCACATAAGCCATGGAATGATCTCCTATTTTAACAGAAATAACAGGCATGCCTACAATAGGTCTATGTTATTTTTAGTATCGGGTCTAGCAATTCTAGTAGCTTCATCACAGAAGTAAATAACATGCCCATCAATATAATCGACCAAGAGATCTTTAACTATAGTAATACTAGGTTCAACTTTAATTTGCTCAGGGGGTGTATATGTTCTAGTATTACTCTTACGAACCATAGTTGAAGTTTTAGCATGATCCTTAATTCTAGCAGGGAAAGGTGGTTTCTCAATATAAGCGGTAGGAACAATAGGATCAACATTATAAGTGATAGTCTTCTCTTCAACTTTAATAGGTTCAACTACTTTTACTTCAATGGGAGGATGATATTTAAACCACTTCTCCTTAGGGAGATCAACATGAGTAGCAAAAGATTCACAGAAAGAAGCTACTATCTCAAAGTCAAGTCCAAATTTAGTGCTAAATTCACGGAAAACATCGGTATCCATAAAAGATTTAACACAATCAAACTTAGGCATTATACCTGAATCCTTACCTTCACCGAGTTCCCAATCTTCAGAGTTGCGTTTAATTATTTCCAATAAATCACATCTGAACTCAATAGTCTTCATCATAAAAGAACCAGTACAAGAAGTATCGAGCATGGTGCGATTATTGAGAGAAAGCCGAGCATAAAATTTTTGAATAATAATTTCTGTTGAGAGCTCATGATGGGGCATGAATATAACATTGAATTAAGCCTCCCCCAAGCTTGAGCGATGCTCTCTCCTTCGCGAGACCAAAAAATTATATATATAATTACGATCACGATGAACTAGATGCATAGGATAAAACTTCTGATGAAGTTCCAATTTCAATCGGTTGTAGTTCCATGATCCAATATCACCGCATAGCCTAAACCATGTCAATGCCTTTCCCTTCAAAGATAAAGGGAATACCTTCTTCTTGATAACATCCTCGGGCATACCTGCAAGCTTAAATAATCCACAAACTTCATCCACATAGATTAGGTGCAAATCAGGATGCAATGTTCCATCTCCTGTAAAAGGATTAGCTAGCAGTTTCTCTATCATACCCGAAGGAATTTAAAAGTAAACATTTTCAGTAGGTTGAGGAGAAACTCTTTGCTCTACTGGTCGGGGTGAAGATGCCCCGAACAAGCCCCTCAAAGTATTATTTTCCATAGTAACAAGTGACAGTAAATTTCAGCACACTATATAAATTTTTCCTTACCAAATTCCACTTACCAAAGGCGCTTCAGTCCCCGGCAACGGCGCCAGAAGAGAGTCTTGATGACCCACAAGTATAGGGGATCTATCGTAGTCCTTTCAATAATTAAGAGGGTCGAACCCAACGAGGAGCAGAAGGAAATGACAAGCGGTTTTAAATAAGGTATTCTCTGCAAGCACTAAAATTATCCATAATAGATAGTTTTGTGGTAAGGTAATTTGTAACGGGTAACAAGTAACAAAAGTAAACAAGGTGCAGCAAGGTGGCCCAATCCTTTTTGTAGCAAAGGACAAGCCTGGACACTCTTATATAAAGGAAAACGCTCCCGGGGACACATGGGAATTATCGTAAAGCTAGTTTTCAGCATGCTCATATGATTCACATTCATTACTTTGATAATTTGATATGTGGGTGGACCGATGCTTGGGTACTTCCCTTCCTTGGACAAGCATCCCACTTATGATTAACCCCTCTTGCAAGCATCTGGAACTAAAAAAGAAGTATAAAGGTAAACCTAACCATAGCATGAAACATATGGATCCAAATCAGCCCCTTACGAAGCAACACATAAACTAGGGTTTAAGCTTCTGTCACTCTAGCAACCCATCATCTACTTATTACTTCCCAGTGCCTTCCCCTAGGCTCAAATAATGGTGAAGTGTCATGTAGTCGACGTTCACATAACACCACTAGAGGAAAGACAACATACATCTCATCAAAATATGGAACGAATACCAAATTCACATGACTACTTATAGCAAGACTTCTCCCATGTCCTCAGGAACAAACGTAACTACTCACAAATCATATTCATGTTCATAATCAGAGGGGTATTAATATGCATAAAGGATCTGAACATATGATCTTCCACCAAATAAACCAACTAGCATCAACTACAAGGAGTAATCAACACTAGTAGCAACCCACAAGTACCAATCTGAGGTTTTGAGACAAAGATTGGATACAAGAGAGGAACTGGGGTTTGAGATGAGATGGGGTTGGTGAATATGTTGATGGAGATCGACCCCCTCCCGAGGAGAGGATTGATGGTGATGACAATGGTGATGATTTCCCCCTCCCGGAGGGATGTTTCCCCGGCAAAACAGCTCTGTCGGAGCCCTAGATTGGTTTCGCCAGGTTCCGCCTCGAGACGGCGGCGCTTCGTCCCAAAAGCTTCCTTCTGATTTTTTTTCCAAGGCGAAAGACTTCATATAGCAAAAGATGGGCACCAGAGGCCTGCCAGGGGGCCAACGAGGCAGGGGGCACGCCCAAGGGGGTAGGGCGCGCCCCCCACCCTCGTGGATGGTGGGTGGCCCCCCTCTGGTGCTTTCTTCACCCAATATTTTTTATATATTCCAAAACTGACTTTTGTGGAGTTTCAGGACTTTTGGAGTTGGGCAGAATAGGTCTCTAATATTTGCTCCTTTTCCAGCCCAGAATTCCAGCTGCCGGCATTCTCCCTCTTCATGTAAACCTTGTAAAATAAGAGAGAATAGGCATAAGTATTGTGACATAATGTCTAATAACAGCCCATAATGCAATAAATATGGATATAAAAGCATGATGCAAAATGGACGTATCATTGGGTTTCATGACCTTTTGTCATTAGTAGTTGCGGATGCTTGCTAGGGGTCCAATCATAAGTGCATATGATCCAAGTAGAGAAAGTATGTTAGCTCATGCCTCTCACTCATGTAGAATTGCAAGAATGATTACTGGTACTTGTTATCGATTACCTAGGGACAAATGGCTTTCTTATTGACAAAAGCTATCTAATTTTATTACCTTACAATTTATTTGTAGCTTTATTCTCGCAAAGTACTCGTAGTTTTATTATTGCAAAATAGTTTCATACTTATTTTAGGTAAAGCAAACGTCGAGTGTGCGTAGGGTTGTATCGGTGGTCGATAGAACTTGAGAGGGAATGTTTGTTCTACCTTTAGCTCCCCGTTGGGTTCGACACTCTTATTTATCGAGGAAGGCTACAGACGACCCCCTATACTTGTGGGTTATCAGGCCTCCTACGGGCCGTCGGATAAATGGGCATCCAACGGGTCGTAGAATCAGTGAGCCTTGGGCTGTCAGATAAATGGGCCCACATGGGACGTAAACAGGCGTAATTGGTAGCAGGTCAGCACGGTAATGGGCCGTGAGCAGGCCGGAAGACAGCAAAGGCTTAATTCTGTCACAGGCATAATGGGTCGTTAATGGGCCAGAATATAGGACGGGCTGGAAACGGCGCAACGGGTTAACATGCCACAAACGGGCCTATTCTAAACACAGGCCAAAATTGGCCCATGAAGGGAACATGCCAGTAACGGGCCAAAAGTAATCGAGGGCCGGAAAGGAGCCCAAGAATGTGCGGGCCGTCAGTAGGCCGAAAGCTAGCACGGGCTGGAAACAGCCCATGTGAATCATGGGCCGTTACTGGGCATAAAGAAATTTACTGTTTATTATGGGACAGAGTCACCGCAGCCCATTAAAGAGCCCAAAGATACGAAAGGCCACGTATGGGCTGAAAGAGGTCGTGGGCCATACATGAGCCAAAACTGAAACAGGCTGGTATTATATTGGATGCCCATATGATGATGTTGGGCCGATTTCGGGAACGCCATGACGGACCGTGAGTTACCGGGCCGTAAAATGGGCTATATGCAAACAGACCGTTAACGTGCTTTTCATGGGCTGGCCCGCTAGATTTTGACCAAGTCAAACGGCCGGCCTTTGTAAGC
The DNA here is from genome assembly GCA_021605205.1 of Aegilops longissima. Taxonomy (NCBI): domain Eukaryota; kingdom Viridiplantae; phylum Streptophyta; class Magnoliopsida; order Poales; family Poaceae; genus Aegilops; species Aegilops longissima. The sequence continues at coordinate 456,421,263 of CM038681.1, read as the reverse complement.
TAAATGGGCCAGTGTTAGGCTGTCGCACATGTCGACATATCATAGGCACCTATCTGACCCAATGACGTGGTGACACGTGTTTCCTGCGGCCAATGAGAATTTTACACATGGAAAATCGCCATTGGTCATTGCTGTTAACGGGTTATCGGATCCAAAACTGGACCCAATAGCTTAACGGTGATCCGTTATGGTGGATGCCACGTGTCGGTTACCCTTGACGAAAGCACTTACATGACGCGCCATTTATCGTCATGGAAGTGAACACTTCGGTGATGATAATTTTGGTATTGTCATGGAACACTTCTACGATAGCACAGGTATGACTATCTTGATTCTATCATAAAATCGTCATGGATGTACATGCATGACAAAAAATGTGAGCTACTGTGACAAACACGTATCATCATCAAAGTGTATTTTTTTGTAGTGTAATGAAAATAAGGTGATATGGTAAAAATGATCCACTTGCCATGGTTGCTGCTGTCAAAGGCACACTCTTCACAATAGTAGGGCTTGCACTCCTAATGATCTGTACTTAAAAGAGTACTTACATAAGAACCAATAATTCATGTAAAGGGAAAACTTGCATAAAAAAGAACAATAACCAAATATTAGTTAAGGGACAACACATGATTCAATGTGCAAAAGAAAATTATGGCATTTTGGTATGTAGTTTTTTAAATTAAGGTCAAACAAGGGTTTATTCACATTTGAAACAATTCAACAAATTTAATGACCCACTTGAATTCACAAGGTTTGAATGGTTTGGGTTCAACATTTGAATGAATGTAAAAAAGGATTTGTGTTGAAATTCAATTGTGATTGGAAGTTATGATTCAACTAGGTTTGAATGAAAATTTTAAATAATTCAAAAATGATTGGTTAGGGCTGGTCTGAGAAGTTGAAATAGACAGTGATCAAAATTTTACTATATTTGCAAAAAATATTCATTTTATTTTGACATGTGATTTAAATACTAGGTTGAAATGAGGTTTTAATTATAACTTACATAACTTTGAACTTGAAAGTTCAAAATTTGGTGGTAACGTTTTATTGGTCATTTGTTAACTTTTGGAACACAAATAAAAAATTTCACAAATTTGAATTCATATTCCAAAATTTACCATCAATTCAAATACTCCCTCAGTTCACTTTTATAAGTCGCTTGAGACAACATAAAATGAGCTACTTTACACCGTGTCTAAAATGTCCTAAATGCCTTATAAAATGAACAGAGGGAGTAACAATTTTAATTGGTTCTAAAACCTATTCCATGATAGAAGAAAATGGCTTCCATAGGAGGATTCGTGAAACTTTACCATGGCAGCGCTATGAATATGAAGTTTGATTAGGCTTAAATTTAAATGTTGGAGTATGAAAATTAACATCTAAAGGACCATTTTAAAACAAGTTTCACTCAAATTTGAATTGGTACCATCGAGTAGTGCATCTAATGATGGTCAATATGTAACAATAATAACCTAACATGGACTTACATATAAAAAGTTGTGATGGTTGTAAGTTGCAGGGTCTTTTCTACAAAACTAAACTATAAATAGTGTTTTCATTTAATTTAAAGAAATTAGAATGGTGATCAATCTATTTCATCGGATCGAGCGGTAATGAATGACTATAAATTAAACATACCAGTTCAGTTGAATTAAAATGTAGGTGTGCGATCTGGCTTGATGGACGCCCTGGTGTAGCAAAGTCGGCTCTAGGGTTTGGCGAGATGGAGTTTCTCCATGGAGACAACATCAACTAAGGTGGAGCATGGCTATGGTGCTATAGAGAGGGGGGCAGAGTTGCATGCAGTATACCTGCCAGAGTGACACGATGGTGACAGTGGTGCGAGGGCTCGCCAACGTATGCCAGAATTCCTGGCTATAGTTGCGCTCAGCGTAGGAAGTGTACATGTTTCACTTGAGTCGTGGTCCTATGGTCACGTCGATGGGTCAACATGATGTCCAATGTCACAATTGAGCGATTGGATAATGTCAGAGGCTTGACCTCGTCCTTAACTCAATGTAATGGATATCATGGCGGTTGAAGTGCATCGAGGTGGTCGAAGTCGTGCTCCGGGGTTGCCTTGTACACACTTAGGTTGTTAGAATGTTATGCTAGAGAGCGTGGGTGGGATGGAAAGAAGGGTGGGCAAGGGATTTACATGGGCTCAACAGAGTCGTTTTGCCAGAGTTAGCTATGGAGGCAGAGGAAGTTGGTGGTTTGCAAGAAACTTGGTGGAAGTGAGCGACTAGGGTCCGGAGGACCAGTCTAGGGCGCCGAGGGCTATTTAACTATGGTGTTGGGATGGCCGTTGGTGCGCTGCATCATGCGAGGTGTGGGATCATGCACGGCGACATGTGCTGGCAAAATCGCAAAAGATTGTTGATGATGGGATCAGTCCACATCTCAGTGGCTATGGGGGATCAGGCATGTTGTCCACGATTGGATATTATGAAGACCAGACACCTACAACTTGGTCGTGTCGTGCGTACCGGTCTAGTTGGGTGAGTACGTCGTCGGCCAAAATTGCGGTGGCGGCCAGCTGGGAAGTGCTACTGGGCTACGTCGTCGGCATAGTGAATACTGCTTTTTTATTTTCTCTCTGATCCATGTTCTGAATTTTAAACTGGGATTAAATATTTCCAAATTCAAATCCTAAAGATCCAGAAATGAGCGTGAAAATATTGGGGCTATTATAGATCATAGGAAATATATTTGCAGCCCCAATGCATGTTTTAGGAATCATCTTATGTAAATGGACTTAATATGAAATATTTAAAAATCCCATAATTAAATTAGGGTTCCTTAAATAACTAGATTAACTTCTAAATATCCAAAATGCAGTAAAAACATGGCATGCATATGTATTATATGTTCATATCCTAATTTTAAAATTTTGGGATGTGACATATGGTCATCGATTAATATCTAAATCACGATGGTAAGATACGGCTTGATCGCCAAGAATATTCCTGTGAAGCAGATTATTCAAATGATCTTTTCAGGAGAAAAAAAGTTTCTAATAAATGACCTATTTCTCAAGCGACTAGGAAATTGGAAGGTTCCATATGCAATAGGTTTAACATTTGATAGAGGTAGTTTCCCATTCTTTATTGATGCAACAACATTTAGGATGAAATTTTACATAGCAGAAAAAACATTTTAGTTTCGAAGCAAATGAATTGCCCATAAATTCCACAACTAGTGAATTTATAACCTTACATACGGTATCCCTTTTCAACATCACACATAAGATAATCTTCAAGCTCCCAATGGCAAGCACAAGGAGAGTTTTTGCCAAATCGACGATCTTGAAAGCCTCTTGCAGATATAGCTGTCTGATCTTCAAAGCAGTAGGCAGCAAAATGATGAAATACTCCTTGCATTGAATAGTTCAGGTACACCGCATTGGAAATGATTCGAGGGAATTTCTCAGTGGATACCATGACTGTGTAAGAGGCACCAATGAATGCCACACAACGGCTGCCAATTCCATGTTGTATCACCAATCTCCTCCTAGGGAGGTCTACCTCAAGCACCTCCATACGGGATGGGCAATCCTGCCACATGAATATATCCTCTTCATTGTATCCACCTTTCTGGAGAAGGTTCATACCGAATAGGTACCGCACCATGAGCATTCGATCATGGGACCTGACAAGATAGGAGTAAATTATTGTTTCATGACTGTTCACCAACCGTGGGTCATTATCTAGGAGGCAAACCATACGTGGTTCTACCCCCGGGCTCAAATCCAATGTCATTATTATGCCGTCCCATGTCGTGAAGTAGCATCGCCCTCCAAAGGTCACAGGCGAGTGGCCTCTAACCTTCTCAACAGAGCTAGCCGAACGTTGGTCGATAGCTTGCACAAAAGCCCAAAGTTCATCACTAGGCTTGGCACAAATAACTTGATGCAAACCATTTCTGAGGCTAATAACAAGCGTACTGGGAACAGTCGAGTCATCGATGCCGGCACCGTTGATGGCAGATAAGTTCACTCGGAGGCGCCTATTCGATGTGGATGGTGCGCAGCGTGAACGGAACTCGATGATCTTACGAGTGAATGGGTGGAGAAGACGAATGGTATTATTGTGCTTATGGCCAAGAACAAGGAGGCCATCGGCGGTGCCAGGGTGATGGTGGGTGTCCAGATCCGGGAAGTCAATGTTGGTACAGGCACCGGTGGTGACATTGAGAAGGGTGCGGTGTGATGGGGATGCACAGTGAGAGAGCGTGATCGAATTGCGTGGGCGAAAGCGGATATCCATCCCATCACATGTGTGGGGGTCATCAGTGAAGTCACGCCATGGCTTGCAAGTTGCCCGAAAGCGGATGTAGTCTGCAATGTCAAAGGTGAGTAGCCGATTGGAGATTTCCTCCACAAGATCTGTACATAGTTTGGCCCAGTCTCTCCATTTTGTGCTGGCATTGGAGCACAAATGTCCATGATCTACGAAGATACCAAAAATAGGTAGTTCCCTTACGTCTGATCAAGGCGCTGCATATGTTTTTGAACAATTTAATAGGTCAATTTAGGTATGCAATCGAATCTACTCCAATCATAATAATCTAAATTTGAGGAAACTAATAAAACTTCTCATATATTGAACAGGGTGTTCGTACCTCTTGATTGGTTACGATCTATGTCCGATGAAGACCTCTTCTTCCTTTCTAGAAAAGATGGTGGGAAATTGACCAAATTCAAAGAAAACAAGGACTAGAGTGGGATTGGTGGTGGGCTGGTTCCACCGCGAGGATGAGAAATAGATGGTTGGTGGTGATAGAAACGAGAGGTAATAACAAGTTTAGGGTGTCATTCTAGGTGGCGGCGGGTATGAAGGGGGAGGGGAGGGTGTGGTTGGCTTCTAGGTTAAAGAAGGATTGTGAGAGTCACTATTTATAGTGCGCGCAGGGGGGAGGGGTGGGTAATCGGGCTGGCCCATCAAGATGGGTTACTTATTTTATATTCACAAATTAATAGATATGCAAATATTTGTAAACCATCTCTAATAAAAAGATATACAGTGATGATAATGAAATATCCTAAATAAAGATCCCATAGTTCACTTAATTCCATCAAAATGATTAATATTCAGTGATGCACATAATAAAACCTTTGATATGATGTACACTTTGTGGTTGCATAAGAATAATGAAGACCACATTATTTGTTTGAGGAAGAAATTCTTACATAAAAGAAATATAAGAATTCTCCCGTAAACATAATTGATTATATCCTATTCATGACAACACAAGTACAACCATTGATAAGTTAATCTAGAAATGTAGAATCATTATGCATCATGTCTAGTTTTTAGTATCTAATTAGCGCCTTTCAGTTCTTATTTACTACTAGATGTGTATGCATTAATTAGTGATGGTCAAACTAGCAACCGACATTATTTTCTTCCTTCTATTGACGCGAATGCATTAACTCAAGAGGGACAATTCCATTTTTTCCTAACTTGCGCCCACTCTCATCTTTAGCTCAAAAAATCATGTGCTAAAGTTTGCCCCTCTTCTGTTAGGTGGCCTTACAGAAATGCCCTTCCGTGTCATTTCTGCTTATCAAAGTCCTTTGACCGGCTATGAGCTATTCTTTGGACATTTGTACCCCTCACTACCTATGTCACATACATGTGGGGAGTCACCCAAAGAAAAGGGAAAATAAAAAACTCTCCCACCCACCTCTACGAATTACACATGGGACCCAACAAAAAAAGAATAAAAAATCTCTCTTTCTCCCCTCTATCTCTGTGACTCATGAACTACATGTGATCTCTCTCTCTCTCTCTCTCTCTCTCTCTCTCTGTCTCTCTGTCTCTCTCTCCAGGGAGTGTGCAGCTCTCAAGAGTAATAGGTACAAGAATTCTAACTCATATCTACTATGATGCTCAATCATTGTCTAAGTTTTGGCTCTTGGTTTTTTCTCAGTGGATCTTAAAATCAAATCTCTCAAGAGGGAATGCTCAATCAATATTCTTAGAAATCTTAAGCTGAGCAGCCAGCAGACAATGTTGGAGCAGGGTGGATATTTATAGCCGCAGCCCTCCCTGATGGCAAATGACCAAATTGGACACGTGAATCAGCCAATGACTGAACAACACATTTCCAATGGTCGGATTTTTAGCACAACGGTAACATTCCTTGCGGAGAAAGAAATGCTAACTCCACAATTTGAAAGATATCTCCTGCCGCACCGAAGAACAACTTCTTCTATTGACAAGTAATCATTCGGAACAATAAGAGATTTCTCTTAGTCTTTCATAGGTTTTGGCTAAGCATCACATCAGACCTAAGCTACGAGAAAGTATACCCCTCTTAATATCACGAAGGTTCTTTGACTCAAATGAGAGAAAGAACAACAAAAAGAATGTTACATCTTCATTTTGTCTTCAATCTTCTTGACTGTAGTCATTTTTCCTTGAATATTTCGAACAAATATTGCTTAATGTTAGCGATAATTTTAAGCGGCCAATTCCTTCGATACAATACTCTTGCTTTCACGTTTTCTCGACATGTAGCTCATCATTCTGTGCTATGCGGATAATCTTTAGTGAAGTTCTTCGAATTTCTCACTGGATACATCATTCTTCTCAGGCTTCCATTGATTATTTATCTCTGTGTGCACTAGCAAAAAATTAGTCCATGCCAGTTTGTGACAACAATCTCCAAAACACAAGGGGCAAACCATTGCACCAACAACCTCCCACTTTTTGGATGATTGCTTACAAACAGAGCACATCGAAAGATAGATGAAGCGTAACTAAAAGTAATGCAAAAAAGAATTAATCGAGGAGAGATAATTAGAAGATAAATTACACTCCCCTTGAATGTATGCATCTTATCGAAGATATTGGTATTGGAAGTTATGGATTTAAGGTGTGTGATGGGGAGGGGTGAGATGAATCTTCAGATGAGTAGCATTGAGAAACGATACGACTCAAGAATTTGATCAATGCACATGGTGACGTCTGAGATATTTCCTGCAACATAAAATCTTTGAAGAAGATTTCTTATAGAGTATGAATACTTTGAGATGATTTGTGGCAAAAAATAATCCATGAAGATTTTCTCAAAACACGATTTCAGATCCAATCAAGACATATGAATTCCCTGCAAGTTAGATACTCGAATAATATCAGAGCAAGGAATACGAAAGAATTTTGCTCGAGATAGATATACCTCAGAAAGTACTCTCCTACATGTTAGATAGCGAATGAGAACTTTGTAAACATAAATGTTCACGAGACATATCGATATGTTTATCCTTAGAGAAATGAGGATTTTCAACTTCTCTATTTTCTCCTTTCTCCTGCAAGTTAGATATGCAATAATAATCATGGTAGGAGTATAAGTTTTGATAACACCTGCAAGCATAGATATAGAAGCAAATAACATTGCAGGGGTTATTAATGTTACATGACGATGAAGTCTACCAATACCACATCTCGTGCTATTAAAGTTCACGACCACTAGAAAGCAAAGAGTTCAACTGTGAAAAAACAAACTGTTCGAGGAAAAGAAAATTGCAAAATCAAATCCCCTGCACATGATCCACTCATCTAACTTCTTGATGTTCTTCTCCCCCCCTTATGTCAAACATGGCAAAAACAAAGGAGAGCACACGAGGAACCACTCGTCCGAAGAATCCTCGGAACTCAAGTTGTTCGGCGATGCAAAGCGAGCGATGGTGGCACTACAAAAAACACTACCGTGATGATACATGTTTGTCACAGTAGGTCATGTTTTCTGTCATGCATGTACATCCATGACGATTTTATGAAAAAATAAAGATAGTCCTACCTATTTTGTCGTAGAAGTGTTCCATGACAATACCAAAATTATCAACACGGAACTTTCCACTTCCATAATGTAAGTGCATCTAGTGCCACCCCTAGTTGGTTTTGGAGTATTAACGACAAACTTGGTTGAGGGACTAATGTGTTTGTGAGAATTGCAGGATAACCCAAGTAGTAGTCCCTTATTGATTCGGTTTACCTACCAGAGATGACCCCTAAAAATTTGTGAAGACATTGAAGACAATGGTGGTTTGTGAAGACATTCACGATGAAGATTATGACATGTGAAGACATTCACTTGAAGACTATGGAGTGCGAAGACATAGTTGTTTCGTAGTTTCCTTTTCTTCTTTGTTGAGTCATAGGAACCATCGTACTGTTAAGTGGGATCCAAGTGAACAAAGTGAGAGTAACTTATGTGATGCTCAACCAAAATCCTATGTGTTCGAGCAAACACAATGAGAGCAAATCTTATCCAGAGCTGGATGAGTCAACTTTGCTTGTAGCCCAAGTAAAGTTGCCGCATGTGTTTGAAATCCGACCGTTGGATACATCGTTAGTGACCCAGGGTCATTTCGTACATATCAGGTAGGGTTGCCTCGTGGCTATAAATAGCCCACCCCCTACACCATAAACTGGTGGCTGCTCAGAGTTAGTACATGGCTTTTGTCGTTTGAGAGCAACCCACCTCCGAAGCATTTGAGAGAGAGATCCTTGCGGGGACAAAGTCCAAAACACCTAGAGCCAAAGAGTGTTAGGCATCACTGAAGTCTTTCTGATCACCTGACCTGAAGACTTGTTACACTTGACGACTATGAATCCTCCAGCCGGTTAGGCGTCGTGTTCTGAGCATCAAAGAGCCATTGTGAATCGCCGGTGAACGAAGTCTGATGGTTTGGAAGTCTACCTTGAAGACTTACTAGAGTGATTGGGCGAGGATTGGGTGTCCTTAGCTCAAGGGGAATAAGGTGAAGACGCGGTCTTCTGAGTTAAATCTCAGCCACCCTAACCAGACGTACCGTTGTGACAGCAACTGGAACCGGTCTACCAAATCCTTGTCTTCACCAAGCAACTGGTTCTATCCCCCACCTCCCTTTACTTTACTATTTGTCTTCATGAAGTCATTGCTTGCTTGTCTGATCTGTTTGACTTCACTGAGTGAAGACTATTTCCTGATTGGTTTCATATTGTCTTCCATCCTGGTCCATTCTACCTAGTTGTTGATAGTCTTCGTGCTTTCACTACATTGCTTACTTGACTATGGCTTGTCTAGTGTAGTCTATCTTCCGTTGCATAACAATAGGTTCATTTCTACTGTTTGTCTTCAAAGACCTCGTGTTTTGAAGACTTTCATAAAAATCACCTATTCACCCCCCTCTAGTTGATAATTAGCACTTTCAATTGGTATCAGAGCAAGGTGCTCCCTTGTTCTGTGTGATTCGGTTTAACCACCTGGAGTTTTAGCTACGTCGACTGCAGCGATAATCAAGGTCTCCGTTGCGTGCCCGGTCTTCGATGGCACATATTACCCCTATTGGAAGAATAAGATGCGCATGCATCTTGAAGCCATTGATGTCGACCTCTGGTATGTCATCAAGAATGGCGTTCCCAAGGTTGGTGAAGGTGTCACCGCTACTGATGTCAAGAGGTTCATTCAACTGGATTCGACCGCTAAGAACATCATCTGTGGTCATCTGACCAAAGGACAGTATGGCCGTGTGAGTGCACTGGAAACTGCGATGCTAGTCTGGGACTGGCTCTCCAAGGTCAACGAAGGCGTCTCAACTCAGAGAGTTTCAAGAATTGATGTTCTTCGCAACCGCTTCAAGAGAAACAACAATGAGAATGTCCAGCTCACATTTGATCGCCTCACTGATATCACAAATGAGCTTCGTGCACTTGGCGCCACTGAGATCGCCAAGCACTAAATCGTCAAGAAGCTCCTGAGATCACTTGACAGCTCATTCGACACCTTGGCCCTGATGATACAAGAACATCCTGACTTCAAAGATCTCGATCCGTCTGACATACTTGAGAGGCTCAACACACATGAGTTTCAGTTATCTGAGAAGAGAGACATCTATGGCCCCAACTATGGCCAAACCCGTGCTTTGAAGGCAAAGGTCGTTTCCTCATCTGAAGAAGAATCTGACTGCAGTTCTGAGGATCCTGAAGACATTGGAAAGGAGCTAGCTATAATCGTGAAGAAGTTCTAGAAGTTCTCCAAGAAGAATCGCTTCGGAAAGTCTTCAAGATCTAGCTCAAGAAATGATGAGGCTTCCACTCATGACCACAAGAAGAGAACATGCCACAAATGCAAGAAGCCTGGCCACTACATCTCTGAGTGTCCACAATGGGACAAGGAATCTAAGAAGAAGAAGAAGAAGAAGAGCAAGGAATATGATTCTGATGACAATAAGAAGAAGAATAAATCCTCAAAGTTTTCTTCCAAGTCTTCATCAAAGTCTTCGTCTCACAAGAAGAGCTCATCTAGCAAGGCTCATGCATTTGTTGGCAAGGATATGGATTCAGAGGAGGAGTCTTCTTCCGAGGAGGCATAGGTGGAGTCTGAGGAGGAGTCTGACTCAGGGGTGGCAAGCCTGGCTCTAGCTTCAGCTTACGTCGCCAAGTCCATCTTCAACACCGAAGACAATGGCCACATCGCCGACACTGAAGCCGATGATGAGGATGACTCTGCTCCGAACTACTGCTTCATGGCACGTGGTGCCAAGGTAAACTCACGCGATGCTTACTTTCAAACATCCAGTGAAGATGACTCTGAATGTGAATCCAAACCTAGCTATAAGACACTTGCTAAAATTGCAACTGAACAACAAACTGCTATGGAACATATTCAAAAGTTATTAGACAAAAGCGATAACCTGTTGGACACAGAAATGAATCGAACTCGGTCCTTAATTGAAGTCATCAAAAATCTTCACGTTAAGTACGAAGAACTTGAAAGTCGTCATGAAACTCTCTCAGCTACTCATGAGAAGCTTTCCTATGATTATCTTCAACAGAAGCAAGAACTTGAGAATCTGAGAGTGTCTCATGAAGATCTTCAAAAGGAGAACGGTTCACTTTGCTCTCAACATCAGTTTCGCTCAGGAAGACCTTGAGCCACCCTGTTTAAAATGTCTTGAGCATGATAATGTTGTCTCTATTGCTAAATGTTCTACTGTTGCTACTGTTGCAATATCTTCAACTGCTGATGTGGTTTCTAACCCCTCTTCTAAGGATACCACTACTATTACTGATGAGAATGCTAGGTTGAAGACATTGCTTGAAACATGGATGCACAAAAGCCTCAAAGGGCATCAGACACTTTGTGATGTCCTCAAGAAACAGATTCTAAACCGAAACCCTAGGAAAGAGGGTGTTGGGTTCGAGAGGAAAATGAATGTTTATGGTTCATCTTTGGAAGCTTTGAAAAGTACCCCAAAACCACATGGGTTGCTGCAAAGGGACCTTCAGTGGATCCATCTACCTTATCTGGCTTCACTTGTGCTAACCCTATTATCATTGATGAATCCTTTGATGCAAATTATAAAAATTTTAAGAATCAGAATGGTGAAGTGTTTGCCAGGTATATTGGTACTAACTGCAGGAATGGATCACCCTTGAAGAAGATCTGGGTCCCCAAAAGATGTCTCGAGAAGCTTCCTGTGAATGTCATCATGACACCATTTGGGAAGAAGGCAAACCACGGACTAAAGGCTTCATATGGTCCAAAGGCTTCATATAGAAAAGGACCCACCAGGGTCACCCTAACACCAATGTATTGCAAGGAAACCATACTTAGACTTATGAATATGAGCGTGTTTCATCAAACTACTATGTTCATAAGACCAAGAACTTTTCTGCTTATTCTTATGAGTATTATTCACCTTCTGCAAGGCTATTTGCTAGGGCTCCAAAGCCAAAGTTCTCAGATGCTGCACTTAGACTCATTGCTTCTAAGCCACCCCTGAAGATGTGGGTGGTTAAGAAGAATTAACTTTCTTTTGCAGGGAAAGGTCTCCAGCCGGAAATCAAGGGCTTCTGATGCTTATGCTGGGGACCTAAAACATCTTGTGGGACGCAACATAAAGTGCCAAAATGGTCTTACTATGTATTTCGTCCCAGGATTTCTTGACAATCATCCTATCTACCCTAACAAGGCTCTGAACTTTGATAGTATGCTTGTTCGTCAAATGTTTATGCTTCAGACTTCTCTTTGTGAAGCATATCCCCCAAACTGCACTGTAGGGTACGACTCCGAAGGCTACTGAGTGGATTATGGACAGTGGATGCACTAACCACATGACTGGTGATCGAAGTCTTCTTCTGGATACAACCCTACGTTCGTCTGACAAAAGTTACCTCACATTTGTTGATACTAGTAAAAGCAAGGTATTGGGCCTAGGTAGAGTTGCAATCTCAAAGGATCATCACATGGATAAAGTGATGCTTGTTTAATCCCTTGGTTTCAACTTAATGTATGTCTCAATGCTTTATGATCTGAACATGATTGTGATATTTGGAAAATATCATTGCCTTATGCTTATGGAATCTGACAAATCTCTAGTCTTCGAATGGTATCGAAAAGACGATCTGTATACGGTAGATTTCACCACAAGACCACAGTTGGCCATATGTCTTCTATCAAAAGCTTCAGAGTGCTGGCTCTGGCATCGGAGGCTAGGGCATGCGGGCATGAGTAACTTGCACACTCTCGCGAAGAAGAAGCATGTCATAGGCATCAAGGGCGTCAAGTTCAAGAAGGATCATCTATGTGGTGCCTGTGAAGCCGGAAAGGTGACTAGGGCCAAGCATCCCTCGAAGATAATCATGACGACAACGCGTCCCTTCGAGCTGCTTCACATGGATTTCTTTGGCCCTACTCACTACTCTACCCTTACTACCATTGCATGCCTCTATAGTTTCGTCATTGTTGATGATTACTCAAGATATACATGGGTGCACATAATTATCTACAAGATTGAAGTGTAGGATGTCTTCAGACGATTCGCCAACCATGCCATGACCAACTACGGCATCAAGATCAAGCACACCAGAAGTGATAATGGCACATAATTCAAGAACACCAGCCTCGACACTTATCTTGATACATTGGGCATCACACATGAGTTCCCTGCTCCATACACACCTCATCAGAATGGCATCATGGAGCGCAAGAATAGAACCCTCATTGAGATGGCACGAACGATGCTTGATGAGTACAAGACTCCAAGGAAATTCGGCCTGAAGCCATTGACACTGCATGCCACATAATCAACCGTGTTTATGTTCATAAGTTCCTAAAGAAGACATCATATGAGCTCCTGACTGGTAAGAAGCCAAATGTCAGCTATTTCAGAGTATTTGGTGCTAGGTGCTGGATCAAGGATCCACATAACACTTCAAAATTTGCACCGAAAGCACATGAAGGTTTTATGCTTGGCTACATAAAGGATTCGCATTTCTATAGAGTCTTCAACCTCTTTTACTACAAAGTGGTTGAAACTTTGGATGTGCGGTTCGATGAGACTAACGGCTCGCAAAGAGAGCACCTGCCAAATGTGCTAGATGAAGCTACACCAAGTGAATCTATCAAGCTTATGGGTATTGGAGAAATCATACCCTCAGAGGAACAGGCTGAAGAGGAAATCATCATTTATGCACCTAATCAGCATGAAGACACTGCTCGGCCTGAAGCAAATGCTGAAGATGAAGACAATGATCAGCAAGGGAAAATTCTTCGTCCAGTACATCTCGCGTAGCAAATGAAGTCCAGATTGAGAAGATAATTGATAGCATCAATGCACCTAGTCCACTCACTCGTTCGAGAGCAACACAACTAGCAAATTTCTATGGACACTTTGCATTTGTCTTTATATCTGAACCTAAGAAAGTTGATGAAGCCTTCATGGAACCTGAATGGATTCAAGCTATGGAAGAAGAGCTTCAACAGTTTGAGTTGAACAATGTATGGGAGCTAGTAAAGTGTCCTGATCCTCGCAAGCACAATATCATCGGCACCAAATGGATCTATCACAACAAACAAGATGAGCATGGTCAAGTTATCAGAAACAAGGCTCGGCTCGTTGCTCAAGGTTACACACAAGTTGAAGGATTGACTTCGATAAACCTTTGCTCCTGTGGCTAGGCTTGAAGCCATTCGCATACTGCTAGCATATGCCAACCACAACAACATTATTCTGTGCCAAATGGATGTAAAGAGTGCCTTCCTCGACGGCAAGATTGAAGAAGAAATGTATGTTGCACAACCACCTTGTTCTGAAGACCCAAAGCGTCCTGACATGGTATACAAGCTCAAGAAGGCATTGTATGGCCTCAAACAAGCTCCTCGCGCTTAGTATGACACACTCAAAGACTTCTTGAAGAGCAAAGGCTTCAAACCTGGTTCTCTAGATCCCACTCTCTTCACAAGACATGTGATGGTGAACTGTTTGTATGCCAAATCTATGTGGATGACATTATCTTCGGCTGCACTGACATGAGATACAGTGATGAATTTGGGCATACGATGCAAGAGCAATATCAGATGTCCATGATGGGTGAGCTGAAGTTCTTCCTTGGTATTGAAATCCGTCAGCAGAGAAATGGCATCTTCATATCATAAGAGAAATGTAACATCCCAAATTTTGGAATGTTAATATAATTAATTGAATTGTTTGTTTGTTTGCTTGAGTGAATTAAACTTGAGTGAAATTTGAACCTTTTCAAAAACTTTTGAAAGAGAGGGAATAAAATGACTTTCCCCTTCTCCGGTAAATTCAAATTCATCCTATTAAAATCAATGAGAGAAGATGACATGACTTCTTCAACTATAAAGAATTTGAACGGAGTTTTGCAATTTAATTCTTTCAAATATTTGCACTTGCTTCTCTATTTTTCTTCCTCGAGAAATACCCGAAAATAAATTCTTGCAAGCAAGAAAGAGCGGAGGAAAATGACCCTCCAAAATCAGGGGCATTTTTAAAATATTTGAGCCAAGAAAAACCAAAGTTTTATTTAAAAATTATTTGCAAAAGAAATAAAGCCTTTAGGGATTTTCTGAAAAACATATTTTTTTAGTTTTTATTTTGGCCGTGGAATAATGCTCATCATCTACATTTTATTTTTCTGATAATTTTAGTATATAAAACTCTTTATTCGAATTGATTTGATTTCCTTTTTATTGTTTTAGTTTCCTAATTTTAAAAATAGGAATGGAATCGTTTTATTAGGAAAAACCTGGCCCATTAAGCACTTTCCTATTCTAGCCCAACAAAAGATCATCTCCTTCCTCTGTTTCCTCTCACGTTCTGAAGCTTTCCATATCCATGGAGACAGGAAACTCCACCTTCCCGATCTCCCTCGTCTTTCCATCCCAGCGCCTCCCGAGACCGCCTATAAAACCCCCTCCCTCTCCTCGTTCCATTTTTCCCATCACCACGCCCCCTCCCTGCCCGTAGCCTTCTCGCCACCGTCCTCCTTTTCCTGCCTAGAAACGCTCACCAGGAGCTCTCCTGGAACCTCCCCAAGCGCCGACCCCTCCTCCGCCACCCCCCACCTCGGCGACCTCGCCCCCTCGCCGGAGCAGCCCTCCACATCGCCGTCTCCTTCCTGCCATCTCTGCCTCACGTACAGGTAACTCCCTTGTTGTTTTTTTCTCTTTCTTTTGTCTATTCCCGTACCACCGTTAGATCTTGATCCTAAGGCCCCAAATAGATCACTTAATAGCCAAACCGTTTTCTTCAAATGTGCGGCCGTCCTCTAGATAGCCTAAAACGCGCACACCCGACAACCAATCAAATCTCGCCACGTCGCCGTTTCCGTTTTCAGATTTATTTCCGTAACAGATTTAGTTCCGTTCTTGTTTAGCCTATAACTTTTGATCTAAAAGTCCAATGATGCTGATTCTTTTTGCGTTAGATCACAATTTTCTTGTAGTTTCCAAAAATATATAATTTTTCTATGTTTGGATTTATAAAAATTGAGTTAGATCAGATTTGAATTAAAGCTTGTTTTGCTTATTCCGGGAGTTTCATAATAGATTTTTATTTAATTCTTTTTGCTCCTAGTTGCTTAATGAAATATTTTATGTTTAGTTAACATAAAACCATGATTAGGTGATGTTAAGAAATTTTGTTATATAAAACTATTTTTGTTGTTATTTGAAGTAGGAAAACTTTGAGTTGTTTTTCTTTAAGTTTTCCTTTGGGTTTTGCTTTGTTGGTTTTGGTGTGTTACTTTGTTATGTTATGTTATGCTATGTGCTTATTATAGTTATTGTTTGCCTCGGTAGAATTTCCGGAGTGCGAAGATTGCTACTACGAAACCCTAGTTTTTCAAAGATCGTCAACAAGGCAAGTTCACTTTGACCATGTTTTTCATACCTATGTTTTATTGCATATAGTGGCACCTTTGCAACCACCCCTCAGTAGTGTTATTGAATCCTTGTAGTTGAGTAGTACGCATGAGGTAGGAACCCATCATTCCTGTTACCAAACCCGGGACGTTATTTATTTTAATGATACGCTATAGTAGACGGGGTTGGTATGAGTGCTCGGGAGTGGTGTGAGAATGGAGGTTCTACGTCAATGACGACAAATCCATGATGGAAAGCTGCAAGGACTGCATCTTCAAGGCCTCAAGACTTCAAGACTCAAGACAAGAATTCAATACACACTACTGGGTGAAGGACGGTTGACGGGCACCCTGGAGAAACCAGTGGTTGGCCGGGATGCATGGAGAAGCGCCATGACATCTTGCGGAAAGCTTCACCCAGACTCAAAGAGACGGAAGAATACTTCATGCCCGAAGCTTACCTGCAACCGCAAGTCATTATGGGCTCTGGCTTGGTTGACCTTAGTTGTGACTCTGGCTGGGGACGGTATTAGCAGATGTAGAACTACGGTAGGATGGGTTAAGTACCGGACGGTGGTCGAGGAACTCTTTGGAAGACCATGTTTGGTCATCTTGTTCTCAAACACCCTGAAGTGCGAGAACGTAAAGAGAGGGATCGAATCTTGCGGGTAAAGTGTACAAACCTCTGCAGAGGGTTAAAACCTAATCGATTAGCCGTGTCCCCGGTTACGGAAAATTTGAGCCTCTGGACTTGGATCTATCTCGGAACTCTCAACACCGGATTGATAACTTAATTGTGGGCAACATATGATGAATTTTGGGCTATGAGACATCGGTTAGCGGAACCATGTCATGATAGAAAACTCCATAGTACAGACTCCATTTATGCCTTTGATGTAGGTAAAGTAAAATCAGCTTTTATGCAAACAAAACTCAGATACAGAGCCATAAAGCCATACTGCATATAGTATAGTTTATCATCTGTTTTCTCATATTGTGATCTTGCCGGTACATTCAATGTACTGACCTACACGGCTGCAACGTATCATGTTGCAGATACTTTCCTCGACGAGTAAGAGTTACGATACAGGGTTACGGTCTACACTCAACCTGCCGATGGCGTTGATGGGACTCCACACCCGTTTGATTGTTTCCGCTGAGTATTATGAGGTATATATCATTTTACGTTATTTATACATGTGATTGCACTTTGATATATACATTGATGTACTGTGTGTGCCAGCATACTGATCCAGGGATGACACAGTAACACAGAGGCTTGACCGTCTAAGGTCGGGTCGCTACAAGAAATACCTCAAAGATTGCCTGAAAAAGTTTGGAATGCAAGACTGCAAAGGGTACATGACGCCAATGCCAGCCAAAGGCCAGTTGGGCCCCGACGACAATGGTAAAGAGTTCGATCAGAAGGTATACCGCTCCATGATTGGTTCTTTACTCTACTTATGTGCATCTAGGCCTGATATAATGCTTAGTGTTTGCATGTGTGCCCGATTCCAAGCGTCACCAAAGGAATCGCATCACTTAGCTGTGAAGCGAATTCCTCGATATTTGACTTACACTCCAACACTAGGATTATGGTATCCAAAGGGCTCCGAGTTTGATCTAGTTGGATTCTCAGATGCTGATTATGCTGGTGACAAAGTTGATCGCAAGTCCACATCTAGCACATGTCACTTTCTTGGACGATCTCTTGTCTGTTGGTCTTCAAAGAAGCATAACTGTGTATCACTCTCCACTGCTGAATTTGAATACATTGCTGCGCTCAGCTTCTCTGGATGAAGCAAACTCTCAAGGACTATGGCATCCACCTGAAGCATGTGCCACTCTACTAGGACAATGAGAGCGCCATCAAGATTGTCAAAAACTCAGTTCAGCACTCGAAGACAAAGCACATTCAGATCCATCATCATTTTCTCAGGGATCATGTCATGAAGGAAGACATTGGTATCATTCACGTCAACACTGAAGAGCAATTGACATATATCTTCACAAAGCCCTTGGATGAGAAAAGGTTTTGCAAGCTGCGATGTGAGCTAAATATCTTAGAATCCTCGAATGTCCTGTGATTAGACACGTATCCTAACGCTAATGCATGTTGATGACTTAGATGTTCAACAAACGAAGTAACATATATCTTCAAGTAATCAAGACTTACCCTATAAGTGTGAATACATTAACGTGGAATTTGACTTCGGAGCACCATGATAACTGTGCGTCGTGTCTGGGACTAATACTTCCTATACGATGGGTAACGTCACCACCAAATTTTCTCGAAGATTTTCATTCGGCGTCATGATTGCATTATCTTCACATTTGGTTTGTCTTCAACATTGATTTGACTTCAAGGTTTATCTTCGCAATGTTGATTTGATCTTTTATGATATATATATATATATATATATATATATATATATATATATATATATATATATATATATATATATATATATATATATATATATATATATATATATATATATATATATATAGGACAACACTATTCTGATCACAGGATTAGAATAGTTACAACCACGCGTCCGGATCTAGCCGCCGAGACGTGGTTCCCGACTTGCTGCCCAATGCGTCGCGGGCCGACCTCCCCGCCTCCACCTAGCGCGCCGCCGGTCGACCTCCCCGCCGCAGCTGCCTCCGCACGCCGTCCCAACCGGCCGGCACCCACGCGCCGCCCAAACTGAGCCTGCACGCCTCGCCCCCCTGCAATCCCGCGCGCCATCGTGAAATGGATCTCGCCTCTGCCACCACGCGACGTGGATGTGGCCAGCCGAACGCGAGACAGTTTCTTGGTTGTGGGCATCCGACAACCACCGTCGTTGTGGCCATGGCTGGAGCTGCTCGAGACGATGGCCTCTGGCTCGCTGCCTCCTCTCCTCGTCGCTCCGTCGAGCCCCCACCACGGTGAAGTCCTACTACAGCAATATGTGGAAGTTCCACAACAGTAGGCTGGCCATGGTGATGTGCTTCCTTATCCTGCCTGCTGCAATGCATCAGGCCGCTCCCTGAACTCTGAGGCTGGCGCCTAGCCAAGCCCCACACCGAGCCTTGGATCCTGAGTGCGGGGGATGCCGGACCCATCCTCTAACCACAACCACCTCGCCCATGGAAGCATGGGGCTTCTACAGCCAATGCTCAACCTCTCTCCTCTGTCACCCGTAGCCCATTGACCTCCTGTGCTCCTCTGTATGTGAGTCACTTCTGTGTTAGATTCTGCGTTGTGTTTGTTCTGTGTCAGACTAATGATAGTTCAGTTATAGGGAAAATAATAGGTCGGCTTGTACGCGGCCTACTAATAGAGTAAAATTGCTTTTGGTACTCTGCGTTAAAGATGGCTCCAAATGAAGCACGATCTAGCTGCTGTACTACTTGTTCTACTGGACATTGTGCCTTTTGTTTGGTGGATCAGCTGCTGTTTTGCTAGCTTTGGGCATCGACTGTTACATCACATGGAGCCATGGAGAATAAAAATGGATAAGAGAGAGATGATGCGGTGGTTAGAAAATACAAATAGGAGAGGACAAAAGCAAACTTGTGGTGGAAAACACCCAACATTTGCACCTTTAGCAAGATGGACACAAAAAAACAATGGTTACATTTTTCACACATAGAATCATTGGTAGTTACCTGAACGAGTGTTCATGTAAATATATTACAACACTTCATTGAAAAAAAAGAAACATACCTCTAGCATCAGTTTAGTCACATATACTTGAAGGATAAAAAAATGTGTGGTGGTGGCATCAACGTGATGTTAAGTCTAATTAATACTCACAAAAACTTTGTTTAATTAGATGTGGTTTCATGCTCTATACATGTTTGTTGATATGCCTACAAAAGACTAACGTTTCTTGACTATGATATATATAAGAGCTCCAGAATTTTGATTTCGTGATGGATCGAAGTTAGATACACAAATGTATGATGCATCCAAAAAATACTTTTCTTTTGCATCAATTTTTTCCGAAAAAAGTGAACACCTAAAGTTCAAATATTAAACGCGAGGCATAATTTTTTTTAAAGATCTAGTGGTCAAAATAAAACCTACAAGTAGAATAAACTTAACAAGAAAATACAAAAATTGAAAAGAAAAATAAGCGAATAGTTCTACATTAAAAATTGAAAAGTCGGGAAACTCGTGAGGGTTCACCCAAAAAATGGATCGATGTTTATTTAAGAAGTAATAGATTTCCTCCGTTTCTAAAATAACTAGAAGTTCAAATTTAAATAACAGAGAAGTTCAATGTTTATTACAAATCCAAGAAGGTCAAACTAAAAAACAAAGTAGTTCAAAGAGTTTATAAAAAATGGTTTTCCCTGTTTCTAAAAAAACTTAGAAGTTCAAATTGAAATAATGAAGAAGGTCAAAAAAACTAGATGTTCAAATTTAAAAAGCAAAGATGTTAGATGTTTATTACAAAATTCGGATTTCTCCAATAATCAAAAGGTTCAAACTAAAAAAGAAAGAGAAGTTCGATGTTCATATACGAAGGAAAAAAGCGTCACTTAGAAAATGTTAACTCTCGAAGTTCAAATTTAATAAAATGGGGAGTTTGAATAAACTGTTATGCGTGTACAAAGAGAAACAATTTGATGTTTGTAACAAAAACATATGTTACATTTATAAAAAAATCCCACGAAGGGTAAAAGTATGAGTTGTCCAATTTCTTCATAAAAAATGGATTTTTCCCCATTTCTGAAAAACCTAGAAGTTGAAATTTAAAAAGTCGTTCATTTCAAAAATTATAATTTTTTTTGCATTTCCCCGTTTCTACAAAAGACCTAGAGGTTCAAATTTAAAAGATGAAGAAGTCCAATGTTTATTACAAACACAAGAAGGTCAAACTAGAAAAACAAAGCATCTCAACACAAATTTATAGAAGTTCAAATCTGAAAAATAGAGCAGCTCGATGTTTATTAAAAAACTACTCCCTACGTCCCATAATGTAAGACATTTTTGCAAACTATGTTAGCTTGCAAAAGCATCTTCCATTATGGGACGGGCTAGTAGGATTTTGTCCGTCACCAAAAGAAATAAAACCATGAACTTCAAATTAAAAACAAGGAGTTATTTGATGTTTACAAAAAGTTCAGATTTTGCTCATTATTAAAGGATGAAAAACAAGAAGTTCAAAAACAAAATAACAAGAAGTTCAAATTTTAAAAATAGACCAGTTCAAAATTCATAAAAAAAGATTTTCACCGTTGCTGGAAGTTCAAGTGCTCGGCCCGAGAAAATTCAAAAATTCTTATGAGAGAGGTTGAAAAAAAATACGTGACAGAAGTTCAAGGTGAAAACAGTGGGAAGTCCAACTACTACACGGAATGCGTTTCAGGTAAGAATATAAGAATAGAAAACAAAAAGCTTAAAAGGTTTGTTGCAAGAAGTTCTCGTGCTCCTCGCGGTGAAGTTCAAGATCTCTAGTGCGAGACGTCCGACCTTCAATTACATGTAAAAAACAGGCAAAAAACGACGTTGTTTTTGCCATTTTTAAAACTGCTCTCAAATGACAAAAATTTGTAACGTATGTCTACATAAAAAAGATGCTCCTATTCATAAGCTTTCCAATGGTATATTGTATGCTTTATTCCGATGAATGGTTTAAAAGTTTTTATGTATACCGTTAAAAACACATTTTTACGCATTAAATATATTTTTTTGAAACATCGTGAGTATGAAAAACTGATCAACATGAAAACGTTGTGTGTTTTCAACAGCTTTGTATTTGTATATCATTTTTGCTCAATTCCGGTAAGTGGTTTGGGAGATACGGGCAAAAAACAGCACGTCAAAAACAGAGTGAAGTTCAACTACTTCACGCAGTGCATTTCCATTCGCGATGAAGGCAGAAATCATGATCCCGTCATTTTCTAATTTACTTCAGAACGATAGGAATATCATTTGTGTAAGTTCAAGTCCTCGGTCGGAGAAAGTAAAAAAAAATTGTGAGAGAGGTTTTGTACAAAAGGAATATCATTTGTGTAACACTGACGAAATGGATGAGAAAATTACAAACAAAAATATGTCACAGAAGCTCAAAGTGAAAACAGCAGGAAGTTCACCAACTACACTGAATGAATTTCAGATGAAAAACTTTTAAAATCGTCGCGAGTATGAAAAATGATCAACACGGGAAAGTTGTGTGTTTACAGCAGCTTTCCATCGGTATATCACTTGCTCAATTCCGGTGAGTGGATGGAGAGCTACGAGGAAAAAAAGCACGTGCAAAAACAGAGTGAACTTCAAGTAGAAATGCTGAGAAGTTCAAGTTCTTCACGCGGTGCATTTTTGAAGAATCTGTCTCGCGATAAAGGCAGAACGAATGATCTCGCCGTTTTTGAAATATTTGAAAACGGCAAGGAATCGGAGAAAACCATAACCATGAAAAAGTTTTGCATTTTCCGTAGCTTTTCAATGGTATATTATTTTCCCCATTCCGATAAAGTTTGAACAAATTATGGCGAAAATACGTTTTTAGCCATTTTCAAAATTGACTTAAAACTGTAAGGAATTGTGAGAAACAATATATACCATAATTTTTCACATTTCCTCAAGCTTTCCAACGCCATATCATTTGCTGCATTCGGACGTACGTTAAAAAATTAGCTTGAAAATACAAATTCGGTGGAACTTGTATCATTTTCTAAATTACTTTTAAACCGTTCAAAATTAGAAAAAAACTGTTAACATGGAAAAGTAGCGCATTTTTCATAATCTTTCCAACGCCACATCATTTGCCTCAATTGGATTAGCCGTTTTAAATTGGCATAAAAAATACGAACTCGGTTGTTCGGTTTGTGAAATTCTACAATTTTCCAAATTACTCTTTATCCATAAGGAATTAGAGGAATCTTTCAACACGTGGAATGAGCGGTTTTGCAGTAGCTTTCCAACGGCATATTATTTGCCTCATTCCGATAAACGGTTTAGAAATGCGATCAAAAATACGATTCATGTTTTTTGTATGAAGAAAAATGGTTCTCAAAACTACTCTTAAACCGCTTACATTTTGCCAGAAATTTAACTTGATTCATGATACTCGTGTCCATAGCTTTCCAATGGTATATCGCAAGCCCCATTTGGGCAATGTTTTGCGGAAGTTCAACCTAGCACTGGGGGAAGTTCAATGCATTATTGCCTGGGCAGGCTAGGTTGTGATCAGAATAATATTCTCATCCCGTGATCAGAATATTGTTTATGTATGTATGTGTGTGTGTGTGTGTGTTTGTGTGTATGTGTGTGTGTGTGTGTGTGTCTGTGTTCTGTCCTCTATAGCATTCACTTAGAGCTATGTCTTCAAACTTGCCATTTTCTGAACTAAGTGAGTGTGATCGGACTCTAACCCCTTATGTGCTTCTTTTCTATCTATCTAGTCGTATGCATTCTGTTGACACGAGTCAAATGTCATCACTGCGTCCTTGTCAGCTGAAGATACAGAGACACACATTTAAATCTGTTTTTAATGCCATATCTCTTTCGCCTGGATACTGGAGAAGCCTGAACGACCACCCGACAAACCAGGCGCGCGTGGGAACATGGAACAACTCTCAATGAGTTGCATGCATGCCACATGTCCATCAGATGTGAACCGCCAGGGGCACCTGCATAATTGCGTTGTGCAGCCCTTTACCTTATAAATACACACCCACGCGGTCATTATCTCCTCTCCCACCTCGCCATCTCGCTCAAACCCTAGCGCCACCGCTAGCTCGCGTCGACGCTGAAGACGAAGCGCTTAGCTGCCGCGACCTCTTCGACACCATCCTCATGCCGGCCGCGAACCTCGTCTTCTTCGCCGCCGCCGTAGGTGTCTTCCGCCGCCAAGTTAGGTCGTGGGAGATTGGACTGCTCGGCATCCATTCTTCCTCGTCTAGTAGTTCGTCTGTGGTAAATAAATCTCACTTTTTACAACCTTTTCGATCTGTCAAATCCATCCACCTCAACCAAAAGTGGTTTCTACACTTCCAAATCTGGATCTTTCTCTTTCTAAATCTCATATCTTGCAAAGAATATTCACTTATGCTTCATAACTAGTTAGATTCCTCACTTTTACTTATTCATGGATTCGTATAAATTTTGAACCAACTCACTTCAAATAAGTGAATGTCTTCGCACTATGAGGTCAATGTCTTCAAACTGATTTATCTTCAAAATCTTATGAGAATGCATATGACCTCTTCCCCTTCCCTTGCATCTCTAATGCTGTCACAGGTACATGTCCGTGGGAGAATCCCTTACTTCTCATAGTCTACATTCATTTGCAGAATTTTACAGGATCATATTGACTCTCCTAAAGCTAGTTCTTGTTTGACAAGTAGATGGAAGCCGTTCACTGTCTTGAAGCCTCTCTGTCTGAATATTATGGCTACTAAGAAATCTGCAAGGAAGGGTGGCAGGCAGCGCCGTGGCAATACTGCTCTGGATCTGCCTCCCGACCTGTTTGAATTGTACAAGTCAGATCCCGAGGAAAGTTACAATCAGCGCAAGACAAGAATACAATGGATCCGAAGATATTGGGCTGAACAGTGGTTCAAATACAACTTCGTCACTCCTGAGTATGCTGAAAAGAATGCTATCAAGCGCCCATGGGGCGATATTCTTTACAAGCAACCCAAGACGAATCCTGGAGCTATTCCCCAAGGCTTCTATCCTTGCATGGTATGAGGACCTCAGCCATAAAATGCCGACCCATCATCTCTTCTATGGTGTCATGACGACAATCTCTTCAAGCGCAACTTTCAGTTCGCAAAGGAGTTGGCTGCCAAGAATAGAAAGGAACTCGGTCTCCACTTCAACCCTGGTCTGTCTGCTCCAAGGCCGGATGCCTGATATCGCTTGAAGCTACTTTGGTATTTTCCCCAAAGAGGAAGGGATGATGCAGCACAGCGGCGGTAGGTATTTCCCTCAGATATGAAACCAAGGTTATCGAACCAGTAGGAGAACCAAGAAACACAACGTAAACAGCCCCTACACACAAATAACAAATCCTCGCAACCCGATGTGTTAAAGGGGTTGTCAATCCCTTTCGGGGTACGGCGCCTCAAGTGGCAAACGAACGTGAGATAAATTTGTAGTAAATTGATAGATCGAACGCTAAATAAAATAAATAAAGAAAAATTGCATAAAGGTATTTTTGTATTTTTGTTTTAATAGATCTGAAAATAAATGCAAGGAAAAATTAGATCGCAAAGGCAAATATATGAGAAAGAAGACCTGGGAGCTGTATGTTTCACTAGTGGCTTCTCTCGAGAAAAATAGCAAACGGTGGGTGGACAAATTACTGTTGGGCAATTGATAGAACTTCAAATAATTATGACGATATACAGACAATGATCATTCTATAGACATCACGTCCAAGATTAGTAGACCGACTCCTGCCTGCATCTACTACTATTACTCCACGCATCGACCGCTATCCAGCATGCATCTAGTGTATTAAGTTCATGGAAAAACGGAGTAATACAATAAGAACGATGACATGATGTAGACAAGATCTATCTATGTAGAGATAGACCCCATCGTTTTATCCTTAGTAGCAACAATACATACGTGTTGTTTCCCTTTCTGTCATTGGGATCAAGCACCGTAAGAGCGAACCCACTACCGGGCACCTCTTCCCATTGCAAGATAAATATATCAAGTTGGCCAAAAAAAACCAAATATCAGAGAAGAAATACAAGGCCACAAGAAATCATGCATATAACAGATCAAAGAAACTCAAATAACTTTCATGGATATAAAAAGATAAATCTGATCATAAACTCAAAGTTCATCGATCCTAACAAATACACCGCAAAAGAGTTACATCATATGGATCTCCAAGAGACCATTGTATTGAGAATCCAGAGAGAGAGATGAATCCATCTAGCTACTAACTACGGACCCGAAGGTCTACGAAGAACTACTCACGCATCATCGGAGAGGCACCAATGGAGGTGGTGAACCCCATCTGAGATGGTGTCTAGATTGGATCTAGTGGTTCTGGAATCTGCGGCGGCTGGATGAATATTTCGTCGACGTGCCTAGGGTTTCTCGAATATTGGGGTATTTATAGAGAGGCGGTCCGGGGGCACCCGAGGTGGGCACAGCCCACCAGGGGGCGCCTGGGCCTCTTGGCACGCTCTGGTGGGTTGTGCCCCCCCCCCTCGGGGCACCCCCAGGCGTAGCCAGGGCCCGTTGTGTTCCTTCTGGCCCATAAAAATCCTTCGTAAAGTTTCGGGGCATTCGGACTCCGTCTGATATTGATTTTCCGCGATGCAAAAAACATGGGAAAAACAGCAACTGGCACTTGGCCCTATGTCAATAGGTTAGTACCAAAAATGATATAAAATGACTATAAATGATTGTAAAACATCCAAGATTGATAATATAACATCATGGAACAATAAAAAATTATAGATAAGTTGGAGACGTATTAGCATCCCCAAGTTTAACTCCTACTCGTCCTCGAGTAGGTAAGTGATAAAAACAGAATTCTTGATGTGGAATGCTGCCTAACATGTCAGATCATATTTCTTTCTTTATAGCATGGACATTTGGACTTTCAGTTGTTCAAAGCAATAGTCTAATTTTGACATGATAATTTAGATACTCAAGAATATTAACAAGCAACCATGTATTTCAAAATATCAACGCTAAAATAAGTTATCCCTAGCCCATCATGCGCAAACGTTGATCCATTCATGAAACACACTCAAATATTAGCTACACCCAATACTTAAGTACGATCATATTGCCTCCTAGTTGGTGCTTTTATAAGAGAAGATGGAGACTCAAAATAAAAATTGCATAAAGTAAAAGAAAGGCCCTTCGTAGAGGGAAGTAGGGATTTGTAGAGGGGCCAGAGCTCAAAACGAAAAACTTAGAGATAAAAACATTTCGGGAGGTGTATCCATCCCACCAAAGAAAATGACTTAGAGTTCCGAACACTTTCCATGCTAGATATGCCATAGGCGGTTCCCAAACAGAAAATAAAGTTTATTCCTTTTTCCACCATACTTTCACTTTCCATGGCTAACCGTATCCACGGGTGCCCTCCATACCAACACTTTCCAAGGTTTTTATTATTTGACAACATAAAGTAAATTCAATTTTTTTTTGCATTTCGGGACTGGGCATCCCTAATACCTTTGCCTTACTCTCGTGCAATGACAAGTGAATAAACACTCATCCTGAGAATAACACATCTAGCATGGAAAATATTAGCCACCCTTCACCGCTCCGCGAGCGAAACAAACACACAAAAGAGAAGTTTATTTTGAAAATTAGAGATGACACATACAAATTTGCTTAGAATGGCAAAATAATACCGCGTATAGGTAGATATAGTGGACTCATGTGGCAAAACTGGTTTATGGGTTTTTGGATGCACAAGTAGAGGTCATACTTGGTGCAAAATGAAGGCTAGCAAAAGATTGGGAAGCAAGCAACCAAGAAACGAATAATCTCATAAGCAAGCATTAAGCATAAATAACATCGAATAATGCACCACAAGTAGGATATAATTTCATTGCATGACTATTGACTTTCGTACTTGCATAGGGAATCACAAACCTTAACACCAATATTCTTACTAAAGCGTAATTACTCACCAACATAACTCACATATCACATCACCTTATCTGAAAATTATTACTAAGGATCAAGTTTATTTTGTCCAATGATCTTCATGAAAGTTTTTATTATATCCTTCTTGGATATCTATCACCTTGGGACTAATTTTCATGTGTTGCTTTTCATAAGCTCAAACAAATATAAGTGAAGATCATGAGCATAATTCTTTTTTTCTTCTTTCTCTCAAAATAATTTAAGTGAGGCAAGAGAGAATTTCATGAAAATTTTACTAACTCTCAAATAAATCTAAGTGAAGCAAGAGAGCATTTCTTCAAAAATAATAAAGCACATCGTGCTCAAAAAGATATAAGTGAAGCACTAGAGCAAGTCCATTGCTTATAAAAAAATTAAGTGAAGCATAGAGAGCAATTCTAACAAGTCATGACATAATTTTGGCTCTCTCAAATAGGTGTGTCCAGCAAGGATTGATGAGTTAAAACACAAAATAAAACAAGCAAAGACTCATATCATACAAGAAGCTCCAAGCAAAACACATATCATGTGACGAATAAAAATATAGTTTCAAGTAAAATACCGATAGTTGTTGGAAGAAAGAGGGGATGCCACTCGGGGGCATCCCCAAGCTTAGTTGGTTGCTCATTTTTGGATAATAGCTTGGGAGGCCGGGGCATCCCCAAGTTAGGCTCTTCTATCCTTCCTTCATCCATCTAAGATAACCCAATACTTGAAAACTTTAATCGCACAAAACTCAACAAAAACATCCGTGAGATCCGTTAGTGAAAGAAAGTAAACCACTACTATAAGTATTGTATCAAACCAATTCATATTTTGTTTTTGTATTATATCTAATGTATTCCAACTTTTCTATGGCAAAAACTAATCAAAGAAAATCGTAGAGCCATCAAAATAAGCACACAACACAAAGAAAACAGAATTTGTCAAAACAGAACAATCTATAGCAATCTGACTTAAACGAAAACTTTTGGAACTCCAAAAATTCTTAAAAAATAGGATGACCTAAGCAATTTGTATATTAATCCTCTGCAAAAAGAATCAGGGCAAAAGCACTTTCTGATAAAAAATGAGAATTATTTTCTTCATCGCAAAGTTTCTGACTTTTTCAGCAAGATCAATGTAGCGACCCGACCCGAATGGATCAAGTCTCTGTGCTTAAGTGTCATCCCAGGATCGGTATGCTGACACACACAGTACTCGAGGATTTATAACATAGGTAAATCACATGTATAAAGTAACGTAAATACTATTACCTCAATCCATATAGCGTAAGTAACAACAAGGTTGGGGATTCCCATCAACACCAACGGCAAAGTTGAGTGTAGACATCGTAACACTAACGTATTACTTATTCGTCGTAAGAATCCTGCAACATGAGATGTTGCAGCCATGTAGGTCAGTACATTGAATGTACTAAAAAATTCACACCATAGAGTAATAATGAAAATGTCTATCTCTATATGCATATTTGGCTGGTGGAGGCTCTAAGTTTGATTTTTGCATAAAGCTAATTTTTCTCTACAACGAAGGAATAGATTTTATTTACTACAAAGTTCAATTACCCATATTGAGAAGGTAACCCCAACTCAATCCCAAAATTAAGTAATATTAACAACCCAACAAATTCATTAAGTAAAGTGATGAGATCAAATCAATAATTCAAGTACCAGATATTCAAGATGTCCGTAACCGGGGACACGGCTAACCATGATTAGTTCATACACTCTACAGAGGTATTGATACGTCTCCAACGTATCTATAATTTTGATTGCTCCATGCTAGTTTATCTACTGTTTTAGGCTTTATTGGGCTTTATTTTCCACTTTTATATTATTTTTGGGACTAACCTATTAACCGGAGGCCCAGCCCAAAATTGTTGTTTTTTGCCTATTTCAGTATTTCGAAGAAAAGGAATATCAAACGGAGTCCAAATGGAATGAAACCTTCGGGAACGTGATTTTCTCTTGAACGTGATCCAGAGAACTTGGAGTGCAAGTCAAGAAGCAACCGAGCCTCCACGAGATAGGAGGGCCCCCTATAGGCGCACCCCTGTCTCGTGGGCCCCTCATGCCACCGACGCACTTCTTCTTCCTATATATACCCACGCATTCGAAAACATCCAGGGCACCACAAAACACAATTTCCACCACCGTAACCTTCTCAGATCCGCGAGATCCCATCTTGGAGCCTTCGCCGGCACTCTGCCGGAGGGGGAATCAAGCACGGAGGGCCTCTACATCAACATCCGTGCCCCTCCGATGAGTTGTGAGTAGTTTCCCACAGACCTACGGGTCCATAGTTATTAGCTAGATGGCTTCTTCTCTCTTTTTGGATCTCAATACAATGTTCTCCCCCTCTCTTGTGGAGATCAATTCGATGTAATCTCTTTTTGCGGTGTGTTTGTCGAGATCCGATGAATTGTGGGTTTATGATCAAGTTTATCTATGAATAATATTTGAATCTTCTCTGAATTCTTTTATGTATGATTAAGTTATCTTTGCAAGTCTCTTCGAATTATCAGTTTGGTTTGGCCTACTAGATTGATCTTTCTTGCCATGGGAGAAGTGCTTAGCTTTGTGTTCAATCTTGCGGTGTCCTTACCCAGTGACATAAAGGGTTGCAAGGCACGTATTGTATTGTTGCCATCGAGGATAACAAGATGGGGTTTATATCATATTGCATGAGTTTATCCCTCTACATCATGTCATCTTGCTTAATGTGTTACTCTGTTCTTATGAACTTAATACTCTAGATGCATGCTGGATAGCGGTCGATGTGTGGAGTAATAGTAGTAGATGCAGGCAGGAGTCGGTCTAATTGTTATGGATGTGATGCCTATATATGTGATCATGCCTAGATAATCTCATAACTATGCGCTTTTCTATCAATTGCTCGACAGTAATTTGTTCACCTACCGTAATACTTATGCTATCTTGAGAGAAGCCACTAGTGAAACCTATGGCCCCCGGGTCTACCTCTTACCATATTTGTTTCCAATCTACTTTTATTTGCATCTTTACTTTTTGCATCTATATTATAAAATACCAAAAATATATTTATCTTATCATACTATCTTTATTAGATCTCACTTTCGCAAGTGGCCGTGAAGGGATTGACAACCCCTTTATTGCGTTGGTTGCGAGTTCTCAGTTTGTTTCTATAGGTGCATGGGACTTTTGAGGAGCCTCCTACTGGATTGATATCTTGGTTCTCAAAACTGAGGGAAATACTTACGCTACACTTTGCTCCATCACCCTCTCCTCTTCGAGGAAAACCAACGCAAGCTCAAGAAGTAGCAAGAAGGATTTCTGGCACCGTTGCCGGGGAGGTCTTTGCTCAAGTCAAGACATACCAAGTACCCATCACAAACCTATCTCCCTCTCATTTACATTATTTGCCATTTGCCTCTCGTTTTCCTCTCCCCCACTTCACCCTTGCCATTTTATTCGCCCTCTCTTTCCCAATCTCCTCCCCTCTCTTTTTGCTCGCCGTTTTTCTGTTTGCTTGTGTGTTGGATTACTTGTTGCCATGGCGCAAGATAATACCAAATTGTGTGACTTCTTGAATATGAATAATAATGATTTCCTTAGTACTCCGATTGCTCCTCTTAATAATGATGAGTCTTGTGAAATCAATACCGCTTTGGTGAATCTTGTTATGAAAGATCAATTCTCCGACCTTCCTAGCGAAGATGCCTCTACTCATCTAAACAACTTTGTTGATTTGTGTGATATGCAAAATAAGAAAGATACGAATAACAATGTTGTCAAACTGAAGTTATTTCCGTTTTCACTTAGAGATCACGCTAAAGTTTGGTTTTCGTCTTTGCCTAAAAATAGTATCGATTCTTGGAACAAGTGCAAAGATGCTTTTATCTCTAAGTATTTTCCTCCCGCCAAGATCATCACTCTTAGGAACGATATTATGAATTTTAAACAACTTGATCATGAGCATGTTGCCCAATCTTGGGAAAGAATGAAATTGATGCTTCACAATTGCCCTACTCATGGTTTGAACTTATGGATGATCATACAAAAAATTTATGCTGGTTTGAACTTTGCTTCTAGAAATCTCTTAGATTCGGCCGCGGGAGGCACCTTTATGGAAATCACGTTAGGAGATGCTACAAAATTACTTGATAATATTATGGCTAATTATTCTCAATGGCACACCGAAAGATCTTCTAGTAAAAAAGTGCATGCTATAGAAGAAATCAATGTTTTGAGTGGAAAGATGGATGAACTTATGAAGATGCTTGCTACTAAAAATATTCCTCTTGATCCCAATGATATGCATTTGTCTTCCTTGTTTGAGAATAATAATGAATCTATGGATGTGAATTTTGTTGGTAGGAATAGTTTTGGAAACAATGCTTATAGAGGAAATTTTAATGCTAGACCGTTCCCTAGTAATCCCTCTAATAATTATGAAAATTCCTACAATAATTCTTATGGTAATTTTAATAAGATGCCCTCTGATTTTGAGAATAGCGTGAAAGAATTTATGATCTCTCAAAATAATTTTAATGCTATGCTTGAAGAAAAATTGCTCAAAGTTGATGATTTGGCTAGGAACGTTGATATACTTTCGCTTGATGTTAATTCTCTTAAACTTGGATCTTCTTATCCTAAGCATGATATCAGTGAGTCTCTCAAAGTAATAAGAATTTGCATTGACGAGTGCAAGGAAAGAACCGCTAGATTGCGTGCTAAGAAAGAAAGCTTTATAAAAGCGTGTTTGTCTAGTTTCCGTGAAAATAATGATGAGGATCTTAAAGTATTGATGCATCTCCAGTTAGATCTATGTTTTGCAATATGAACTTTGATGATTATGGGACTGATGATGAATCAACTTTGCCTAGAAGGCGTCCCAAGAATTCGGAATCCTTAGATCTTAATGATAAATTTAGTAAAAGTGAGATTGGAGAATCCCCAATTTCTAATAATGTTGAACCCACTATCTCGGACTTCAAGGAATTTAATTATCATAATTGCTCTTTAAAAGGTTGTATTTCCTTGTTGCAAGCCATTGTTAATTCTCCTCATGCTTATAGTCAAAATAAAGCTTTTATAAAGCATATTGTTGATGCCTTGATGCAATCTTATGATGAGAAACTTAATTTGGAAGTTTCTATACCTAGAAAACTTAATGATGAGTGGGAACCTACTATAAAGATTAGAATTAAAGATTATGAGTGTTTTTCTTTGTGTGATTTGGGTGCTAGTGTTTCCACGATTCCGAAAACTTTATGTGATATTCTAGGTTTCCATGATCTTGATGATTGTTCTTTAAATTTGCACCTTGCGGATTCCACCATTAAAAAGCCTATGGGAAGGATCAATGATGTTCTTATCGTTGCAAATAGTAATTTGGTGCCCGTAGATTTTATCGTTCTTGATATAGATTGCAACCTTTCATGTCCTATTATTCTTGGTAGACCTTTCCTTAGAACGATTGGTACGATTATTGATATGAAGGAAGGGAATATTAGATTCCAGTTTCCCTTAAAGAAAGGCATGGAGCACTTTCTAAGAAAGAAAGTTAAATTACCTTATGAATCTATCATGCGTGCTACTTATGAGTTTAGTGCCAAAGATGGCACCCGTTAGATCTATCCTCGCTTTTATGCCTAGCTAGGGGCGTTAAACGATAGCGCTAGTTGGGAGGCAACCCAATTTTCTTTATTTTGTTTGTTTTTGCTTCTGTTTAGGAATAAATAATCCATCTAGACCCTGTTTAGATGTGTTTTTATCTTTTAATTAGTGTTTGTGCCAAGTTAAACCTATTGGATCGTCTTGGATGATAGTTATTTGATCTTGCTGTAATTTCCAGAAACTTTGCGCTCAGTGCCCGAATTTTTAAAAATCACCAGAATATGATAAAATAGTGATTCAAATTGCTTCTGATCAATAGGCAAATTGTCTAGGTCTTATAATTTTCGTAGATTTTTTGTAGTTCCAGAAGTTTGCGTTAGTTACAGATTACTATAGACTGTTCTGTTTTTAACAGATTCTGTTTTTCATGTGTTGTTTGCTTATTTTGATGAATCTATGGCTAGTAAAATAGTTTATAATCCATAGAGAAGTTGGAATACAGTAGGTTTAACACCAATATAAATAAAGAATGAGTTCATTACAGTACCTTAAAGTAGTCTTTTGTTTTCTTTCTCTAACGGAGCTCACGAGATTTCTATTGAGTTTTGTGTTGTGAAGTTTTCAAGTTTTGGGTAAAGCTTTTATGGACTATGGAATAAAGGGTGGCAAGAGCCTAAGCTTGGGGATGCCCATCGCACCCCAAGATATTCAAGAATAGCCATAAGCCTAAGCTTGGGGATGCCCCGGAAAGGCATCCCCTCTTTCGTCTTCGTTCATTGGTAAATTTACTTGGGGCTATATTTTTATTCACCACATGATAAGTGTTTTGCTTGGAGCGTCGTGTGTTATATTAGTCTTTGCTTTTTAGTTTACCACAATCATCCTTGCTGTACACACCTTTTGAGAGAGACATACATAAATTGGAGTTTGATAGAATACTCTATGTACTTCACTTATATCTTTTGAGCTTGATAGTTTTGCTCATAGTGCTTCACTTATATCTTTTGAGCGTGATAATTTTTGCTCTAGTGCTTCACTTAGATATTTTAGAGCACGTTGGTATATTTGTTTTAAAGAAACTATTGATCTTTCATGCTTCACTTATATTATTTTGAGAGTCGTTAATAGCAAGGTAATTTGCTTAAATATTAATATACTTGGTATTCAAGATATGTGAAACTTCCTTTTGAGTGCGTTGAATACTAAGAAAAGTTTGATGCTTGATAATTGTTTTGAGATATGAAGATGGTGATATTAGAGTCATGCTAGTTGAGTAGTTGTGAATTTAAAGAATACTTGTGTTGAAGTTTGTGATTCCCGTAGCATGCACGTATGGTGAACCGTTATGTGATGAACTTGGAGCATGATTTATTTATTGATTGTCTTCCTTATGAGTGGCGTCGGGGACGAGCGATGGTATTTTCCTACCAATCTATCCCCCTAGGAGCATGCGCGTAATACTATTCTTTGATAACTTCTAGATTTTTGCAATAAGTATATGAGTTCTTTATGACTAATGTTGAGTCCATGGATTATACACACTTTTTCCCATCCTTCCACCATTGCCAGCCTCTCTAATTGTGACGCCCGGGTAATTAAGCTACAGTAATCCGCACTAATGATGCCATGTCACCTCGGTTACTGTTGAAAATCTCGCGTTAGTTCAAATCCGATTCAAAATTCAAATTCAAACAAAGTCAAACAATAAAAAAAAATTCAGATATTAAAACTAAAGTGTTCGGATGGTTCCAACTAATTCATAAGTAATTATGGCGGAGGAACCACAATTTTATAAAAGGCTTAAATACTCTAAAATGTTTTGAATAGTAGCAAAACAATTAGTTGAATGCCTTTTTCTAATAAATAAAATATTAAATTAATTTATTTTGTTGCCCAAACTTATGTGGCAGTAACTAATTGCAAACACTAAATTAGGGACTATTTTTATAGTTTGTAAAAATAAGATAAAAGAGGAACTAAATTAAAATAGAAAACAGAAAAGGAATTATAAAAATAAAACAAAAGGGGAAAAAGAGAGAAGCCCCCCCCCCTCCCCCACTGGACCTCGGCCCAGCTGGCCACCGGGCCAACCAGGCCGGCCCAGCCGCCCACCGCTAAATCCTCACTCCACCCAGTCCACCACCGACACCCCCCCATACCCCCCCGAAAATATCTCACCCTCCCCCCCCTCTCTCCCCCGACTGGATCGGGATCGAGGGAGGAGGTCCCCGACGACGCCCCCCCCCCCGGACGCCGCCCGGAGCTCGCCTCCCGCTCCGGCGCTCCTCCCCATCGCCCTCCTCGCTCTCCCCCACTCCTTCTCGTCGTCCTGGATCGGGGTTCCGATCCCCTCGCGCCTGCCCCCCCACCGCTCGTCATCGCCGCTCGGAACGCCACCGCCGCGGCCTGCCTCCCGACGGCCACCTCGCCAGCGAGCCGCTGCCTGAGGTCCCCGTGGACGCCACCATCGCCACGCGTGCCTCGGCCTCATCCTCGCCCCGGGCCGAGGCCGCCGTTCCATGCGCCAACGCCGTTCGCCGTCACCGCCTTCCCCGACGCCGCCGCGGCCTGCCTCGTCGGACAGCCACCTCGCGGACTGCCCCTCGACGCCGACGCCCCGACCCCTCCCGCCCCATCGCCACTCCCCTACACTGTCGGTGAGGCCTCGCGCGCCGCGTCCTCGCTCCCCTCTTCTTCGTCGCCCGCCGTATTCCCCCCTCCCCCGTTCTGTTGTTGCCGCCCGCCGTGGGCCGCGCCTTGCCGCTTCGGCGGCGTGCGCGACGACGCGCCGGCGCCTCATCGTGGCGTGGTGGCCGCCACCGCTAGCCACACCCGCTCGGCCTCGCCCTCCCCGGACGGCGTGGCCCGCCGTGATCCTGCGCCGTCCCACGGTCACCACGCCCCATCTCCCGAACACAGCGCCGGCGCGGCCTGGGCTCCTACGCCTGCTGCGCTTGTGCGGTGGTGGCGGCGCCCACCATCCCGCCCGCCTCGACCTCGTCGATCCCGGGACCCGACCTCGCACCGCCCGGCCAAGCTCCTCGTCGTCGCCGACAGCCTCGCCTCCCCGCTCGGCGCAGCCCCTCGAACACAGGCGCCCACTCCGTCGCCCTTCGCCCCTCGGCGCACGACCGCAAACGAACACCCGCCCGCCAAACCCCCCGGGCCATCACCAAAGGGCCCCGCCCACAACGTTTAAAAAAACAGAAGAAAAATAAAATTATAATAAATAGATAAATAAATTAATTAATTAATAATTAATTAATTAAGTAATTACTTAAGTTAACTTAATTCGGGTTAATTAATTCAATTAGCTAATTAGTTTAATTAAACCGTAGTTAATTTAACCTAATCCTAATTAACTTGATTAGGGGATGACAGGTGGGCCCCCCCTGGTCCCACATGTCAGTGTTAACTCAGTCAACCCTGTTGGCTGATGACGTCAGCATGACATCATGCTGATGTCATAAATGCCATTTCGAAATTAGTTAAATAATTAATTAAAATTCCAGAAATTAATAAAATCTTTTATAAATCATATCTTTTAATCCGTAATCCGGATTAAAATAATTTCAACAGGAAAGTTGCTCGAGCAGCGAGGCGAATTCGGATCGCGATCCGTTCGTCCACCACACGTCTCTAACCTATCGAACCTGCAAACTTTCCTCTCGGTTCATCCGTCTCGACAGACGTCCGGAACCGGATAACTTCCGGATGTTTTCCCCTAAACCGGTACCCTTCTTACCACGTTAGGGCACGCCTAGCATCGCTTCTTGGCATGTCATGCATCGTTATGCATCATTACTTGTATTCATTGTTTCTTCCCCTCTTCTCTCCGGTAGACTACGAGACCGACGCCAGCTGCGGTGGCGGTTCGACTACGGTGTTGCGACCCTCTCTCTTGCAGAGCAACCAGGCAAGCCCCCCTTGATCACCGGATATCGCCTACTCTTATCTACTGCTTGCATTAGAGTAGCATAGCATGTTACTGTTTTCGGATACTCCTATACTGTTGCATAGCCTGTCCTTGTAACTTCTGTTGTTACCTTACCTGCTATCCTACTGCTTAGTATAGGATGCTAGTATATTCATCTGTGGCCCTTCATACTTGTCCGTCTGCCGTGCTATACTATCGGGCCGTGATCACTCGGGAGTTGATCACGGGTAAATACTATATACCTTACACTATACATTACATGTGGTACTGTTCGGAGATGGGGGCTGAAAGGACGGGTGGCTCCATCCCGGTAGAGGTGGGCCTGGGTTCCCGACGGCCCCCGACTGTTACTTTGAGGCGGAGCGACAGGGCAGGTTGAGACCGCCTAGGAGAGAGGTGGGCCTGGCCCTGTTCGGCGTTCGCGGTTACTTAACACGCTTAACGAGGTCTTGGTATTTGATCTGGGTCGGCTACGAGCTTATACGCACTAACCATCTACGCGGGAGTAGTTATGGGTATCCGGCGTCGTGGTATCACCGAAGTACTTGAGACGTCACGACGGAGGCGGTGCGCCGGATTGGACTGGAACGCTGATGGGCTAGGTCTGCTTCGGCAGCGTCACGCGTGCGCGGTGTGCTCAGGCGATGGGCCCGGACCCTGCCGCTTAGGTTTAGACCGGCGTGTTGGCCTCTCTGTTGTGCCTAGGTAGGGCTGCGGCGTGTTGATCTTCGCGGCGGGCATGACCGAGAAAGTGTGTCCGCCAAATGGGATCAAGCGTCTTTGGGTAAGATGGTGCACCCTGCAGGAAGTTAATCTATTCGGATAGCCGTGATCTTGATAACAGGGCGACTTGGAGTTGTACCTTGAGCTTATGACAACTAGAACCGGATACTTGATAAAACACACCTTCCAAGTGCCGAAACAACCGATGGTCGCTCTCGCTCGGGGTTATGAGCGGGGATTGCGGGTAGGATTATTGCTATATGTTGTTACTTGGAGGACTTCCGTTGTCCTCTTACATGCATTGCAAGACCGGTGTCGAAGCGTAGTCTTCGTTAAGACTAGCTATCCCCTCTTATTACGGCATTCTGCGATTCGGTCCACCGATATGGCCCTTTACACATATATCCATGCATATGTAGTGTAGCTCCTTGCTTGCAGTACTTTGGATGAGTACTCACGGTTGCATTGTTTCCCCTTTCCCCTATCTCTACTCGATTGCTGCAATCAGACGATGGAGCCAGGACCGACGCCACCGCCTATGGCGACTACTACTGCGAGGCGCCTACTACTACGTGCAGCCGGCGGCGACCGGGAGTGACCTAGGAGGATCCTGCGGGAGGCCTGCTCCTCTTCGATCTGTATCCCGGTTTGTGCTAGCCATCTTATGGCACCTTGTTTAACTTATGTCGTACTCAGATATTGTTGCTTCCGTGACTTCGTCTATGATCGAGCACTTGTATTCGAGCCCTCGAGGCCCTGGCTTGTATTATGATGCTTGTATGACTTATTTTATTTGTA
This sequence comes from Aegilops longissima, assembly GCA_021605205.1. Taxonomy (NCBI): domain Eukaryota; kingdom Viridiplantae; phylum Streptophyta; class Magnoliopsida; order Poales; family Poaceae; genus Aegilops; species Aegilops longissima. The sequence goes on along the minus strand of CM038681.1, from coordinate 456,382,419 downwards.
GAGTTGTGTTGTGATTTCTTCCGTGAGTCCTTGATTTTGATCGTACACATTTGCGTGCATGATTAGTGTACGATTGAATCGAGGGCGTCCAAGTTAATATCGAGCCATTGCTGTAGAGGAATCCCCTTCCAACTCCTTGGCGAAGTCGAGTCTAGACATTGCAGAAGTTTTACTAACATGGCTGTGTGTCTTATGGGCACACGTCGCCATTGGGTGGTATTAGGATCTTTTACTTCTCGATCTTTACTCTGGGATTCTGGACTCTCTTCTATTCGGGTTAAACGATTTTGCCAAAAACAAAACTAACTTTAGGTTCTCGCAAGTACTTTCTCCCGGAGAGCCCCTCACTTCAGATGATCGTCTGCTAATCAGAAGATTCCGAAGATACTCTCTACTGTTCTCTCGAGACTTTGTGCCCATCACTTTTGCTATTTCTGATCACCGATAAATCCGTATGGATAACTACTTAACCTTGCCGTTCATACGATCACCCCCCATTGATCTTGTTATGACAAGATACCCCGAAGTTTTCTCTATTGTTCCGAGAGTACTTTGTGCCTACTGCCTAGCAGTTCCTTACTACACGAATACCCCCTCAAATAAATACTCGCACTTGTCGAGTATCCGCTCATCCCCTGTTGTTCATGTGTTTCACAAAAGCCTTCAAAATAAAATTCGAGCTTCCGAAAATCCTCTGGAGCGTTTGGCTCTCGAAATTCTTGCTTGCTTGCATTATGGTTAATCCCATAAGTCTCGTAGTCATATTGACATTCCTTGTCATTATCATTTTGGGGTCTGTTGACTCAATATGTTTGCGAATACCCGCAATCATCATTGATCCTTATAAATTACCATTCTGGCTGAGCTGCCATTCTTTTAACTGGAATTGGATCTCGACCAATCCAATTGTCGTTGATTGTACCCTAAGGCTGTTCAACTTATCCATCCCTAATCAGAGCATTGCTTCTGATCCCTTGATTTGGGAATCATAATTCCTTTACATTTGACAATTGAGTTAGTCAGTTGTTTCTATAACTTGATCTCCTTGCATTCTTCTACCTCTAGTTGAGTAATCGATGCTCACATCAGATCCCTAGTGGACCAACAGATCCTTTGTTGGATTTTATCTGACAACGCCCTTCATATACAATAACCTTGTGAGTTCCTTCTCCGATACATAATGCCTTTGGTAAATTGTATCCTTCCCTTTTGCCAACCATGCTCCGCTTTCGAGCTGGTGGTAGTTACTATTGAAGCTTGTGGTATATGTTTCCATGATACCCTGCCGGGTTGAACCTATGTCTTCCTTTATATGTGTGAACTCGGAAGTTTTCACGAGTCATACTCATCTGGTATTTCACCAGGTAAAACTTTCAACACTAATGCCTTTATCAAAGCGAGAAGTGAATGGAAGGTTATACATTGAAAAAGTGGGAGTCGACCTTGAACCTTGCGTTCATGCCCATGGACACGATGTAGATCTTATTATTAAAACTTCTCTTGAATTAATTATTCCTTTGGTATAAGTTCATCTTATATCTAGGATCTGGCCTTTTGCAATCGTGGTACCGACCATGATTGTTCTTCTTTGATCTCATTTCTCGGACAAGTTAAAACAATTGTCTTCTATGGATCAACACACCAGTCCAACCTTTACTTTGATCTTGTGTCGAGTATTACCCCCTGGTATCTCGAGATTATCTTGGAACTGCATAACCTCTTATGAGTTCTTCATTAAGTGCTACCGCCCCCTGATTCAATTTATCACGGGCTCTGCGTTGTTAAACACTCAAAGACACCGATAATCGAACCGAGTCCTTTTACGGTTCAACAACTCTTTGATAGCTTCTATAAGTACGAGTTTGTACCCGATCCGCCATTCCTAGCCTGTTTGGCTATATCATTGTGGTGATGATTTTAACTGTGCTAACCGGTCCTTCTTCTCGGAGCACAATTTTCGACGATGAATTAACCTTACGTCGATACTCATCGTCATATCATCTCGCCTTGAACAACAAGCTTGGTTTCGAGCTTGTGTCGCACTTTGGTTCCAATAACCTTTCACTTCATCATTACTTTGACTTGATGTCGTCGCCGATCGATTACATCATCATGAACTCTCGCGACAAAGGTGTCGTGATCGTCGACATTCTGAGCTCATCCAGGATATCAATTGAATTCATGATGAGAAATACCACCCTTGCCCTCGATGAATTGTATTATCATCGACCACTTTATTGCCTTCCCACCAACACGAGCTTGTTCATGTTTGGTGTTATACCTTGAGTTCCTTGCTATCCAGCAATTGTTCTACCTTACCTTGGAGTATTACCATCCTTTATGTCAAGAATGTTCTGAGGTTTGTTCCACCTCTTGAGAATTCTTGACATAGAAATACTTCTCACCATCACCATTCTTTCTTGGTCCCCGTATTAATTCCAACAAGTGGGCGGTGTTGTTTGGATGCTTTCCTTCTAACAACCCTATTTTTCGAAGATAATGGACGAAAGTTCATTCTTAGGCTATTGATTATCGAATCACCATTCTGACATTGGTCGTGCAACCCAACCCATATTTCGGGCGCACCTTTCAACCAATGTTTAGTTTTGCATGTTTTCCTCGAGCATACATCCTTATATCATTTGATCTGACAAGTGTTATCTCCGTGTTCACTTAATTGTGGAAACCCATCTTTTGGGAATCTCGGTGAATTGTCGTTGAGATCACCAGACCCCTCCTGGTCCTCTCCTTGGGTTAATGATGGACTCTTGTTAACGGAAATCACTTCATAGTTCATTTCCCCGAGAAAATTACAATGTCATCTCGTCAACTCGCGTGGCACCTTTTCTTCTCAGGTATCCTAAGTCTGAGGTATCCTGACACCAATCGGATCTGAAACTCGGTCAGCTATGATGGTTGGGACAACTTTCCAAGAGTTATGATGTTGACCCTTTGATGACCCGGTAGCATGATGTCATGCCTAGCACCCCCCCCCCCCCCGGCTGGAGGACCTATCATTATAGATCCCTTTTCAGCAGGGTTATCCATTCACCCATGAGGGAATTGTAATACTGATTCTACAAGTTATTCCAGATGGGTCCTTCGTGATTCCAAAGTCTGATTTTCATCTGGAGGCCATGTCAATGCTATCTCGAAGCATGTCTGTGATGCTTTGATTTTCAACAAGAACATTCGAAGCCCAATGCTAAATGTTCCTTGCTCAATTATCCGAACACCGTTGTATGGGTAATGTCATGAAATTTCTCTCCCCTTACCTAAAGGGTTTTCTACATTATATACTATCGTGGATATCTTGCTCTGCTTATCCTTGGTAAGGATATATCCCTGAAATATGTGTTTAAACACATTTTCCTTTCCATTGTTCTGTTTAATATGATAATCATATTTACTTCCCATGGGATATTTGAACCTTTCTTGTGACCTATATAATCTAAGCAGTGATCATCCCCTGCTTAGGTAAGCACCTCGTTGTACCACTCAGTAATTAAAACCTATTACTATTGTTGATGACATTCCGGTAGCCACCGATGGGCGAGAACCTTGCCTATTGGTCCGCCTCGTTCAACGATCAGGAAAATGGTTCTCTTCGTCCCTCGCCCTTGGTACCTATGTTATTGCCGACCTGACCCCCAGAGTCTCCCCTGACATGCCTTGCTTACATGATCGTGCAAGATGTCACCACCCTTCCTACTTTCAACCCACATGGTGGGCCCATAACCCACAGGTCCACTGGATTGAAACCTGACTCTCCTGTACCCCCTGTTCCCAAAGTTATTCCTCCCGCGTGGACTCGTATGTAATTCACGGGCCACCGTCATAGTGATCTATTCTGGTATCAGACGCGATACTTACTCTCGCTACTCTGAACCCCCTTCGCACCCGTTTGGAGCCTAATATGGTACCTTCGTACCTTACTCTCGAGGTATTTCATATGTTCAACTCGAGAGATAATCTTATACTAATTCATGGGTTAGCCCCAGATTGTTTCCCTTAAAAGCATTATGTCGTAGTGAGCTGCCCCTTATTTTTCGTAAGTACGATGGAGTTCCCGAATAAATGATGACCAGTTTATCATAATGCATCGGAATAAAGGATTGAAGACATCAACGAGAAGGATTAACTTCTTCGAGAAGTTCCGTTAGATTATCGTAACCAGACCTTTCCCCCTTGCTCCCCTCTTAAATCTCGGGACGAGATTTCTTGTAGTGGAGGAGAATTGTGACGCCCGGGTAATTAAGCTACAGTAATCCGCACTAATGATGCCACGTCACCTCGGTTACTGTTGAAAATCTCGCGTTAGTTCAAATCCGATTCAAAATTCAAATTCAAACAAAGTCAAACAATAAAAAAAAAATTCAGATATTAAAACTAAAGTGTTCGGATGGTTCCAACTAATTCATAAGTAATTATGGCGGAGGAACCACAATTTTATAAAAGGCTTAAATACTCTAAAATGTTTTGAATAGTAGCAAAACAATTAGTTGAATGCCTTTTCTAATAAATAAAATATTAAATTAATTTATTTTGTTGCCCAAACTTATGTGGCGTAACTAATTGCAAACACCAAATTAGGGACTATTTTTATAGTTTGTAAAAATAAGATAAAAGAGGAACTAAATTAAAATAGAAAACAGAAAAGGAATTATAAAAATAAAACAAAAGGGGAAAAGAAGCCCCCCCCCCCCCCATGGACCTCGGCCCGGTGGCCACTGGACAACCAGGCCGCCCAGCCGCCACCGCTAAATCCTCACTCCACCCAGTCCACCACCGACACCCCCATACCCCCAAAATATCTCACCTCCCCCTCTCTCCCCATTGGATCGGGATCGAGGAGGAGGTCCACGACGCCCCCCCCTTCCCGGACGCCGCCGAGCTCGCCTCCCGCTCCGGCGCTCCTCCCCATCGCCCTCCTCGCTCTCCCCCACTCCCTCTCGTCGTCCTGGATCGGGGTTCCGATCCCCTCGCGCCTGCCCCCACCGCTCGTCATCGCCGCTCGGAACGCCACCGCCGCGGCCTGCCTCCCGACGGCCACCTCGCCAGCGAGCCGCTGCCTGAGGTCCCCGTGGACGCCACCGTCGCCACGCGTGCCTCGGCCTCATCCTCGCCCCGGGCCGAGGCCGCCGTTCCATGCGCTAACGCCGTTCGCCGTCACCGCCTTCCCAGCCGCCGCGCCTGCCTGCCTCGTCGACAGCCACCTCGCCGGACTGCCCCCTCGACGCCGACGCCCGACCCCCCTCGCGCCCCATCGCCACTCCCCTACACGTCGGTGAGGCCTCGCCCGCGCCCGTCCTCGCTCCCCTCTTCTCCGTCGCCGCGTATCGTATTCCCCCCCGTTCTGCGGTTGCCGCCCGCCAGGTGACGCCGCCTGCGCCGGCAGCGCCCTGGCGTGCGCGACGCGCGCGCCGGCGCCTCAGGCCGTGGCGTGGCCGCCGCTTTAGCCACACCCGCTCGGCCTCGCCCTCCCCGGACGGCGTGGCCCGCCGTGATCCCTGCGCCGTCCCACGGTCACCACGCCCATCTCCCGAACCGCGGCGCCACGCAGGCTCCCTCACGCCTGCTGCCGCTTGTCGCGGTGTGGCGGCGCCCACCATCCCGCCCGCCTCGACCTCGTCGATCCCGGGGACCCGACCTCGCCGCGCGCCCGCGGGTCTCCTCGTCGCCGACGGCTCGCCTCCCGCTCGGGCAGCCCCCTCGAACACAGGCGCCACTCCCGTCGCCCTTCGCGCCTCAGGCGCCACGACCGCAAACGAACACCCGCCCGCAAACCCCCCACAGGGCCATCGACCAAAGGGCCCGCCCACAACGTTTAAAAAAAAAGCAGAAGAAAAATAAAATTATAATAAATAGATAAATAAATTAATTAATTAATAATTAATTAATTAAGTAATTATAAGTTAACTTAATTCGGGTTAATTAATTCAATTAGCTAATTAGTTTAATTAAACCGTAGTTAATTTAACCTAATCCTAATTAACTTGATTAGGGGATGACAGGTGGGCCCCCCCTGGTCCCACATGTCAGTGTTAACTCAGTCAACCCTGTTGGCTGATGACGTCAGCATGACATCATGCTGATGTCATAAATGCCATTTCGAAATTAGTTAAATAATTAATTAAAATTCCAGAAATTAATAAAATCTTTTATAAATCATATCTTTTAATCCGTAATCCGGATTAAAATAATTTCAACATGAAAGTTGCTCAGAACGACGAGACGAATTCGGATACGCAGTCCGTTCGTCCACCACACGTCTCTAACCTATCGAACCTGCAAACTTTCCTCTCCGGTTCATCTGTCTGACAGACGTCCGGAACCGGGATAACTTCCCGGATGTTTTCCCCCCTAAACCAGTACCCTTCTTACCACGTTAGGGCACGCCTAGCATCGCTTCTTGGCATGTCATGCATCGTTATGCATCATTACTTGTATTCATTGTTTCTTCCCCTCTTCTCTCCGTAGAGACTACTGAGACCGCCAGCTGCGGTGGCGGTTCGACTACGGTGTTGGCGACCCTCTCTCTTGCGAGCAACCAGGCAAGCCCCCCCCCTTGATCACGGATATCGCCTACTCTTATCTACACCGCTTGCATTAGAGTAGCATAGCATGTTCTTGTTTTGGATACTCCTATCTTGTTGCATAGCTTTGTCCTTGTAACTTCATTGTTACCTTACCCGCTATCCTCTTGCTTAGTATAGGATGCTAGTATATTCATCGTGGCCCTTCATACTTGTCCGTCTGCGCCGTGCTATACTATCGGGCCGTGATCACTCGGGAGTTGATCACGGGTAAATACTATATACCTTACACTATACATTACATGTGGTAACTGTTAGGAGATGGGGCTGAAAGGACGGGTGGCTCCATCCCGGTAGAGGTGGGCTGGGTTCCCGACGGCCCCATTTGTTACTTTGAGGCGAGCGGCAGGCAGGTTGAGACCGCCTAGGAGAGAGGTGGGCCTGGCCTGTTCGGCGTTCGCGGTTACTTAACACGCTTAACGAGGTCTTGGTATTTGATCGGGTCGACTCTGAGCTTATCGCACTAACCATCTGGCGGGAGTAGTTATGGGTATCGGCGTCGTGGTATCAACCGAAGTACTTCAGACGTCGGCGACGGCGGCGCGCGCCGGATTGGACTGGAACGCGCGATGGGCTAGGTCTGCGCTTCGGCAGCGTCGCAAGCGTGCAGGTGTGTGCTCGAGGCGATGGGCCGGACCCTGCGGCGCTTAGGTTTAGACCGGCGTGTTGGCCTCTCTGTTGTGCCTAGGTAGGGCTGCGGCGTGTTGATCTTACGCGGCGGGCATGACCGAGAAAGTGTGTCGGCCAAATGGGATCAAGCGTCTTTGGGTAAGATGGTGCACCCTGCAGGAAGTTAATCTATTCGGATAGCCGTGATCTTGATAACAGGGCGACTTGGAGTTGTACCTTGAGCTTATGACAACTAGAACCGGATACTTGATAAAACACACCCTTCCAAGTGCGAAACAACGGTGGTCGCTCTCGCTCGGGGTTATGGCGTGGGATTGCGGGTAGGATTATTGCTATATGTTGTTACTTGGAGGACTTCCGTTGTCCTCTTACATGCATTGCAAGACCGGTGTCGAGCGTAGTCTTCGTTAAGACTAGCTATCCCCTCTTATTACGGCATTCTGCAGTTCAGTCCTTGATATGGCCCTTTACACATATATCCATGCATATGTAGTGTAGCTCCTTGCTTGCGAGTACTTTGGATGAGTACTCACGGTTGCATTGTTTCCCCCTTTCCCCCTATCTCTACTCGATTGCTGCAATCAGACGATGGAGCCCAGGACCCAGACGCCACCGCCTATGGCGACTACTACTCTGGAGGCGCCTACTACTACGTGCAGCCCGCCGCGGCGACCAGGAGTGACCTAGGAGGATCCGAGGCAGGAGGCCTGCTCCTCTTCGTCTGATATCGGTTTGTGCTAGCCATCTTATGGCACCTTGTTTAACTTATGCGTACTCAGATATTGTTGCTTCGCTGACTTCGTCTATGATCGAGCACTTGTATTCGAGCCCTCGAGGCCCTGGCTTGTATTATGATGCTTGTATGACTTATTTTATTTGTAGAGTTGTGTTGTGATATCTTCCGTGAGTCCTTGATCTTGATCGTACACATTTGCGTGCATGATTAGTGTGCGATTGAATCGAGGGCGTCACACTAATTTTTTTTTCAAAGGGGTATGGCCCGGCCTCGCATCGAGAAAGATGCATGCGGCCATCTCATAAAATAAAAACGTAGTACAAAGTCTCGAGTGCGTCACAAAACAAAACAGGCTCACCGAGCCCCTCGACACTAAAACAAGCCGAAAGCCAAATGCCACAACCGTTTGGAAGGTAAAAGGTAGGAAACTAATTGCCTATCCTATTACATGACCGCCAACCAAACCGGTTGAAGATATCCGCGCTACCGTCTCCCACGGGCAGATCCAATAACCAAAGCGCTCCACGGACTCCATCGGGTGAGTAAGGACCACATACGGATCAGCGCCGAGCACGGAAAATAACACGCAAAACATGGATAGTAGTCATTCATTAAAAACTAGATCATTTCTGCAGTTCCAGATTGCCCATAACAACGCATACACTCCGACACGAATATGTCTAGCTGTATCGGACTCTATCCCATCCAGCCACGTTCCAAATAACGACCCGACCGTATTCGGAGGAGTAATGTTAAAGGCAATGTGCACCGAAGCGCCAGAATCTTCGCCAAAGGACAATCAAAGAATAGATGCTTAATGGTCTCATTCGATCACGAAACTACATCTAGTAGATCCAGTCCGATTCGCTTGACCAAATTATCCTTTGTTAAAATAACTTGTTTATGCACAAACCACATAAACACTTTAATTTTCAGAGGCACCTTGACTTTCCAAACATGGTTGGTTGTGGGAAGGGCAATAGAGTTAATGACATCATTGTACATCGACTTTCAGAGAATTGTCCATTCCTAGAGAGCTTCCAGCAAAGCTGGTCGGGCTATTGCGTAAGCTGTACATCCATCGATCTCCGCACCGAGATGGAGCCATGCTTCCCATCTCTCACCGGCAAGCACCGCCGAACCGAATATTAAGTGGGTTAGACTGCAGAATGGAGGCAACTAACGCATCTCGTCGCTGGACAATACGGTATAAGGTTGGGTACTGAATTGCTAGTGGTGTATCTCCCAACCAATTGTCCTCCCGTAAGCGAGTGCTAGTTCCATCACCGACTTTGAACCATGTTCTATTAAAGAAGGATGTCTTTACTCTCATAAGACCTTTCCAAAATGGTGAATCAGTTGGCCTTCTTGTCACTGAGATAACGTTTTGGACTACAGATACTTATTCTGAAGAATCTGCACCCAAATTGCGTCGGTCGGTCCCGCCAGCTTAAACAGCCACTTACTAAGAAGACATTTGTTCTTGACCTCGAGGTTTTCGATACCCAGCCCCCTTGGTCCTTGGGCCGACAAATGACATCCCATTTGGCTAGCCTATACTTTCGTTTGAGTTAGTCACCCTGCCAAAAGAATCTAGATCGATAAAAGTCTAGTCTTTTACGAACCCCTAGCTGGGACCTCAAAGAAAGATAGGAGGAACATCGGCATACTTATCGATGCCGAGTTAATAAGAATTAACCGGCCTCCATAAGACATGAGTTTGCCCTTCCAACAGCTAAGTTTCTTTTCAAAGCGGTCCTCAATGCATTTCCATTCTCGATTAGTAAGCTTACGGTGGTGTATGGGTATGCCTAGGTGCGTAAAAGGTAGAACCCCTAGTTCGCAGCCAAACAACGCACTGTAAGCCTCCTGTTCCTCCTTAGCTCTACCAAAGCGAACAGTTCACTTTTATGGAAGTTGATCTTTAATCGACAGCTGTTCAAATAAGCAAAGCACGAGCTTCATATTCCGTGCTTTTGCGAGGTCATGTTCCATAAAGATAATAGTATCATCAGCGTCTTGCAAAATGGATACTCCCCATCAACCGGTGGGGCACCAAGCCACCCACCGACCAGCCTCCTTTGCCCCGCCTATAAGGATGGCTAACATATCAACTTCAATGTTGAATAAGACCGGGGACATGGGGTCTCCTTGCCGAGCCTTTGTGTGTCTGGAAGTAATGCCCAGCGTCGTCATTTACTTTTATGCCGACACTTCCTTTTGCGTGAACGATTCTACTTGGCGGCGCCAAGCCTCATCGAAACCCTTCATGCGTAATGCCTGTTGAAGAAAAGGCCATTTGACTTTATCGTACGCTTTTTCGAAGTCCACTTTGAAAAGAACTCCATCCAGTTTTTTCGTGTGGATTTCATGAAGTGTTTCATGCAGGACTACAACCCCTTCCAGGATATTCCTGTCCGGCATAAAAGCAGATTGAGATGGCTGCACCACCTTATGTGCAATCTGTGTGAGTCTATTAGTCCCAACCTTGGTAAATATTTTGAAGCTAACATTAAGAAGACAGATGGGCCTAAATTGCTCAATTCTCACAGCCTCTGTTTTCTTCGGAAGAAGGGTAATTGTACCAAAGTTTAGCTGGAGCAGATGTAGCGCCCATTAAACAGTCGTTAAACATCGGCATCAAATCCCTTTGATGATATGCCAACATTTCTTATAGAACTCCGCTGGGAATCCGTCGGGACCGGTGCCTTGTTATGCTTCATTTGCGAGATGGCCTCGAGTACTTCTTTCTCGAGAAAGAAGCTACAAAAGTACCATTCTCGTCCAAAGGCGAGGGATATCCTCCACCTAGACTCATCGAGAGACACAAGTACTCTCTTCTGGATGGCCGAACAGCTGCTTATAGTATTCGGTAATGTACGTTTTCAGATTGTCTTGACCAACAATCGTGCCCTCATCTTGCTCCAGCTGAAAGATCCTCTTCTTGCGATGTTTGCCATTAGCAATCATATGAAAGAATTGTGTGTTCGCGTCCCCCTGGACTACTCGGCGGGTCTTGGCCCGCAAAGCCCACTTCAACTCTTCTTCCCTAAGGAGTTCTTTTAAACGCACTTCCGCCTCGATTTTGGTCTGAAGCTCCGCCGGTGTCAAGATTGTGGTTTCGCTTTTACATCCAATACTGTATAAGGGCAAGGAGCTTTTCCTTTTCAACCCTATATATCCCACTCAGATGTTTAGCCCAACCCGTAGAACACTTCTCAAGTGCCTAATCTTATTCTCGCGGTGCTGAAGCGCCGGTCCTCCCTCAAGGTCCTTGGCCCACTCTCCGCCACTGGTCTAGAAACCCTGCTCTTTCAAACCAGGCCATCTCGAGCGAAAACACATTCTTGTTTCCCTTGTGAGTTGGTTTTCCGGTATCAACAAATAACGGCGTGTGGTCGAAACTCCTCGGGACAAAGCCTGAACCGACACAAGGGGAATTTATGTTCCCATTCGACGCTTGCCAATACGATCCAACTTCTCATAAGTCGGATTTGGCATCGCATTCGCCAAGTAAATTTTCTACCCGAGCTCAATCTCTCGCAGGTCCGAGCTTTCAATGATAGTGTTAAACATGAACGACCAACGTCCATCGAAGTTATCATTGTTCTTATCCTCCCTTCGTCTAATAATATTGAAATCACCCCCCACCAGAAGGGGCAACTGCTCGGAACCACATATCCGAACTAGATCAGCCAGAAACTCAGGCTTGAGCTCTGGCTGCGCCGCACCATATCTGACCACCAAAGCCCAATCGAACCGTCAAACTTGAACGCACCCGAATTTGACAGCAAAGTCACCATGACCACTGCTGCGCAGACTTCAAGTGTTTCACACGACTCGAGAAGAATGCCGCCCGACCTCCTCTCGGTGGCAAGCAGTGCCAATCAAAATCTACTCCACCCGAAAGCGAGCTTAAAAATTGCGGCGCGAAGTTATCTCTACCAGTCTCCGACAAAGCAATAAAATCTAGTCCTTTCTCCACGGATGTCTCAGCAAGAAACCTTCTTTTAGCCAAGTCCTTAAGACCTCTGCTATTCCAAAAAATGCCTCTCATGGATCATCATGGAATTTTTTTGCCGTACGGATCCTAGCACTTCTACGCACTGCGGAAGCCGGGTAAACCTTCCGTTTCCACTTCCGCTTGGGGATTGAACGATGCTGCAACTGGTCATACCGCGCACTTTTCACCGGTATCATACACCCACCATATATCTTTCTCAAAACAGCCATGCAACTTTCCACTGTTCCGTTTATTATGACACGCTCCATCATTGTCATATTGCTAGCATGATCATGTAGTTGACATCGTATTTGTGGCAAAGCCACCGTTCATAATTCTTTCATACATGTCACTCTTGATTCATTGCATATCACGGTACACCGCCGGAGGCATTCATATAGAGTCATATTTTGTTCTAAGTATCAAGTTGTAATTCTTGAGTTGTAAGTAAATAAAAGTGTGATGATCATCATTATTAGAGCATTGTCCCAGTGAGGAAAGGATGATGGAGACTATGATTCCCCCACAAGTCGGGATGAGACTCCAGACAAAAAAAAATAAGAGGCCATAAAAAAAAAGAAAAGGTCCAAAGAAAAAAAAGAGAAAAAAAATGAGAGAATAAGAGAGAAGGGGCAAAGCTACTATCCTTTTACCACACTTGTGCTTCAAAGTAGCACCATGATCTTCATGATAGAGAGTCTCCTATGATATCACTTTCATATACTAGTGGGAATCTTTCATTATAGAACTTGGCTTGTATATTCCAATGACGGGCTTCCTCAAATGCCCTAGGTCTTCGTGAGCAAGCGAGTTGGATGCACACCCACTTAGTTTATTTTGTTGAGCTTTCATATACTTGTAGCTCTAGTGCATCCGTTGCATGGCAATCCCTACTCACTCACATTGATATCTATTGATGGGCATCTCCATAGCCCGTTGATACGCCTAGTTGATGTGAGACTATCTTCTCCATTTTTGTCTTCTCCACAACCACCATTCTATTCCATATAGTGCTATATCCATGGCTCATGCTCATGTATTGTGTGAAGATAGAAAAAGTTTCGAAAATGTTAAAGTATGAAACAATTGCTTGGCTTGTCATCGGGGTTGTGCATGATTTAAATATTTTGTGTGGGGAAGATGGAGCATAGCCAGACTATATGATTTTGTAGGGATAACTTTCTTTGGCCATGTTATTTTGAGAAGACATAATTGCTTAGTTAGTATACTTGAAGTATTATTATTTTTATGTCAATATGAACTTTTGTCTTGAATCTTTTGGATCTGAATATTCATACCACAATTAAGAAGATTTACATTGAAATTATGCCAAAGTTCACTCCGCATCAAAAATTCTCTTTTTATCATTTACCTACTCGAGGACGAGTAGGAATTAAGCTTGGGGGATGCCTGATACGTCTCCAACGTATCTATAATTTTTGATTACTCCATGCTACTTTATCTACTGTTTTAGGATTTATTGGGCTTTATTTTCCACTTTTATATTATTTTTGGGACTAACCTATTAACTGGAGGACCAACCCAGAATTGACGTTTTTTGCCTATTTCAGTATTTCGAAGAAAAGGAATATCAAGCGGAGTCCAAGCGGAATGAAACCGGAACGTGATTTTCTCGCTTGAGCGTGATCCGAGAGAACTTGGAGTGCAAGTCAAGAAGCAACCGAAGCCTCCACGAGATAGGAGGGCACCCCCTATAGGGCGTGCCCCCTGTCTTAATGGGCGCTTCAGCGACCACCGACGTACTTCTTCTTCCTATATATACCTATGTACCCCGAAAACATCCAGGGGCACCACGAAACACAATTTCCACCGGTAACCTTACGTATCTGCGAGATCCCATCTTGGAGCCTTCACGCGCACTTTCTCTGGGGGGAATCAAGCACGGAGGGCCTCTACATCAACATCCTTGCCCCTCCGACGAGTTGTGAGTAGTTTACCACAGACCTATGGGTCCATAGTTATTAGCTAGATGGCTTCTTCTCTCTTTTTGGATCTCAATACAATGTTCTCCCCCTCTCTTGTGGAGATCTATTCGATGTATTCTATTTTTGCGGTGTGTTTGTCGAGATCCGATGAATTGTGGGTTTATGATCAAGTTTATTTATGAATAATATTTGAATCTTCTCTGAATTCTTTTATGTATGATTAAGTTATCTTTGCAAGTCTCTTCGAATTATCAGTTTGGTTTGGCCTACTAGATTGATCTTTCTTGCCATGGGAGAAGTGCTTAGCTTTGGGTTCAATCTTGCGGTGTCCTTACCCAGTGACATAAAGGGTTGCAAGGCACGTATTGTATTGTTGCCATCAAGGATAACAAGATGGGGTTTATATCATATTGCATGAGTTTATCCCTCTACATCATGTCATCTTTCTTAATGTGTTACTCTGTTCTTATGAACTTAATACTCTAGATGCATGCTGGATAGCGGTCGATGTGTGGAGTAATAGTAGTAGATGCAGGCAGGAGTCAGACTACTTGTTATGGACATGATGCCTATATACATGATCATGCCTAGATAATCTCATAACTATGCGCTTTTCTATCAATTGCTCGACAGTAATTTGTTCACCCACCGTAATACTTATGCTATCTTGAGAGAAGCCACTAGTGAAACCTATGGCCCCCGGGTCTACCTCTTATCATATTTGTTTCCAATCTACTTTTATTTGCATCTTTACTTTTTGCATCTATATTATAAAATACCAAAAATATATTTATCTTATCGTACTATCTTTATTAGATCTCACTTTCGCAAGTGGCCGTGAAGGGATTGACAACCCCTTTATTGCGTTGGTTGCGAGTTCTCGCTTGTTTACAGAGGTGCGTGGGACTTTTGAGGAGACTCCTACTGGATTGATACCTTGGTTCTCAAAACTGAGGGAAATACTTACGCTACACTTTGCTGCATCACCCTCTCCTCTTCGAGGAAAACCAACGCAATCTCAAGAAGTAGCAGGTATGCGCACTTTTCCCCACAAGACTCGATCTCCTCCATTGAATTTCTCGCACTGCCTGATGTTTGAGAAACGGATGATCGAGACACTGTCTTTCTGAGGAGGTCCCCTTAACCGATAGATAGGCCGGTTGTGACGCCCTCAATTCAATCGTACACTAATCATACACGCAAATGTGTACGATCAAGATCAAGGACTCACGGGAAGATATCACAACACAACTCTAGACACAAATTAAAATAATACAAGCTTTATATTACAAGCGAGGGGCCTTTAGGACTCGAATACATAAGGTCGAATACACAAGAGTCAGCGGAAGCAACATATCTGAGTACAAACATAAGTTAGACAAGCTTGCCTTAAGAAGGCCAGCACAAAAGCCTCTACGATCGAAAAGGCAAGGCCTCCTGCCTGGGAGCCTCCTAACTACTCCTGGTCGTCATCGGCCTCCACGTAGTAGTAGGCACCCTCAGTGTAGTAGCAGTCATCGTCGAAGGCGGCGTTTGGATCCTGGGCTCCACCATCTGGTTGCGACATCCGAGAAGAATGGAAAAGGGAAAAAAAGGGGGAGCAAGGCAACCGTGAGTACTCATCCAAAGTACTCGCAAGCAAGGATCTACACTACATATGCAACATTATCAAAGGGGGGTTGTAAATGTGGACTGGACTGCAGAAATGCCAGAATAGAGAGAAGGCCTAGTCCTATCGAAGACTAGCATCTTCCGCGGTCTTGCAGCATTAGAAGAGTACAGATCAACATAATGTGAAGTAGTAATAGTCTTATCAACCTCGCCCAGAGATTCTTCCTCGACTCCCTACGAGAAAGCAATCCCAGAGCCATACTATCCATTTCTCATCTCAAGTATTCAGTTCTATTTATATCGATCGGGATACTTCGAGTGTCCGTTACCGTAGGACAGGCTATCGATAGATGTTTTCTTCCCTGCAGGGGTGCACCAACTTACTCACCATGCTCGATTAACTCCGGCCGGACACACTTTCCTGGGTCATGCCCAGCCTCGGCCAAACAATACGCCGCAACCCGACCTAGGCTTAATAGAGAGGTCAACACGCCGGACTAAACCTATGCCCCTGGGGGTCATGGGCCATCGCCCCGGGAACTCCTACATGTTGCGTACGCGGTCGGTGAGCAGACCTAGCTACCTCCTTCAAAAAGGCAGGTGCTTACCGGTCCGACCCGGCGCGCGTCGCTCAGTCGCTGACGTCTATTAAGCTTCGGCTGATGCATACAATGCAGAACACCCATACTATGCCCACGTGATGGTTTGTGCTATCAGGCCAGAGGCCCCTCGGATCAAATATCCAAATCTTAGCGGATTAGGAATGCGCGGTAACAAGCAGAGACTCATGAAAGATGTGACCCCGTCACACCGTCTCAAGGACTTGCGGCAAGGGCTAAGAATGCCCGGCCACGCCTCGTAATTATCTCGCGGGCACCCTCCAGGTCAACCCGACTCCTCATCACTCGCAAATATGCTCACGCGGGTACCCCTCAGGGCCAACCCGTCTTTAGTAACAGGGTTCAGTGTAAATTCATAGTAACCATAGAACCATGTGTCTAACACCAAGGGGAAAACCTATGGAATCACCCTTGACGGATTCCACTCGATGTAATCTTCAAGGTGAACGTAAGAGGATCCACCCTCGAGGTTCACACTTGAGTGGTTGCACGACTGGGTCATAATGGAAGTGGTTAAGGCGGAATCACCCTCGATGACCACGACCGAACAGCTACACTACAAGGTTAACATCAGAAGTGCTGATGAGGTCTCACCCTCGGCACTCGATATTAGCCCAGTAGTGTCGAGCAACTAAGGGGAAAGTGATGTGCGGTGCCGGGGCCTGGTCTTCGATGTTGATCGGGTCTTTGATGATGAAGCAGGGGCAACAAGGACAAGGTGGGGGTCACTGATGGATCACTAACCAACCTATACTAAGCAGTTTAGGATAAGCAGGTAGGTAACAATAAGTAGGTTACAAAAGCAGGCTATGCATCAGAATAGGAGCAAACAATTACAGTAGCAAAATCTAATGCAAGCATGAGAAAATGGAATGGGCGATATCAGGATGATCAAAGGGGGGGCTTGCCTGGAAGCTCTGCTGAAAAGGAAGAAGTGTCATCGTCAACGTAGTCGATCACAGGGGCAGCATCAGTCTCGGGGTCTAGCGGAGAGAAGAGGGGGAAGAAACAGTAAATATAAGCAAACAGAGGTACCACTAAGCATGACATGACGAAAAGCAGAACTAAGGGTGTTCTAACGTAGTGCTGCACGGTATAGGTGAAAGGGGAAATCAACCGGACCTGTGTCAGGTAGATGACCAGAGGAGGAAAGTTCCATGTTCAGCATGCTAGGGGCATGTGACAGATGAACGGGCCGCATATTCAGATTCGTTGGATTTTTCTGAGCAACTTTCATGTAGAAAACATTTCCATCCGAGTTACGGTTTATTTTCGACGAATTTCCAAAGTTTTAAGCATTTTCTGGAATTAATTAAATTAACAGAAAGGAATTACTACATCAGCATGACATCATCGTGATGTCAGCAGTCAACAGGATGGTTGACCAGGTCAAACTGACCAGTGGGTCCCACCTGTCATAGACAGTGGACTAACAGAAGTTTAAATTTAACTAACTGAGGCTAATTAGAAGATGGCCCCCACATGTCAGTGACTGACTAGTATTTAGTAATTACTTTTATTTATAAAAACATTTCAATTGACTTAATTGTGCGGTGGGGCCCGCTTTTCGGTGACACTGGGCTGCCACGTCAGCGGCCATAGGGGCCCACGAGGCAGTGACCAGGGGAGTGGCCCCGGCCGGCCACGTCGGCGCCGGCTGCCGGAGTTGCTCTGGCGAGCCTCCCGCGGCGGCGCATGTCGGGAGAGGGATAGGGTTTCGCTCACAGGGGGGTCCGTGGTCGTAGCTAGGTGCGTTCGACGCGGCTCGACGTCGTACGCAAGATGGAGGCGAAGGCTGGGTCCGGGAACGACCGGAACGGCGCGCCGACGATGGCGTAAGCGGCACCGAGGTTGAGACGCGGCGGGTTACGCATTAAGCGTGGCGGCCAAACTAATCAGCGGGTGGGGTCTCGGCGCGCACGAGGAGCACGCCAGGGTAGTCAGCCGAGCTCGTAACGACTCGGGAGCACGACAACGACATCAATGGCGGTGGCTGGAGCACGGCTGAGGGAGTCCTGGATTAGGGGGTATCCGGATAGCCGGACTGTGTACAACGTCCGAACTATTGAAGCGTGAAGATACAAGACTCAAGACTTCGGCCCGTGTCCGGATGGGACTTTCCTTGGCGTGGAAGGCAAGCTTGGCGATCCGGATATTATATTTCTTTCCTTGTAACAGACTCCATGTAAACCCTAACCCTCTGCGGTGTCTATATAAACCGGAGAGGTTGGTCCTTAGAAGGCCGATCACAATTACAATCATACCATCATAGGCTAGCTCTTAGGGTTTAGCTCCTACGATCTCGTGGTAGATCTACTCTTGTACTACTCGTATCATCAATATTAATCAAGCAAGAAGTAGGGTTTTACCTCCATCGAGAGGGCCCGAACCTGGGTAAACATCTGTGTCCCTTACTTCTTGTTACCATCAGCCTTGACGCACAGATCGGGACCCCCTACCCGAGATCCGCCGGTTTTGACACTGACATTGGTGCTTTCATTGTGAGTTCCTCGGTGTCTTAGCTGTCAGGCTCGATGGCTCCTTCAATCAACATCAACGACACTGTCCAGGGCGAGACTTTCCTCCCCGGACAGATCTTCATGTTCGGCGGCCGCCTGGGCCAACTTCAGCAGCCATCTGGAGCAGATCGATAGCTTCCCAGCCACTGTGTCAGGTTGAAACCTGAACTACGGCGGACATCCGTGGAGACTTGATCTTCGATGGATTTGGGCCTATGCCAGGAGCACCGGACAGTCACAACGAGCTTGGCTTAGACCTGTCGTCGGACGAAGCTAGGGGCATCATCCTCGTACTGTCCCCGGACCTAGATCCAGAGCAGACTGCGTTGCCTAAGGAAGGAGGGATGGACCCCGCCCCCCAGGTCGCACACTCATCGGTGGTGGAGACGAACACGGGTCTCACCTCTGCGGTGGCCTATGACTCCGAACCCTCGGATTCGTATCCGGACGTTGGTTCCAGTCCGCACACTCCCTTGCCTGTCGGGCAAGGATGGGCTCCGATAATGGAGTTCACTACTGCGGATATCTTCCAGCACTCGCCCTTTGGCGACATGCTGGACTCATTAAAGTCTCTCTCTTTGTCAGGAGGCTCTTCGCCGAACTATGTCCGGCTCGAGTGGGAGGCAGGAGACGAGGAAATTCGTTGCCCACCCACCACCCACTTTATTGCCACGATTAATGATTTAACCGAGGTATTAAACTTCGACTCCAAAGACATCGACGGTATGGACGACGATGCAGGAGAAGAACATGAACCACCGCTCACTGGGTGGTGGAAAGCCCCTCTTCCTATGACATATATATGGTGGACACCCCCAAGGAAACAAACGGCGATGAGGCAATGGAGGATAAAACCTGAAGGAAAAAAGCAAAGAATGGGCGTCGTCGGCGCCACTCCAAGCCCCGCCACATCAACACCGGCCCAGGAGACGAAAACAATCCGAATGGTGCCGAAGAAGAATACAATCGATCAGCCCTCCTTGAGCAGGCGAGCAGGGAGGATGAGCAGGTCAGCCAGATGAGCAAAGCGACAGACGAATACCCGGAGGAGGACGGCTACATGCCCCCCTCCGAAGACGAGATTAGCCTCGGCGACGACGAGTTCGGCGTGCCTGAGGATCCCGTAGAGCAGGAATGCTTCAAGCGTCGGCTTATAGCCACTGCAAGGAGCCTGAAAAAGAAGTAGCAGGAACTCCAAGCTGATCAAGACCTGCTCACAGACAGATGGACTGAAGTCCTGGCAGCCGAGGAATATGGACTCGAGCACCACACGGCTGACCGGCCACCTCGTGGCCGGGATAAAGTGGCATACCAGTCCGCATACCAGCCAACACCCCCACGCCAACATACTACGGCCCGGGGCAACAAATCAGGACAACCAAGATCGATCTACGGATCGTGGGGGCGCGCCTCGACACGCGACGAGGACCGTCGCGCCAGACATGCCTTCAACAAGTCCGGCCGGGCCGAATATAGCCACCCAGATCAATTCGACCTATGTAGCCACATAGCCCGGCACAGAGGCGCCTCGCACCCCCTCTGCTTCACTGACGAAGTAATGGATCATGAATTCCTAGAAGGGTTCAAACCCGTAAACATCGAATCATATGATGGCACAACAGACCCTGCGGTATGGATCGAAGATTTTCTTCTCCACATCCACATGGCCCGTGGCGACGATCTACATGCCATGAAGTGTCTTCCCCTTAAGCTCAAAGGACCAGCCTGGCACTGGCTAAACAGCCTGCCAGCAAATTCCATTGGCAGCTGGGAAAACCTGGAAGAGCATTCCTCGACAACTTCCAGGGCACATATGTGCGACCACCCGAAGCCGAAGACTTGAGCCACATTACTCAATAGCCCGGAGAGTCAGCCAGGAAATTCTGGACTCGGTTCCTAACTAAGAAGAACCAAATAGTTGACTGTCCGGACGCTGAAGCCCTGGCGGCTTTCAAGCATAATATCCGTGATGAGTGGCTCGCTCGACACCTCGGCCAGGAAAAACCCAAGTCCATGGCAGCTCTCACAACACTAATGACCCACTTTTGCGTGGGCGAGGACAGTTGGTTGGCCTACAGCAGCACTACGCCACAGTCTGGCAATTCGGATGGCCGCGACAATAACAGCAAGCCACAGCGTAACAGGCATAAGCGACGGAACAACGGCGACAACACTGAAGACACGGCAGTCAACTCCGGATTCAGTGGATCCAAGCCCGGTCAACGGAAGAAGCCGTTCAAAAGAAATAATCAGGGATCGTCCAGTCTGGACCGCATACTGGAGCGCTCGTGCCAAATTCATGGCACACTAGACAAGCCAGCCAACCACACCAATAGAGATTGCTGGTTACAGGCCGGAAAGATAAACGCCGCAGACAAGGACAAGGGGCTGCACAACGATGATGACGAGGATCCCAGACGTCCGAAAATAGGGGGACTGAAGAAATTTCCCCCCCAGGTGAAAACGGTCAACATGATCTACGCCACGCACATCCCCAAGCGGGAACGGAAGCGGGCACTAAGGGACGTCTATGCAATGGAGCCAGTCGCCCCCAAATTCAACCCTTGGTCAGCTTGCCCGATCACCTTTGATCATAGGGATCACCCTACTAGCATCCGTCACGGCGGCTCGGCCGCATTGGTCCTAGACCCAATTATTGACGGATTCCACCTCACGCGCGTCCTTATGGACAGCGGCAGCAGCCTGAACCTGCTTTATCAGGACACAGTGCGCAAAATGGGCATCGACCCTTCAAGGATCAAGCCCACTAAAACCACCTTTCAAGGTGTAATTCCTGGAGTAGAGGCCTGTTGTACGGGCTCTCTAACATTGGAAGCGGTCTTCGGATCTCCGGATAACTTCCGAAGCGAAGAGTTAATCTTCGAATCGTCCCTTTCTGCAGTGGTTACCATGCACTGCTCGGACGAACTGCATTCGCCAGATTCAATGCGGTACCACACTATGCATATCTCAAGCTCAAGATGCCAGGACCACGCGGGGTCATAACGGTGAACGGAAACATGGATCGCCCCCTACAAACAGAAGAACATACTGCAGCCCTTGCGGTGGAAGTACAATGCGGCCTTCTCCGACAAACCAATCCGGCGACAACGACTTCGAGCACATTCAAGTGAGTCCGGAGCACCCCGCAACAGGATCATCAGGCACGCCAAGAGCGCGACTAGCAGTCCGGCCTCCGCTTAAGCCCCATAGAAGCAGGGTTCGTGCCATGTGCACACAATTACGCACTTAAAATACCATGGGCATAGGCGGAGGCGCATCAACGACTCAGTCAATAGTGCGGGTAACCGCCAAATACTTTGATACTCTTTCCCTCTTACCTTTCAGGACACCGCGTTGGCGCAGCATCCTCAAAAGCCGAATTGTCGGACTTATAGGGAAGAGACATCCGCGGAGGCAACATATGTTGTGCACAGAAGGAAATACACAGGTGGAGTCTATTTACGCTCATTATACCTGCTATATCTATCCGAACACAGCCTGCCCCTGGATAGGACATGTCAAATAGTCCTATTTTATCTCTGCTTAACACATCCATTGTAAATGTACGCTTAAACATATTTTTCGTCAATGTGAGATTATACATAGCGTCAGCTTATTATTCTTATTTGAGCATTTTCTTCTCATAAATGTTTATTTGATATTGCATCCGTACACCTTGGTACGGCCGGTTTGCCAGGGGCTTCTTATGGCGCCCCCGCTTTATGGCAACTAAAGTCCGAACACTTTCAACAGTGCGGCAGCCCGAACTTATAGCATTATATGCATCAGCTCCGAATCGTGTCTTGGGTCTACAGTTGGGATAGCCCGGCTCCCTTGTTTTGGTGCCTTACGTTCCGTTATATCGGCTAAGGTAGCATAGGGAGAACTACTGCGATTGTGTCCCGGTTCTTCCGGACGAGCACCTCAGTAGAGAAAGCCGAAAACTGACCGGCATGATGTGGCGAGAGCTGGTCGCTGTTCGAGAGGTTCTAAAATCCTTAAAGATTTTCCGCTTTAGGCGATAAATCGGCTTCGTCCGATCTAGGCGTGTATAGCGCCCCGATTCGGTCTTCCGGATTCTAGGGGCTTCGCCGAAATTTAAAATTGTAGACTTCTATGGCTAAGTGAAAGTTATAAAGCCTCATAGTCCGATTGCCTGGTTCGCTGCGCCGGACACCTCCTTAAGGGACCAAACATTTGGGTAAAGAGTGTCCGGTTTTCCATTTAACACCCCAAAGTGTTAGTCACGCTGGGCGGAAGCCGATGACTAGCCTACATTCAGGATTTCATAAACAGCCGCACAGAAGGTAATATTTTAAATAACAAAAGCGCTACATAGCGCAAGTAACTTCGTCTTTAATTACAAACACGACAGAAGTGAATTTATTCCAATATGGCGTCCTTGGTACACTCATCGGCGACGAGACGAGCACCCTTCATCACGCCATCATAGTACATTTCAGGATGGCGATGCGCCTTGCCCTCCGGCGGCCTGTCCTTGACCAGCTTCTCCGCATCCAGCTTGCCCCAATGCACCTTGACGCGGGCAAGGGCCCGGTGGGCACCTTCAATGCAAACGGATCGCTTGATCACCTCAAGCCGCGGATAGGCATCCACCATCCGCTTGATCAGGCCGAAGTAGCTAGTGGGCAGGAGCTCACCAGGCCACATCCGGACTATGAAATCTTTCATAGCCACTTCGGCCGCCCTGTGGAGTTTGACCAACTGCTTCAGTTGGTCACTCAGAGGCGTTGGGTGTTCGGCCCCACCATACTGGGACCAGAACAGCTTCTCCGTTGAGCTCCCCTCCTGGGCACGGTAGAACTCCGCGGCGTCAGATAAGCTGCGTGGTAGATCTACGAATGCCCCTGGAGAGCTCCCAATCAGAGTAAGTAAAAGAAATGCCTCCTCCACATGTTTGCTTTGCATAAAGAACTTCTTACCCGCTGCTATCTTTTTGGCGTCCTGGATTTCCCGCTCTGCCTTCTCGGACTCGGTCTTGGCGTCTCTTACACTCTCAAGGGCCTTCACAAGCTCGGCCTCTTTCGCCTTCAGATCATGCTCCATGGACTCGAACTTCTTGCCGAGGTCCTGGAGCTCCTGCTGTACCTCGCCCACTCTAGCACTTTGCTTTTCGCGCTCCTTGCATTCCAAGGCCGCTTTGTTTTCGGCCTCGGACAACGCTTCCTTCAGGGACACCACTTCAGCGGTGGCCCCTGTTACACAGTCATGACGCTTTGGCGTTAGATTGACACATTTTGCTTATCTTTAAATACACATACAAACGGGGAATCACTTACCTTCATTCTCCTCTAGCTGCCTCTTCGTGAGGCTGAGCTCTCCATGCGCTTGCTCCAGGTCCCGCTTTAGTTCGGCAACCTCGGCAGTACGGGCAGCAGCAGCAAGCAGCACAACCTTCTTATTCACAACAATTCTTATTATTAGACTCCTGCGGATTATAATTGACCCTCCGTTTGGCTTTTCCTCCCGAACGCCAAACAGAGTATCAGGGGCTACTACCTATCGGGTGATAATCTCATACTTTTTAATTACCTCAAAACCCGTCAGGAGGCTTGTGCAGGCTTCGGTCAGTCCGCTTTTGGCGGACAGAACCTTTTGAATCACCGCACTCATAAGAGTACGGTGCTCTTCTTCCATGGAAGCGCCAAGCGCTTCCACTAGGCTATCGGCGCCGCTGATGCGACGGAAGTCTCGGCACGGGCGGCTCGCCTCCCTAACGAAGGGCTGCTCCTAAGTCCGGAACCGTCAAAGGTTCCGGAACAGTGTTTGGTCGAGAGTCCGCTTTGTTGCGGCTCTCATCGACGCTGATCTGTGGAATCTTGAACCCGCATGTCCGACATTCGGGGTCCGCCTTAGGGCGCTCTGTGGTCACCTCCTCAGCTGGGAGCTGCGGAAAACACCTCCGTGTCATCCGCAGGCGAGGAGTGGTGGCTGTCGGAGCGAAGTTCATCTCCAAGAACTCGAGACCCATCCGAAGACGACATCACGGATGAGTCCGGGCCGACTGCGACAATATTCGGCGTTATTAAACAATTATGAAGTGAAAACCATGATAGAGTGCGGACACTTACGATCGCGCCGAGGGCTTCCCCCGGGGCAGCCACCCCTCATCGATGTGAGCGGCCGTGGTGGAGTAGTCCGGAAGGGATGTTTTCTCCTTCTTGGACGTCCCAACCTCCCCCTCTGGGGCGGCTTTCCTCTTCTTCTCCCCCCTGGTGCGGGGAGGCGGAATTTCTTCCTGATTCCCCCCGCCTCTGCGGGAGGAACCTGTCTCGTCGTCATCAAACGACAGGGGTATAACGGCCTTGCGCCGAGGGCCTTTTTCGGCCCCCCGGCCCGCTTCATCGGGCTCCTCATCCTTTCCGGATGGAGCTTCTTCTTCTTCTTCTTCCCCTTCGTGGGAGGAGTCTGCCTCGTCATCCTTGGACGAGGCTTCTGGCACAACCTTACGCCGGAGACCCTTTCGGGTCCCCGGGGCCTTCTTCTCCGGCACCTTGTACGGTGTCGGGACCAGCATCTCCGTCAGCAGAGCATCCGCTGGGTCTTCTGGCAGCGGAGCCGGACAGTAGACCTGCTCTGCTGTCTCCACATGGTCCTGAAGCAAGTATGCATGATTACTTAGGGGACTCCCATGGATATATTGGGAAAAACTGGGTCCGGTGGTAGTCTGAGAACTCACCTGGCTAGGAGCCCGCGTGGCATGAAGCCCGCGGTCCTTGGATGTGGGAGGAGGTACTTCGGAGGCCTTGAACAGCACTTTCCATGCGCCCTCGTGCGTCATGCCGTAGAGCTCCCGGAGCATCTGGTGTTCAGCCGGACGAACTCCCACAGATTAACTGCCCGCATTTGGCAGGGCAGGATCCGGCGAACGAGCATGACCTGGATCACGTTGAAAAGCTTGATGTTCTTGTCCTTCATACTTTTGATGCACGTATGGAGTCCGACCAGCTCCGTGGAGTCGCCCCATGACAGGCCATTCTTTTCCCAGGAGGTCAGCCACATAGGGGTTCCGGATCGGAACTCTGGGGCCGCTGCCCAGCTGGCACCACGTGGCTCGGTGATGTAGAACCATCCCGATTGCCATCTTTTTACGGTTTCTGTGAAGGAACCGTCCAGCCAGGTGATGTTAGGCATCTTGCCCACCATGGCTCCTCCGCACTCTGCTTGCTGGCCGCTTACCACCTTCGGCTTCACGCAGAAGGTTTGCAGCCATAGGCCGAAATGAGGCCGGATGCGGAGAAAGGCCTCACATACGACGATGAACGCCGAGATGTTGAGGACGAAATTTGGGGCCAGATCATGGAAATCTAGCCCATAGTAGAACATGAGCCCGCGGACGAAGGGATGGAGTGGAAATCCCAGTCCACGGACGAAGTGGGCGACGAACATGACTCTCCTGTGAGGTCCTGGGGTCGGAACGACCTGCCCAGCTGCCGGTAGCCGGTGCGCTATGTCTGCGGCCAAGTATCCGGCCGCCCGAAGATTTGTGATGTGCTTCTCCTAGACAGTGAAAGCCACCCACTTGCCTCCTGCTCCGGACATGTTTAGCTGTGCGGAGGAGACTTGGGCTTGGGCGTTGGAGCTCGAGGGGGCAAGAATGGGCAGAGAAGGAAGGGGGCGTGGGTAAAAATGAGGAAATCTTATCCCTTTATAAAGGCGGCAGCGGCAAGCGCCTCCCGCTTGCCGTTGGAAATCACTTGCTTCCCAAGCGCCACGATTAATGGTGTGGTGGGATTACCCGTACCCGTATTGATGAGAATCCCGTAATGAGGGGGCACGATCTCTGCTTTGACAAGACGTTTCAAGGAAACTTCCTCTCAATATGCGCTATGGCTGGTTGCGGAAAGACGGTTAGAATAATAACTTGACCGTAGTGACACGTCGCGTTGCCTAAAAAAGTTGTCAGCAGATTGCATTTGTGAAACATTATTCTCTCTACGGTGGCATACGAAGATCATCTTGTGGATCCGGACACGGTTTAAGTGTTCGACAATTACCTTGGAGTATTCGGAGGAGGAACCCGCCCGCAATGTCAAGACAAGATCTGCGTGCGGACTCATCGTCATTGAAGCCTGGTTCAGGGCTCTTGAGGAGTCCTGGATTAGGGGTATCCGGACAGCCGGACTGTGTACAACGTCCGGACTATTGAAGCATGAAGATACAAGACTCAAGACTTTGGCCCGTGTCCGGATGGGACTTTCCTTGGCGTGGAAGGCAAGCTTGGCGATCCGGATATTATATTTCTTTCCTTGTAACCGACTCCATGTAAACCCTAGCCCTCTCCGATGTCTATATAAACCGGAGAGGTTGGTCCTTAGAAGGCCGATCACAATTACAATCATACCATCATAGGCTAGCTCTTAGGGTTTAGCCTCTACGATCTCATGGTAGATCTACTCTTGTACTACCCATATCATCAATATTAATCAAGCAGGAAGTAGGGTTTTACCTCCATCGAGAGGGCCCGAACCTGGGTAAACATCTGTGTCCCTTACTTCTTGTTACCATCAGCCTTGACGCACAGATCGGGACCCCCTACCCGAGATCCGCCGGTTTTGACACCGACAACGGCTACGGTGGCGTTCGCGCACGGGCCCGAAGGCGAGCAGGAAGAGGAGGGCGGAGAGTCGGAGCTCATCGTGCGGTTAAGAAAAGCCCTTGACGGCTATGTAGAGCAGGGGAGACGACGAACAGAGCGGTTGTGTTCCGGTGATCCAAGGCGGACGGAGGTTGAAGAAGACGGCGTGATGGCGCTCCAGCGCCTCCGAGCTCTTGCAGATGGAACCAAGGGGCGTAGCGGACGACGGCGAGGAGCTACGTCATGGCGAAGACGCACGTGGCGGCTGGTGGACACGTCGGAGCAAGGTTGACGGCGAGTGACGCGTTGGGAGGTAGGGGATATGGAGGAGGGGGGAGAGGATCTCAGCGAGAGGGGCGAGGTGAGTGGAGGCGGGGATCGAGGAGGTGGGGAGGCAAGTGGGGAGGGGAGAGGGGAGCCCGAGGCGTCGGGGGCCTTATCCCCCTCGACGTCAGCGAGCTGGTGTGGCTGCGCGCGCTCGGCCGTGTCCTGGTCGGCTGTACAGGGAAGGCGACCGGGGAGGCAGGCTGGCTCGGGTGAGGGTAGGTGGGCCGGCCCAGGCAGGTTAGGTCCAGGGGGTAGGGGCCTCTATTCCCCTTTTCTTTTTCTGATTTCTCTTTTATGTTAAAATCAGAGACAGCTAGGGAAAAGTTTGGGCTACCAAAATAGTTTGAAAAAAATGTGGGACTAGGCCACTTAGTTTCTTTGTAGTATTTGGCATTGCCACAAAAAGTTTGGGGCCATCAGGAGTTGTCCAAGCATTTTTAGAAAATGAAAAGGACATCTTAAATATCTTCTTTGGACAGATAATAAATTCGAGGGCAATTTGGGAATTCCAAAAATGTTGGTTTCAACATGAAAAATATCTAGGGATTATTTTCCATAGGATGGACTATTTTATTTGCATGAAAGAAGAAGCAAATATTTGACATGCAATTTGAATTTGAATTTGAATTTGAAGCAAATTTTGGATAAATGGCATTTTGGCATGATGATCATGATGACATGACCTTCATTAGGGGGAGATTACTGTAGTGTGATGTTGGGGATGTTACACCGGTACACCTACAATCCCCTACATCTGCTAGCCCATCATGGAAAGGTTTTCCACAACTTACTTAACTATGCCAGAGCCCATAATGGCTTGTGGCTGCACACGGAAGTTTCTAGTATGAATAATCTTATGATCCCTTTGAGCCTGGGTGGCATTCCATAGGATGATCACACGGGTACCCCGGGATCTCCAAGGACAACACTGGATTCCCCAGGTGCCCGAGCAAGCCACTGGTTTCCCCAGGGTGCCCCAACCATTCCACCCAGAGGTGTGTTAATGTTACCACCTTAAGTTTCCCTTAGTTATTATCTCTCACAACTTGCATGATTCTCACATACCAATCCCCATCTAAAAGCATCGCTAAGCAATATGAGCATAACGTATATTCCCGGGGTAATCAAATGTATTAGGTTCCTACCTCATCAACTACATAGCAATAACCACATGTTATAACCACTTGTTCCCAATCCTATCCAGGCAATATTTGAGGATGTAACTAATGCATAAAAACTGGGTAATAAAGGGTATGATCAAAGTGTGAACTTGCCTTGTACTATTGATGAAGATTCTTCGCACTCATAATTCCTGATAATTCTACTCGTCACACTCCGATCAATCTATCGTAAGCAACCAATTATAACCACGCATAAGCAATCACTCAAAGACCCAAAAAATGCAAAGGAAGATTGCAAAAACTCCAAAAGAACCAAATCAAGTTATTTTGCAAGATCAGATCCTAATTTCGACGAAAAAGTGTGGTGATGGCTCAAGATGTTAGATTACGCCTAGGGATTCAATTGCAGTAAGGAATAAATTGAAAATGCACTACAGTTTACTAGATATGATCAAACGAAGGTTCGAATAGTTTGAAAGGTTCCAAAGTTGAAACTAATGATGCTACTGGATGTAGGAAGTCAATAGGAACATGTAGGAAGAAGAATTACTAGATTGGAAATAACGGATCAAAAGATACAAGTAATTCAACATAGCATTGAATCTGCTTAGAATGTTGTGTGATAACTCTTTGTGGACTAGCAGAGTAATCTGACTACGATCAAAATTATATGTTGGAAAGATGGCACTAATTGTGCGAACAGAAAATTACTTCAATACGAATCCGATGCAGTTGGGTTCATCGGAAACAGAGCTACGGATAAAAAGATATGATCAAAAGAAGTTTGAATATGAATCTAAACAAATTTCAAAATTTGAAAGTTACAAAAAGTTTATTTGATAGATTCACTAGTTAGGCGGAATCAAGACGAAAACGTAGGCGTTGGCTTTATCTAATTTGGATGAATGAGTAAAAATTTATGGCTATTTGAAAAATCAGGGCCAAGCTGTTTTACGAAAGAAAAATAGTTACGACTAAAAAAAATCTAGGTCTAATGTATAAATATAGAGACTAATTGATAATCTAATTATCATATCGTACACTAGTCTAAAAATAATAAGCTGTGGAACTATAAAAAAATATGAAGAAATATACCTTTATAAGGTAGAGAAAAAACGACTTCGGAGAGAGGAGACAACTTTCACACGTTCCGCCGGAGAGAAGAAATATATTTTTCTTTAGTAAATCTAGTCAAACCAAAATATTGATTTAACCCGAATCGGATGGTTTTTGGAGGCTCTATGGGTCTATATTTATTGGTGGAAAAGAGGCTTAGCGGTCAAAAACTAGGCAACGTGGGACTAAATTTAGACGAAAAGAAAAGAAATAAGGGGGTAGGTGCGCCATGGGCCAAAAGGCTTCCGCCGGCCGCCCGCGCGCGAACACTGCCGCTGCAGTTTTTTTAAACAAAATTCGATCAAAGTGAAAAAAAGAAAAAATGGCTGGCTGGGCCTGGCCCACGTAGGAGAGAAGAAAAATAAAATGATGGGGCGCCCGATGCCAATATGTTGGGCACGTGGGCGACTGTTAGTTCCACGCGCACGCGCAATTTTTTTTAATAAAACAGGAAAGGAAAACTGAATAACGAAAAATAAAATAAAATTATACATAGGCATATTATATATCAAAAGTTTCAGAAATGTTTTTTCCTAAAACATTAACATATTTTCAGCGGTAAATAGATTCGACAAAAAATTAAGTAAAGCAAATAGTGCTACTAGTTCATTTAAAACCAAATAAAAATATTTTAAAATACCAAAATTATTTCAAACTCATTTTCTCCACTTTTCTAATGTAGGAAATCATTTTATCATATTTTCCATATATTTATTTTTGGAGAAAAATAATTTGAATAAAAACCAAATAACTCCAAATTGAAAATGGTTTTCAAATACCTTCAAAGGGACTTTAAATTTGATTCTTTTAAACTTCCAACTCATATTTCATATAATTTGAAGAAGTCATTTTATCTTCTCTCATGAAAAGCATTGAGTTTCATAAAGTTTCTGAATTTTGAATATTTCCAAATGGAATTCAAATCTTTTCAAAACTCTTTTCATTTATTTAAATGGAAGAAGTCATATCATGTTCACTCTAGGATTTTGCGATGAAATGAATTTGAATTCGTGGAGATCATAAATGCAAGGTGAAAGTTTGGGAAAGTTATTTTATTCCCTCTCATTCTACTTTCGAAGAGTTTCAAATTTCACTCAATTTCGCAGAGCAAAACACACACAATCAAATAATCAATCAATACTATTTATTTTATATAACATTCCAAATTTTAGAATTTTGAGATGTTACAAACCTACCACCCTTAAAATGAATCTCGCCCTCGAGATTTGGAGAGGCTAGAAAGAAATAGGTTAGGTTTGGGGTCTCCTAAAAAATCCATCGATTGCCACGAAGGTCGGGGGTGCTACCACCCTTAGAAGCATTGTTACGGTTCCATCAAAACTCCGGTCGTACATCCTTATCGTTGACAGGGCCAGTCGTTTGAGATTATCTGGAAAATTCCTACTCTAGGCTTTTCTGGTTGTGGCACAACCTTTTTCCTCAATTCTTCTGTCCTTTCATCTTAGTAAGGTCCTTATGTGACTCGGTCTTCTTAGCTGACAGGCCTGGCGCCAATACTAAACCACTATAGATATCTTATGGTGGTCCACAATTTATGGTTTCTCCTGCATGAAATGGGTCTGGGCTTCATTCTCACCGTTTGACCTACGATTGGCAACAACTGCCTTGTACAAGGGGAAAATTGTCGTACCATCTCAGATTTACCATCCCATATAGCAAGGCGAATACTAAGAGTAAGTCGGTATGGTGATCAATCCATCCCGCACCCAAATCATTACCATGTATATGGTTTAGCGAATCTCGCATTCTAACACTCGGTCATCCTCACAAGCATTGCAGAATTTCTCTTGTCGACGAACAAAGTTCGGATAAATCCATGGATTCTGCAAGCCAAACAAACATCTATCATTCCTTCACAACTCTCAGGTTTTGCGTTACTCCTATTAGATCATCTGTTGATAAAGTCGTAACTTCTTCCAGGGTTTTTCCTTCAGCAAGAGTGTGCTTGCTTCTTGGCAGGTCCTGGAGGCTGTGGGTTATGGGCTCACCTCATCACATTTATAGCTTCAACTCATCCCTGGGTTACAATTGCTCCATATTACCAACATTATACCTCCTTTATATCCAATAGTACTTCATCCCTTCATATTCTTGGGGTATCCCACATATCAAGATAAAACTCGTACTTATTTTGTCCGAAGTCCACTCCGTGGAATATCATTATCCTTTCCAGGGGTCAAGTGTCCTCACAGGTTACTACCACCCTTGAAATGCACAAATTCATCCATAGACCATATTTCTCATATCCTCGAAAAATGGTCAAAAACCTTCTTCATAGAGTAACAACTCATAATATCAAAATCAGTACCAACGATGCTAACTTTATTGATTCTTAATTGATTACAATCTCCTGCATTTCCATTACATGCCTCAACTCAACACCTCAATAATAAAAAGAAATGTTCCCACTGAGGGAGTCCTGGATTAGGGGGTATCCGGACAGCCGGACTGTGTACAACGTCCGGACTATTGAAGCGTGAAGATACGAGACTCAAGACTTCGGCCCGTGTCCGGATGGGACTTTCCTTGGCGTGGAAGGCAAGCTTGGCGATCCGGATATTATATTTCCTTCCTTGTAACCGACTCCATGTAAACCCTAGCCCTCTCTGGTGTCTATATAAACCGGAGAGGTTGGTCCTTAGAAGGCCGATCACAATTACAATCATACCATCATAGGCTAGCTCTTAGGGTTTAGCCTCTACGATCTCGTGGTAGATCTACTCTTGTACTACCCATATCATCAATATTAATCAAGAAGGAAGTAGGGTTTTACCTCCATCGAGAGGGCCCGAACCTGGGTAAACATCCGTGTCCTTACTTCTTGTTACCATCACCTTGACGCTTGTGATCGGGACCCCCTACCCGAGATCCGCGGTTTTG
The DNA here is from genome assembly GCA_021605205.1 of Aegilops longissima. NCBI lineage: Eukaryota > Viridiplantae > Streptophyta > Magnoliopsida > Poales > Poaceae > Aegilops > Aegilops longissima. The sequence continues at coordinate 456,349,691 of CM038681.1, read as the reverse complement.
ACACCGACATTGGTGCTTTCATTGAGAGTTCCTCTGTGTCGTCGCTGCTGGGCTCGATGGCTCCTTCAACCATCGCCAATAACGCGATGCCGGACAATCACGACGAGCATGGCTTAGACCTGCTGTCGGACAAAGCTCGGGGTATCACCCCCGCATTAGCCCCGGACCTAAATCCGGAGCAGGCTGCGTTGCCTGAGGACGGAGGGCTGGACCCCGCTCCGCAAGTCGCGCACTCATTGGTGTTGGAGCCAAACACGAGCCTTACCTCTGTGGTGGCCTATGACTCCGGACCCCCGGATTCGTATCTGGATGCTGAGTCCGGTCCGCGCACTCCTGAGCCGGTCGAGCCAGGTTGGGCTCCGGTAATGGGGTTCACCGCCGCGGACATTTTTCGGCACTCGCCCTTTGGCAACATGCTGAACTCGTTGAAAACTCTCTCTTTGACAGAAATTTCTGGGCCAAACTACGTCCGCTCCGAGTGGGAAGCAGGCGATGAAGAAATTTGTTGCCCACCCACCACCCACTTCATAGCCACGGTCGATGATTTAACCGACGTGCCTGACTTCGACTCCGAAGACATCGACGGTATGCACAACGATGCAGGAGAAGATGCGGAATCTACGGGGCGCCGGACTTCCCCGTCATCACACGACGTATACATAGTGGATACACCCAAAGAGGACAAAGGCGACAATCCAGACGATAAAACCCCCGGACAAAAGCCAAAGCGATGGCGCAGACGCCGTTCTAAGTCCAGCAACAGTAAAAATAGTGACAAGAGCGCCAGAAGGATCGATACTACAACCAACTCCGAAGGCAACAACGACCATATGGACCCAGGGATGGAGCAGGACGAACCAGGTCACCCTGACAACAGTTCGGAGCAGACGCCCGAGGACAATGGTCCCGACGGACGAGGTCACCAAAACGAACCAGCACAGGAAAACAGTCCGGACAATGCGGCAATCCCGAAAAAACACGTGGAACGAGATAACCTCCACAGAAAGCTTATGGTCACCGCAAGAAGTCTAAAGAAGCAGAAGCAGCGGCTCAAGGCCGCACAGGAAACACTCAACCGTAGATGGAATAAAGTGCTAGACACTGAAGAAAGATAAGACGATGATCGCCATACAAAGAGCTATCCAAAACGCAAGCTACTGCCAGAATTCGACGACGAAGCTGTACCACTTCATAACCGCAACAAAGCGGCTACCGATTCACAGGAACACCTGAATAAGAAAGCTGGAGCGGCCAGGTCCATTTATGGATCCAAAGGACGCATCCCGGCGAAGGACTACGGTTGCAAAAACGATTACGCCAATCGAATACCAGTCCGGAATAAAGATCGGACACAACAACAGCCGACGACATGCCACACCACGTCCAGATACAGAGGGGCTGCTCACCCCCTGTGCTTTACCGATGAAGTACTGGACCATGAATTTCCACAGGGCTTTAAACCTGTGAACATAGAGGCATACGACGGAACGACAGACCCAGTGGTCTAGATCGAGGACTTTATCCTGCACATACATATGGCTCGTAGGGATGACCTTCACGCCATCAAATACCTCCACCTCAAGCTAAAGGGACCAGCTCGTCACTGGTTGAAAGGCCTCCCCGAAAATTCAATTGGGAGCTGGGAGGAACTCGAGGACGCTTTCAGGGCCAACTTTCAAGGGACCTATGTCCGTCCTCCGGATGATGACAATTTAAGTCACATAGTCCAACGGCCCGGAGAATCCGCCCGCAAGTTTTGGAACAGATTCCTCACTAAGAAGAACCAAATTGTTGACTGTCCGGATGCCGAAGCCTTAGCAGCATTCGAACACAGCATCTGTGACGAGTGGCTCGCCAGACACTTCGGCCAAGAAGAGCCAAGGACAATGGCAGCCCTAACAAGCCTTATGGCCCGCTTTTGCGCGGGAGAAGATCGCTGGCTAGCCCGTAAAGGCACCAGCGATCCCAGCACATCTGAAATAAGGGATGGCAACGGGAAGCCACGGCGTCATAAAAACAAACGCCAAAACAAGGAAGAGAGCCAAGATAGCACGACGGTCAATGCCGGATTCAGGGGCTCTCGACCTAATCAGAAAAACAAGCCGGCTAAAGGCAACAAAGAGGGACCGTCCGTTCTGAATAGAGTCCTAGACAGACTATGCCAAATTCATGGCACCACTGACAAACCTGCAAACCACACGCACAGAGAGTACTGGGTCTTCAAGCAGGCCGGCAAATTAAATGCTGAACACAAGGAAAGGGAAAGACCAAGTGAAGACGAGGATGAACCTCGCCGGCGGAACACTGAAGGACAGAAAAATTCCCGCCAGAGGTTAAAATAGTGAACATGATCCACGCGACTCGCACATCCATGAGGAGGCACGAACGTGCGCATAGAGACACGCTCGATATAGAGCCCATCATACTCATGCCTAACTATGGGATGCCTTATCCGATCACTTTCGATGACTTGGATAACCGAACTAGTACTCGGCACGGAGGATCAAAGGCCTTGGTGCTTGACCCGATAATCGACGGATACCGTCTCACCCGCGTCCTTATGGACGGCGGCAGCAGTCTCAATCTAATATATGAGGACACTGTCGCAGGATGGGGATAGACCCATCCAGAATTAACCAAAGCAACACCACCTTTGAAGGGGTGATACCAGGCGTTGAAGCAAATAGCAAAGGCTCCGTCGCACTGGAGGTAACATTCGGCTCCCCAGGCAACTCCAGAAGCGAAGAACTACTCGTCATCATCGCACCCTTCCAAAGCGACTACCACGCAGTGCTCGGAAGAACGGCCTTCGCCCGCTTCAACGCATTGCCGCACTATGGCTACCTTACACTTAAGATGCCCGGTCCACGTGGCGTCATCACCGTTAGCGGACTAACAGAGCGCTCGTCACGCACAGAGGAACACGCGATAGCCCTCGCGGCCGGACTATAAGCGACCTCCAACATAAGAAAACATGATTGGTCATTAAAGGCCACAGACTCGGATAGACGAGTCGGGTCGCCCGGATAAAATTAAACCAGGGCACCGCATATATAATCCCATGGTGGATACCAGGGGCTATAAATATTTAACATAGTCCCACAGTTGGCTCAACCTTATGGACAGGCCAACATCGTACACTCTTATTATGCACCGCGTACTCACGTTGTACTCTTCTACGAGTTTTCCTTTTTCCACAGACAACGTTTGCACGATACCCTTCCAGGATACGGCACAACGGAGACAAAGGCGCAGACGTGCAGCAGGGCTCCGTTCAACAGGTTTCTTTTAGATTAAGCCCTGTGTAAACCTTTTATTGCCTCTTGTTGATTAACCATCCCATGGGTTTCATACCCGTAGAGGATCTGCCGTTTTGGCATCTCGCCACGACAGATTAACGCGTGCACGGAAAAGAGGGTTTATAACGAATGGGCATTCTTGAGCCCATCGACTATTATAAAGTCCGAATACCCTCGGGAGTGTTCGGTGTCACGAGTTTGGCCTTATATGCAGCAGCTCCGAATCATGTCTTTGGTCAAATGTTGGGTTTGCCCGGCTCCTGGGTTCGCCGCCTTATGTTCCGTTACTATCGGCTAAGGTGGCCAAAGGAGAACTACTGCGATTGTGCCCTGGTTATTCCGGACGAGCACCTCCGTAGAGAAAGCCGAAAATTGACTGTCATGATACAACGAGAGACTGTTCAACCACTCGAAGACTTATCGGAACCTTTAGGATTCCTCCGCATTGACGAAGGACCGTTACCCGGTCATGTACACACGCGCCTGTATTCGGATGCACGCGAAATGTACCAGGGGCTACATAGTAGCCCCAACATTAATTCCCATGGCTAAGCGAAAGTGTTACAGCTATATAGCCCGGTTGCCTAGTTCGAAGTGCGATCACCTCCTTCGTGGACCAAGACGTTGGATCAAGTGTGATTATGCATATTTTTTGCGAACACCCCCGCATTGTTTGCGTGGGGGCTGAAGCCAAGGACTGCTATCTTTCGGATTACACATGCATATATATATATATATATATATATATATATATATATATATATATATATATATATATATATATATATATATATATAGCGACCCAACAATTCTTTCGGGCAAAAAGTATAAATATAGCCTTATAATCAAAATAACATTGTTCTTACAATAGTCCGATTTATCACTCGAATAATACATTCTTCGAGCATTGCGCCTCTATGAGACGGGCACCTTCTGTGACCTGCGCCAAGTAGTGCTCGGCCGGATATTGGCCCCCTGCCGGATCTTGGGTCGCTATAATATTGGCCTCCATATCCATCCAATAAGCTTTAGCGTGGGCAAGAGCCATTCGTGCACCCTCTATGCACGCCGACCTGCTCATGGCATTGATCCGAGGCATGGCCCCAAGGAATTGTTGCACCAAGCCAAAGTAACTGTCCGGCTTAAGCCCTTCAGGCTGAAGATGGTCTATCACAGACCGCATTGCAAGACCGGACAGCCTGTGAATCTCCGCCACAGCAGCCATCTTTTCATTTAATGGCAGCGGGCGAGTGGGAGCATTGAATTGCGACCAGAAAAGCTTCTCCGCTTCCTTATCACCCTGACCCTCGAAGAACTTGGCAGCGTCAGCCGTACTCTTCGCCAAATCCGATATCTGGCGTCGCATGACTCAGCGCCCATCCGAGGAGCATACCGGATCGAAAAACCGTCCGCAACAAGTAGGAATCTCCGGTCATGATTTTACCAACTGTTGAAGCTCCTCCGTGCACACCCTGAGCCCGGTCCGTATTTCCTTGGTGGCATTGCGTGCCTTTTCCAGCTCGGCCAGGCTATCCTTATGCTCCCTTTCAAGGATCTCGTACCGGTCAGCGGCATTTTTTGATTCAATAGCCATTTCGGCCATCTTTTCTTCGCTTCGGCGATGAGCTGCTTGTTCGGCCCTCAGTTCCTCGGTCGCCTTTAGGGCAGCCGCATTGCTAACCCGAGCCTGTTCCTTGGCTTGAACAAGTTCTGCCCTCAGGGCCTCCACGGCAGCAGCACCATCTGCAGTCCGAACATATTACATTAATATCATGCCGCCTCCATATTTTCCTATACAAAGGAAGACGGAGCACATACCTTGTGACTTGTCTAGCCGCTCGTTCACCAGCATGATATCGGCATCAATCGATTGAATCTGCCTGGTCAGTTCGGAAACTTCCACAGGCTGGTCGGCGGCCGGACTCACAGGTACCTGCACAAATTTATAGCGCAATCATTGATTTATGATCCCCCGTTTGCCCCCTAGGGCGGGCAACAAGAGTCTCAGGGGCTACTATCTATATGGAGCACACATAACACGTGCCTAACAGCAAAAAACAGTGTATTCTTCGTTACATACCTCAAAGCCTCTGAGCAGACTTGCAAATGCTTCATTCAAACCACTTGTAGCAGACGAGATCTTCTTGAGCACCTCACTCATTAATGAGCGGTGCTCCTCCGAGAGCGCAGCTCGCTCCAGTAGGCCCGTCAGTATGTCCGGCCGGACATCAAACTGTGTTGGACCCTTCCCATCGCCCCTCGCAGGAGCCAAATGCTCCGCGCTCAGGGGGACTGATGCATTGGCTTCCGCCTTCGGCAGATCCGGACTCCTCCGTGACGACACCTCAGTGTCGCCTGCTTCATGAGCCGGAGAGGTGGGTGGGGTCTCGCTCTCCATCATCTCCGGAGGAAGATCCCCGAAAGACGAACTCTGTTGAGAAGGGCTGCTAGCCGGACTGTGAAAGATGAATCCTGGTTATTAATCTAGGAGGAACGCAGTACCTTCGAATCAAAAATTAACTTATAGCTCGGTGGAGGGCTGGCCCGTTGGTGGGCACGATGCGGTGAGGGTGCCCGTTGGGGCAGAGCCCCCTGGTGTTATCTTTTTCCCGGGTTTGGGCATCTCCGTCTCCGAGTCTTCGGAAGCGTCCCTTTTCTTCCCGCACGGGGAGGAGGCCTTGGCCTTCCCTTCCCGACTATCCTCCTTAGGGGAGGTAACAATTGGCCCTGTTCGGATGTGTAGCGTGTGGGGTTCGGATTCTTCATCCTTCCCCTTGTCTTTCCTCGGGGGCATCCTGCTGAGTACTCGGTCAAGCATCTTGGCCATGGTAGGGGCGGGCGAACCTTCGGGAAGTGGCCCGGACACCAGATTCTCTCCGCCTTGCTGAGCCATTCCTGGACGCGGATGATTTTCAGAATAAACACTTACGACAAATACAAAACACGGTGTCCGGTATAAGGTTTACTTACTTGGGTATCTAGGCGATTGCAGCTTAGGCCCGCATCCTCGGTGGTGTCCGGACACTTTACTTTCTGTCCGAAGAATAATTTGCACATCTCTTCGAGCTTCAAGCCGATGAAGTGCTTGACAGTCTGCGGACCCTCCGGATTGAACTCCCACATCCGGAGATGCTGGCGTTGGCACGGAAACATCCACCGGATTAACATCACTTGCATTATGCTGACAAGGTTAATGTCCCTCTCAATGAGCTCCCGAATGCGATTCTCGCAGCCTTTGGTATGTCACCGGCGGGCCCCAATTCCGCCCCACGTCCGCCCAAGACGCCAATCTGCGGCGGAGGGCCCGAGCGAAACTCGGGGGCAGCCACCCACTTTGTGCCTCGGGGAGCCGTGACATAAAACCACCTCCGCTGCCATACATCGGATACTTCAGGGAAAGAACCCTCTGGCCATGGGGCATCGTCGTTCCTGCTTATTACGGCACCCCCGCACTCCACATGTCTCCCCTCAATCATCTTCGGCGTCACATTGAAGGTCTTGAGCCATAAGCCGAAGTGTGGGGTGACATGGAGAAAAGCCTCGCACACGATAATAAACGACGAGATATGGAGGATAGCGTTGGGAGCCAGATCGTGAAAATCTAACCCATAATAGAACATGAGCCCCCTCATGAAGGGATCAAGGGTGAATCCCAGACCGCGGAGGAAGTGTGGGACGAAAACGACACACTCATTGGGCTCCGGCGTAGGGATGACCTGCCCTGGAGCGGGGAGCCTGTGCCGGATATCTGCGGTCAGGTATCCGACCTCCCTGAGCTTTGCGATGTCCTTCTCTTCAATCGAGGAGACCACCCACCGTCCTTGAGGGTCAGATCCGGACATATTGGAGGATTCCGGAGGGGTGTAGCTTAGGTTTTGGGTGTTATAACTCGAGGTGCGAGAAGGCGCGATGAAGGTGAAGAAAGAGGCGTAGGTCTCGACCCCTTTTATAAAGAGGGTGAATATCAAGAGTTCCCGGTGTGACCATTTGAGGCTTATCTAAAAACACACGGGTTATACCAACAACCGTCGTGGGGTCACGCATGCTCATATTTATGGAAAATCCCGTAATAAGGGGAATACGATCCCTACCCCGATGGGACGTGCCAGCAAAACCGCCTCGTAATGCGAGTCGTCATGGGGTAATAAATGCCGGTTCACGTTTGACCGGGTCACGATGCGCGAAGACTGCCAGCAGATCAAGTTTATGCCATACGAAGACCATCTTGTGGATCCGGACACGGTTTCGGTGTTCGATAAATACCTTGGAGTATTCAGAGGAGGAACCCGCCCTGCAATGCTGAAGACAAGACTGCGCATCGGACTCATCGTCATTGAAGCCTGGTTCAGGGGCTACCGAGGGAGTCCTGGATTAGGGGGTATCCGGACAGCCGGACTGTGTACAACGTCCAGACTATTGAAGCGTGAAGATACGAGACTCAAGACTTCGGCCCGTGTCCGGTTGGGACTTTCCTTGGCGTGGAAGGCAAGCTTGGCGATCCGGATATTATATTTCTTTCCTTGTAACCGACTCCATGTAAACCCTAGCCCTCTCCGGTGTCTATATAAACCGGAGAGGTTGGTCCTTAGAAGGCCGATCACAATTACAATCATACCATCATAGGCTAGCTCTTAGGGTTTAGCCTCTACGATCTCGTGGTAGATCTACTCTTGTACTACCCATATCATCAATATTAATCAAGCAGGAAGTAGGGTTTTACCTCCATCGAGAGGGCCCAAACCTGGGTAAACATCTGTGTCCCTTACTTCTTGTTATCATCAGCCTTGACGCACAGATCGGGACCCCCTACCCGAGATCCTCTAGTTTTGACACCGACACCCACTACTACTACTATATTTCCTTTTTGAGACAACTATTTAGCACAAGTCTCCTTCTCATTGGGACAATCTTTGTCAAAGTGCCCTGCTTCGCTACAACGAAAACATATTACTTCTGAACAGTCTCGTGGTTTCCTTGTGATTACATAGCCTCCTTGGGTCCTCGACTTCCTTTTTGGGCAACCGCTGAAGTAGTGCCCTGAATCTTTGAACCTGAAACATGTGATATGACTCAGGCCCTTCTTTGTAGAAATTGGGTTGTTCCTGGAATCCAATCTATTTCTTTTCCTGGATTTTCCATGGCAATCAGGGCTTCTATTTCCTGTGGGTCATACTCTACTTCTTCTGTCGGGAATTCTACTGGATCCCCATTCAGACAATTCCGGAAGATGTGTCCTTCTTCTCCACATGAATAGCATGACTTTGTGCAGGGTTTAATTGGGTCTTCTTTGGGTGTGTCCTCCACCTCTTCCTTTTATCACAGGTTCTTCTAAAATTTCCATGAGGGCTCCTTTCATTGCTTCTTTCTTCTGCTGGATGGTTCTTTGTACCATGGGGTAAATGTGACACTGAGCAGGGTAGTGGGTAGTCCCTTCACACAAGAAACAAGTAATCTGCCTAGTTGGGCATTCTTCAGCTGGGTGACTTCTTCACAATGAGAGCATCCATCATTGTGTTCTTCATGGGTGTGTCGTATTTCTCCACAGAGCTTGCATGCACAAGGTTTCTTCATATCATTTCCATAAGGCTTCAATTTCTGGGTCACAAGCCGAGACTTTAGTAGAATCAACCAAAATTCTTCCCAAGTGGTTACTCTTTGCCATCCATTGATGGTTTGGTACATCCCCCACCAAGTAGCAGCACTTCTTTCAAAGCACCAAAGAGCATGCTGGGCCATATCCTTTCTAGCTGTAGTGTTATTCTTCATGTGATCCTCCATGTTCTGAATCCATCGGTCCGCATCCAATTGACTTATTGGTCCAGAAAATATGAGTTCATCTCCATTCATCCTCTATTGGTTCCAAGGGTTTCGGGGTGAGATACGAGAGATAGAGAGGGATACACACAATACAAATAATAGTTTTGAAAAGACAAATTTTATTTTGTGGCTGTCGAAAAAACAAACATCAAACAAATGACAACACACAATCATCGCATCTAACATAGGTATATAACAGGGGTTGGGTCTCTCGTGACGTCCTTTAATATTTCTGGAGTTGCGTTCCAAACTTCTGGATTTCAACATCCCTGGCATGAACCATGGTCCTACTGTCCTTTAGTTCCTGACGAATCTCCAGTATCTTGAGGTTTTGCAAATACGGCTTCCTAAAGATCCATCTTAAACTTCTTGATGTAATACTCCAGATCCTGGCGATACACCAGCTAAGGTTAAAACTGCATCCTTTGCTGATAGATGCTCCATCAGCCTTCTACCATCCAATCCTTCCGAAGAAATGCATGCTTAACTCAGCACGGTGACAATAGCATAAGCGGGTGATAACATCAGGGATAGCCGTGTTTATGCCCATGTATCCGTCATGAGCTATCATTCCATAGTTGATATCTCCTGCCTGGGGTTTTCTTGAAAAAAACTTTGAGTTTTAACGCTCCATGTTCCGGTCTTTCTCCGACACACCTTGATCTTGGGTATTGACAGCTTCAATAGTCTAACATGTTCCATATGGGTAGCCTTCCTAGGTCATACCAATCTGGAGATTCTTCAGAGCCTTCAAATTCTCCTAGTCTTCGGAGTCTTCAACCGTTGCAGTTTCCATTATTATATGCACGGTAAAATCCTCTTCATTCTGAAGTGGTCTTAGTTGTCCAATATCTTGTACTTCTTGGAGTGGTCTCATCGGTCGAATCTTCGAGTCGTCAAAAGGGGAAAGGGATATAGTCTAACTAAAAGGGAATATTTGATAAAGCTCAAAAAAGAAGAGAGGTAAAAGATCTTTTAAAAAATGAAGTTTTAGAAAAAAAATCTTTCCTATGGGCTGCCAGTTTCTAGGGCTCACGTCCTACAGTCAACATGTGCTCTGATACCATCTTGCAGCGACCCGACCCGAATGGATCAAGTCTCTGTGCTTAAGTGTCATCCCTGGATCGGTATGCTGACAGACACAGTACACGAGGATTTATAACAGAGGTAAATCACATGTTTAAAGTAATGTAAATACTATTAGCTCAATCCATATAGCGGAAGTAACAACAAGGTTGTGGATTCCCATCAACACCAACGGCAAAGTTGAGTGTAGACATCGTAAACCTAACGTATCACTTACTCGTCGTAAGAATCCTGCAATATGAGACGTTGCAACCATGTAGGTCAGTACATTGAATGTACTAACAAATTCACACCATAGAGTAATAATGAAAATGTCTATCTCTATATGCATATTTGGCTGGTGGAGGCTCTAAGTTTGATTTTTGCATAAAGCTAATTTTTTCCTACAACAAAGGAATAGATTTTATTTACTACCAAGTTAAATTACCCATATTGAGAAGGTAACCCCAACTCAATCCCAAAATTAAGTACTATTAACAACCCAACAAATTCATTAAGTAAAGTGATGAGATCAAATCAATAATTCAAGTACCAGATACTCAATATGTCCGTAACCGGGGCCACGGCTGACCATGATTAGTTTATACACTCGACAGAGGTTTGCGCACTTTTCCCCATAAGACTCAATCTCCTCCGTTGAATTTCTCGCACTGCCTGATGTTTGAGAAACGGATGATCGAGACACAGTCTTTCAGAGGAGGTCCCCTTAACAGATAGATAGGCCGGTACACCTACAATTCCCTACATCTGCTAGCCCATCATGGAAAGGTTTCCCACAACTTACTTAACTATGTCAGAGCCCATAATGGCTTGTGGATGCACACAGAACTTTCTAGCATGAATAATTTTATGATCCCTTTGAGCCTGGGTGGCATTCCATAGGATGATCATACGGGTACCCCGGGATCTCCTAGGACAACCTTTGGATTCCCAGTGTGCGGGCAAGCCTTTGGTTTCCTGTGGTGCTCCAACCATTCCACACAGAGGTGTGTTAATGTTGCCACCTTAAGTTTCCCTTAGTTATTATCTCTCACAACTTGCATCATTCTCACATACCAATCCCCCACCTACGAGCATGGCTAAGCAATATGAGCATAACGTATATTCCCGGGGTAATCAAAGGTATTAGGTTCCTACCTCATCAACTACAAAGCAATAACCACATGTTCCCAATCCTACTCATGCAATATTTGAGGATGTAACTAATGCATAAAAACTGGGTAATAAAGGGTATGATCAAAGTGTGAACTTGCCTTGTACTGTTGATGAAGATTATTCGCACTCATAATTCCAGATAGTTCTACTCTTCACACTCTGATCAATCTATCGTAAGCAAACAATTATAACCACGCATAAGCAATGGATATTTAAGAAATCAGGGCCAAGCTGTTTTACGAAAGAAAAATAGTTACGACTAAACGAATTCTAGGTCTAATGTGTAAATACAGAGACTAATTGATAATCTAATTATTATACCGTACACTAATCTAAAAATAATTAGCTATGGAACTATAAAAATACGAAGAAAAATACCTTTATAAGGTAGAGAAAAGACGACTTCGGAAAGAGGTTACAACTTTCAGAAGTCCCGCCGGAGAGAAGAAATATATTTTTCTTTAGTGAATCTAGTCAAACCAAAATATTGATTTAACTCGAATCGGATGATTTTTGGAGGCTCTATGGGTCTATATTTATTGGTGGAAAAGAGGCTTAGGGGTGAAAGGCTAGGCAATGTGGGACTAAATTTAGACGAAAAGAAAAGAAATAGAGGGGAAAGGTGCGCCATGGGCCAAAAGGCTTCCGTCGGCTGGCCGCGCGCGAACACTGCGACGGTAGTTTTTTTAAACAAAATTCGGTCAAAGTGAAAAAAAGAAAAAATGGCTAGGTGGGCCTGGCCCACGTAGGAGTGAAGAAAAATAAAATGATGGGGCGCCCGATGCGACTATGCTCGGCACGTGGGCGGCTGTTAGTTCCAGGTGCATGCGGAATTTATTTAAATAAAACAGAAAAGGAAAACTGAATAACGAAAAATAAAAAAACTTATAAATAGGCATATTATATATCAAAATTTTCAGAAAAAAGATTTCCTAAATATGAACATATTTTCAGCGGAAAATAAATTCCACAAAAAATAAATAAAGCAAATAGTGCTACTAGTTCATTTAAAAACCAAATAAAAAAATTTAAAATACCAAAATAATTTTAAAATCATTTTTCTCCCTTTTATAATGTAGGGAATCATTTTCCATATATTTTATTCTTGGAGAAAAATAATTTGAATAATAACCAAATAACTCCAAATTGAAAATGGTTTTCAAAATACCTTCAAAGGGACTTTAAATTTGATTCTTTCAAACTTCCAACTCATATTTCATATAATTTGAAGAAGCCATTGTATCTTCTCTCATGAAAATCATTGAGTTGCATAAAGTTTCTAAATTTGGAGTATTTCCAAATGGAATTCAAATCTTTTCAAAACCCTTTTCATTTATTTAATTGGAAGAAGTCATAGCATCTTCACTCTAGGTTTTTGTGATGAAATGAATTTGAATTCGTGGAGATCATAAATGCAAGGTGAAAGTTTGGTAAAGTCATTTTGTTCCCTCTCATTCAACTTTCGAAGAGTTTCAAATTTCACTCAATTTCACACAGCAAGACACACACAATCAAACAATCAATCAAAACTATTTATTTTATATAACATTCCAAATTTTAGAATTTTGGGATGTTACAGTCAAACAACTTTCACCCAAGAAGATCCTATCAGTTCTACTTGGCAGAAACACTAATTAAAACACAAAAAACACAATCATAATAGTAGCATAATTGTGTTAACACTCAAGAACAGAAAGAAAAAAGCAAAAGTAAAATTTATTCATTGGGTTGCCTCCCAACAAGCGCTATAGTTTTACGCCCTTAGCTAGGCATAAAGTAGGGATCTAAGTTTTGTCATCCTTGGTTCGAGATCCATAAGATGCCCTCATGATTGATTCATAAGGTGGCTTAATTCTAATTCTAGGAAAGTGTTCCATACCCTTCCTCAAAGGAAATTGGAACTTAATATTGCCTTCTTTCATATCAATCACGGAACCGATAGTGCGTAAAAACGGTCTACCAAGAATAATTGGACAAGACGGATTGCAATCAATATCAAGAACAATAAAATCTATGGGCACATAATTCCTATTTGCAAGAATAAGAACATCATCAATTCTTCCCATAGGCTTTTTAATAGTAGAATCTGCCAAGTGCAAATTCAAAGAACATTATTCAAGATTAGTAAGACCAAGCACATCACATAAAGATTTCGGAATTGTAGAAACACTAGCACCAGAGTCACACAAAGCAAAAGACTCATAATTTTTAATCTTGACTTTGATAGTAGGTTCCCATTCATCATGCAATTTTCTAGGAATTGAAACTACTAATTCCAAATTTTCTTCAAGAGCTTTCATCATATCATCAACAATATGTTTAGTAAAAGCTTTATTTTGTTCATAAGCATGGGGTGAATTTATCATGGATTGCAACAAAGAAAAACAATCAATCAAAGAGCAACTATCATAATTAAAGTCTTTGTAATCCAAAAGAGTGGGCACATCACTAGTTAAAGTTTTGACCTCTCCAAACCCACTTTCATCAAGTTTCTCAACAAGATTTTCACCCTCCGAAATATTGGGACGCCTTCTACTTAAAGTTGACTCTTCTCCAGTCCCTTTTTCATCAATCTTAACTTTACTAAACAAGGAATCAATAGAAGAAACACCAATCATTTTAAGATCCTCATCACTTTTGCGAAAGAAATCACTAGAAAACGCTTTTTCTAAAAATTCTCTTTTAGCTCTAAGAATAGTGGTTCTTTTCTTAGTTTCATCCATAGAAACATAACGAGCTTTAATTGATTCATCTACTTTAGGCACAAAAACTTTCATCTTGATATTTTCCACATCATGAGCAGTTCTATCAACACTTCTAGACAAATCATCAATCTTACTCAACTTTTCTTCTATGGAAGTGTTGAAAAACTTTTTGTGTGTTGATAAATTCTTTTATATTATTCTCAAGATCAGAGGTGTTCCTATTATTATTATAAGATTGATTTCCATAGGAATTACGATAATTATTAGAGGAATTACTAGGAAAAGGCCTAGGATTAAAATTACCTCTATAAGCATTATTGTTGAAATTATTTCGAGAGATAAAATTCACATCTATGGCATCACTATTTTGATAAATCAAAGTAGACAAAGGCATATCATTAAAATCAATAGGAGCAATTTTACTAGCAACCAATTTCATAAGAGCATCAACATTTTCACTCAAAGAAGAAAATTTTCAACCGAATTAACCTTTTTACTAGTAGGAGCCCTTTCGGTATGCCATTGTGAATAATTTGCTATAATATTATCAAGCAATTTGGTGGCTTCACCCAAAGTAATTTCCATAAAAGTACCACCCGCGGCGGAATCAAAAAGATTACAAGAAACAAAATTCAACCCCGCATAAATTTTTTGTATGATCATGCAAAGATTCAACCCATGAGTTGGGCAATTCCTTAGCATCATTTTCATCCTCTCCCAAGATTGTGCAACATGCTCATGTTCAAGTTGCTTGAAATTCATGATCTGGGTTCTAAGGGAAATAATTTTTGCGGGAGGAAAATACTTAGTGATAAAAGCATCTTTGCACTTATTCCAAGAATTGATACTATTACGAGGCAAAGAAGAGAACCAAACTTTTGCAGAATCACGCAAAGAAAACGAAAATAATTTCATCTTCACCACATCATTGTCCACATCTTTTTTCTTTTGCGCATCGCATAATTCCACAAAGGTATTAAGATGGGACGCGTGATACGTCTCCAACGTATCTATAATTCTTGATTGTTCCGTGCTGTTTATTTATCAATCTTGGATGTTTTATAATCATTTTATATCATTTTTTGGTACTAACATATTTACATAGTGCCAAGTGCCAGTTGTTGTTTTTCCATGTTTTTTACATCGCAGAAAATCCTAATCAAACGGGGTCCAAATGCCACGAAACTTTACGGAGATTTTTTATGGACGAGAAGGAAGAAGTTGGGCCCTGGTTGCACCTAGGGGGAGTCCCGAGGAGGGGACAACCCACCATGGCACGCCAAGAGGCCCAGGCGCGCCCTAGTGGGTTGTGCCCACCTCGGGTGCCCCCTGGACCGCCTATTTGCTCTATAAATACCCCAATATTCCAGAAACCCTAGGGAAGCGACGAAATATTCATCCAGCCACCGTAGAGTCCAGAACCACCAGATCCAATCTAGACACCATCTCGGATAGGGTTCACCACCTCCATTGATGCCTCTCCGATGATGCGTGAGTAGTTCTTTGTAGACCTTCGGGTACGTAGTTAGTAGCTTGATGGCTTTCACTCTCTCGTTGAATTCTCAATACAATGGTCTCTTGGAGATCCATATGATGTAACTCTTTTTGTGGTGTGTTTGTTGATATTTGATGAACTTTGAGTTTGTGATTAGTCATATCTTTTTCCATCCATGAAAGTTATTTGAGTTTCTTTGATCTCTTATATGCATGATCTCTTATAGCCTCGTATTTCTTCTCTGATATTTTGGTTTTTTTGGCCAACTTGATCTATTTATCTTGCAATGGGAAGAGGTGCCCGGTAGTGGGTTCGATCTTACGGTGCTTGATCCCAGTGACAGAAAGGGAACCGACACGTATGTATCGTTGCTACTAAGGATAAAAAGACGAGATCTATATCTACCGCCATATAGATAAACAGATCTTGTCTACATCATGCCATCGTTCTTATTGCATTACTCCATTTTTCCATGAACTTAATACACTAGATGCATGCTGGATAGCGGTCGATGTGTGGAGTAATAGTAGTAGATGCAGGCAGGAGTCAGTCTACTAATCTTGGACGTGATGCCTATGTATTGATCATTGCCTGAATATCATCATAATTATTTGAGGTTCTATCAGTTGCCCAACAGTAATTTGTTTACCCACCGTTTGCTATCTTTCTCGAGAGAAGCCACCAGTGAAACCTATGGCCCCTGGGTCTTCTTTCTCATATATTTACCTTTGTGATCTACTTTTTCCTTGCTTTTATTTTCAGATCTATTAAACCAAAAATACAAAAATATCTTGCTGCACTTTTATTTATTTGTGATCTATTTATTTAATCTATTACAATTTTCTCCCGTCCATGCAGCGTTTCTGAAGCCGTACCCCGAAAGGAATTGACAACCCCTTTAACACGTCGGGTTGCGAGTGGTTGTTATTTGTGTGCAGGGGCTGTTTATGTTGTGTTACTTGGTTCTCCTACTGGTTCAATAATCTTGGTTTCATATATGAGGGAAATAACTACCGCCGCTGTCCTGAATCATTCCTTCCTCTTTGGGGAAATACCAACGTAGCTTCAAGTGACATCAAAAGGAATTTCCGGCACCGTTGCCTGGGAGGATCTTCATCATAAACAGGTTCCTAATCACAAACCTCATCTCCTCGCAATTTACATTATTTGCCATTTGCCTCTCGTTTTCCTCTCCCCCACTTCACAAAAATTTGTCGTTTTATTCGCCTCTCTTTGTCGATCGCCATTTTCTCGTCAGATCTATTCTTTGCTTGCAATCATGAGTGATTTCGGTATGGAACCAACAGATGATGGCCTGACTCCTAAGATTAGACGTACAAGCAATCTAAATGCTAAAACTTTTATCTTGGTGCAAGGGAGCGTTATGGGAAAAGAACGTATCCAAGAATTTTTTAATTGTGTTGGGAATCTAAGTCTGGATCATGCTCCTATACTTAAAACTACTAGATCTTATGCGGATGCTATTTCAGCACTAGTTCTGAAACTTGAAAGTAAATTTATTCGTACCCATCCTACTTTGAAAAGATTATTTTTTGAGCTCCCCGATATAAAGAATCCTAGGGCTAAAAAGTTGGCCACTCTCATTCTTATGAATGAGTTTGACTACATAATTCGAGAAGCTAGAGAAATCTTTGATTTTTATGGTATGAATCGTGAAAAACCTATGACAGATGAAATTCTTTACAATAGTGACTATGCTTTGAGACATTTGCTTGGGGATAATAAAATCTTTGATGAGAATCTTAAGAAGGAAGTCCCGTTCTAGACATAATCCAACAAGTTTTTAATAATGTTAATCAACACTATTTTTTGATTGTTGCGGGGAATCAAAAAGGTTATGATGAACACCAACTTAGGAACGCTAAGGTTTCCATGGATAATATGTTTTATGTTGTGTTCACAAAACCCCATGATGGAAATACCTCTAAGAAAGTAAAGAACGAGGATGACAAAACTTAGATCCTTGCTTTATGCCTAGCTAAGGGCGTAAAACTATAGCGCTTTTTGAGAGGCAACCCAATGAATAAAATTTATTTTTGCTTTTTTGATTTCTGTTCTTTTGTGTTTACACAATTATGCTACTATTATGATTGTATTTTTTGTGTTTTAATTGGTGTTTGTGCCAAGTAGAACCGATAGGATCTTCTTGGGTGATAGTTGTTTGATCTTGCTGAAAAAAATAGAAACTTTGCGCTCACAAAATTGATTCTCATTTTTTTATCAAAAAGAGCTTTTGCCCTGATTCTTTTTGTAGAAGTGTTGGGGATATAACTATTCTTGTAAGCCACCCAGGAGGGGCCGGGTTACGCAATGGTGATCCATCGTATGAAGTTCAATAAAGGGTCTAAAGCCCATGAGTGACTTGAAGCCCGTAGTGATAAACCATCGTAATGGCATGACTTGTATTACAAGGCAGCATTAACTAGAAACTGAGCCGGACACTGTTTATGAGCCGGCCGGGACTCTGTAGGCCGCAGGGCGTCAACCCGTGTATATAAGGGGACGACCCGCTGACGGCTTAGGGCAGGTAACATCTGATCGAGAGCCAGGCATAGCGTATCTCGCTCCCTGGTCATCGAAACCCTAGCAATACCAACCCAACTAGACGTAGGCTTTACCTTCATAGTAAGGGGCCGAACTAGTATAAAACCTCTCTCATGTCCCTTGTCCCGATTAACCCCTTTAAGCTTCCTAGTTGCGATGGCTCCACGACTAAGTCCTTGCAAGAGGACATCTGCCGTGACAAAACCACGACAGTTGGCACCCACCGTGGGGCCAACACACGGTGGATTTGAGTTCTTGAATGACAACTTCGAAGGGCTCAAGGGATACGCTGTGGGCCGAATGACCAAGAGTCGTCGCGGCAAGATCTACATTGACGACAAAGGCTGGGGCCCCGACGCCGGCTCAATTGAGTACGGGTACCGGGTTCCCTTAGGCGGAATCCATGTTTTCATCGGCCGGATTGGTGAGCCGGGCCCTGAGCCGGAAAACTGCACCGGCCTTGTCGAGACGGCTCAGCGTGCGAGACCCGCCCGTGCTCAACCCGTCGTGAAGCGTGCCTTTGTGGGTTGCATCCATGAAGGAGAACTTTCTGAGGGATCTGTTGATGGCGGTGAGACGACCGTCCACTCCAATGATGATTCGTCCACTGGTGGGACAGATTCGTTGTATCAACTGCAAGATGGCAGGCTTGGGGGCTGTTCCGATGGCAGCAGTATTCCAGACCCCTTTGAGCCGCCAAGCTATGTAGGGGTCTTCATGGCTGGCACTCAGCCCGGCCAGAACTCTACGGCTGCGGCAGCGATAACGTCCGGGCCAGGAGCGGCCGGGGCAGGAGGCCCTGTGCGCCCGACGGCTCAGGTGCTGCTTGATCTCATGGATAAGCTGACGGCCCTATTAACCGCCACAATTATTCCTGCAAATCAAGAGGAACATGATGCAGAGGTGGCATAGGTACGTGAGGAAATAGCTCGGGCCAAGGAGGCCTTAGCAGCAGAGGACACCAGGTTGGCCGCAGAACGGGCGGCTTTGGATGCACGGGCCCAACAGCTCCAGTCAGAGGCTTTCCAGCTTACGATGAACCTAAACGCATCTAACAAGGTGATGAGGAGGAGACACCAGAAAACTCAATCCCGTTTGCCTCCGGTTTATGATCCTCAGAGCCTTTTTACCACACCCGGGGCCGGCCCTAGTAACCCGCAAGAAGAAAACCAGTTCATAACACCAAGACCAGGGGGACCGGTTCAGCCACGGGTGATGGCACCTCCTCATGGGAATATGGCCCCGCCCCGCTACGTACCAACACCACCGGGTCATTTTTCTAACCCCATGGAGAACCTGATCGCAACATCAACACGTTTGGCGGCTCTCCCAGTGGACGGCGATGATTCAACAGCGGTGGAGACGCGGAGGATCAGAGAACTCGTCCAGATGGCTCTGGCTCAGCAAGAGGCTTATTCCTTTAGCCGAGACACGATTCATTCGACTCCTCGCCCAAGCCGGAGACCGAGTTATAGCAGGCACATGGAGTCGGAAGCTTTGTCAAGCAACGCCCAGCGCCGTAACCAACCCGGCGGTCATAACCCAGTACAGAACCGGATACGTCAGGAGGACGAGCGGGCGGCTCAACTGGCGGCTCAGCAGACGGCTCATCAAGCTTTCCCGGATTACCCGACGGCTTCTGCTGAGGCAGGAGCGGCCACCAAAACCGGCGGTGTTCCTTGTTTGGTGCCGGCTTTGCGTAATGTGCGTCTGCCTAAGGATTTCAAAGGACCCCGGAAGGTGCCGAATTATACGGCTGACTTACAGCCCGGGGCGTGGATAGAAAGCTATGAGATGGCCATGGAGCTGTTGGAGGTCAGTGACACGGCAATGGCTAAGTACTTCACCATGATGTTGGATGGAACGGCCCGGACTTGGTTAAAAGGCTTACCGCCCAATTCCACCGGCTCATGGGCAGAATTGGAAGCCCGGTTCATTCAGAACTTCAAAGACACCTGCAAGCAGTCCATGTCAATCGTGGATTTAACTAATTGTAAACAAGAGGAGAGTTAATCTACCACTCATTGGGTGCGCAGGGTCAAGGAGATAATACATTCGTCTGACAAGATGGATGCCGGCTCTGCAGTCCTCATGCTGGAGAAAAATTGCCGATTTGTACCGCTGAGATAGAAGCTGGGGCGCCTCAAGCGTGATTGTAATGATATGGGTCAGCTCATGGCGGCTCTAGTCAAATACGCCGATTCTGATAATACCGCGGACCCTGCGTCTGACGAGGAAAAGGCGGGGAAGGGAAAGAAGAACGTCAATGGAAAAGGCCAGCAACATAACATGGAAAATCAAGGAGGCAACAAGCATAAAGCCGATGGTAATCCGAAGTTTGTAGCCAATGCTAATGCGCAGGGTAACGATCAGAGACGCAAGGGGAGGCGGCCCCCTCGATCTGGTGGGTCCGGTCCATCTCTTGAGCAGCTACTCAATGAACCCTGCCCGAGACACGGTACCCGGGAAAAGCCGGCCACTCACTTATGGAAGGATTGCGCAATCATGAAGGCTTTCAAGAATTCCAACACGTTCAACGACAATCATGGATCGGGTGGCGGCTTAGGGGCTGGCGGCTTTCATGGCTCGGGTGGCGGTTCAAATTCGCCAGGAAATCAGGTGGCTATAATCACCAAAGATCTGGTCAGGGAGGTCAGCAGCAACAGTCAGGTTTTCAAAGCAATCCAAAGCAGCTGAATAGTGGACAGTATCATGTGTTCACCACTAGCTTATGCAAGCGGGACCAGAAGCTTCATAAAAGGGTTGTGAACGCTGTTGAGCCAGCGGTTCCCCGTTATTTAAGGTGGTCAGAGCATCCTATTGTATGGAGTAGAGAGGATCAGCCTCCCTGGGTTGACAATCTGGGTCAGTTAGCCTTGGTGGTAGCACCTCAAGTCGGTGGATATAAGTTTACTAAGGTACTCATGGATGGAGGCAACAGCATCAACGTCCTCTATTATGAGACCTTTTGGCGCATGGGGCTGACTGACAAAAATTTGAAGACATCCAACACCGTTTTCCATGGAGTGGTGCCTGGTAAATCGGCGTACCCAGTTGGAAAGATTGAGCTGGAGGTGGCCTTTGGAGACGAATATGATTCTAGGGCTGAGAAATTAACCTTTGAGGTGGTCAAAATCAAAAGCCCGTATCATGCTCTGTTTGGTCGGCCGGCTTACGTCAAGTTCATGGCGCGGCCGTGTTATGTTTACTTGCAGCTCAAGATGTCGGGTCACAAGGGCACCATTACTGTGCATGGGAGTCGAAATATAGCCTTGGAATGCGAGGAGGGAGATGCGGCTTATGCCGAGTCTGTTTGCGCAGCTGAGGAGCTAAAATTTTATCAGGATAATTGACCCAGCGGATATGACACCTTTGAAGAAGCCGACCACCGAGCATGACCCAGCGATGAAGTTTAAATCGGCTGATGAAACCAAGCTTGTTGATTTTACTCCAGATGACTCATCCAAACAATTCAGCATTAGTGCCAATCTGGATCCTAAATAGGAAAGCGCGCTCATCAAGTTCATCCGTGAGAATCGAGACATCTTTGCATGGAAACCTTCTGACATGCCGGGTGTACCGAGAGAACTCGCTGAGCACACTCTTAATATTGATCCGAAGTTTAAGCCGGTCAGGCAGTTTATTCGTCGGTTCAACAAAGAGAGACGGAAAGCTATTGGTGAGGAGGTGTCCCGGCTCTTGGCGGCCGGATTTATTGTTGAAGCTTTTCACCCTGAGTGGTTGGATAACCGATGCTTGTACTTAAGAAGAATGACACCTGGCGAATGTGTGTGGATTACACGGACTTAAATAAGGCGTGTCCTGGTGATCCTTTTGCTCTCCCCCGTATTGATCAAATCATTGATGCTACGGCGGGTTGTGAGCGTTTGAGCTTTTTGGATGCTTACTCTGGTTACCAACAGATCAAGATGGCAGTTAAGGACAAGGAGAAGACGGCCTTCATTACTCCGTTTGGAGCCTTCTGCTATGTATCTATGCCTTTTGGGCTCAAGAGTGCCCAGGCGACTTATCAGCGGTGTGTACAGAACTGTCTCGGCAATCAGATTGGGCGCAATGTTCACGCTTATGTGGATGATATAGTGGTGAAGTCCAGAGAGAAGGAAACCTTGATAGATGATCTGAAGGAAACCTTTGATAATCTCTGGGTCTACAAGATGATGCTTAACCCGGCCAAATGTGTGTTCAGGATGCCAGCAGGAAAACTTCTAGGTTTTTTGGTCTCTAACAGAGGTATTGAAGCTAATCCGGAGAAAATCAAGGCAATCACCTCTTTGGATAAACCGGCGTGCATCAATGATGTTCAAAGGATCGAATGGTCGATCGCTGCTTTAAGCGGTTCATAAGCGGTTAGGTGAGAAGGATATACCGCTGTATCACCGATGAAGAAAATGCATAGCTTTGTCTGAAGTGATGCTGCTAATGCTGCCTTTGAAGATTTAAAGAGACAGTTGTCTGAACCACCGATTCTTGCGGCTCCCATTGATAAGGAGCCGCTGCTATTATACGTGGCTGCTAACTCACGTGATGTTAGTGTTGCGATTGTGGTAGAGCGCAAGGAGGCTGGCAAGGAGCATCCGGTTCAACGACCGGTTTACTACATCAGTGAGCTGCTCATTGAGTCTAAGCAAAGATATCCGCACTGGCAAAAGCTTGCTTATGGGGTGTTCATGGCAAGCCGGAAGCTTAAGCAGTACTTCCAGGGTCACCCCATCACTGTGGTAAGCTCTGCTCCTTTGGGAGACATCATCCAGAATAGAGAGGCCACAGGACGAGTCACCAAGTGGGCCATTGAGCTTGAGCCTCATGATTTGAAATATGTGCCACGCACTACTATTAAATCTCAAGCACTGGTGGATTTCATCAATGATTGGACAGAGCTCCAGACGCCGGAGGAGAAGCCGGATAACACATATTGGAGTATTCATTTTGATGGATCCAGGCAGTTGGAAGGCTCGGGGGCTGGAGTCGTTTTAACCTCCCCTCGAGGTGACAAATTTTGCTATGTGCTCCAGCTCATGTTTCCTTGTACTAATAATGCATCTGAATATGAAGCCTTACTCCATGGTCTTCCGATGGCCAAAGAGATGAATTTGAGCCGGGTAAGGTGTTTGGGCGATTCAGATCTTGTGGCACAATAGGTGTCAGGCAAGTGGGACTCCAAGGACCCCCTCATGGCGGCTTATCGTCGCGAAGTTGATGTTGTAGCAGGGCACTTCAAGGGTTATCAAGTGGAGCACATTGATCAAAGGAAGAATGAGGCGGCTGATGCATTAAGCCGGCTGGGATCTCAACGTTATCCTGTACCGCCTAATACCTTTTTGGATGTTTTACATAATCCTTCTGTCAAGTTACCCACAGAGGAGGACTTAGCTGTTCCAGACCCGGAAGCACAATTGGTGGCAGCTCTTCACATCATCCCGGATTGGACAGTGCCATATTTGGCTTACATGACCCGGGGAGAGTTGCCTGAGGATGAGACCTTGGCGAGACAAATCACCCGGCGGTCTAAGTCCAGGACAATTGTTCATGGTGAGCTGCATCATCGCAGTGTCACTGGGGCGTTTCAACGTTGTGTATCGCCTGTGGAAGTTCAGGAAATACTTCGGGAGATCCATGAAGGCGATTGTGGTCATCATGCAAGCTCAAAACCTCTTGTGGCCAAAGCTTTCCGTCATGGTTTTTACTGGCTGACGGCTCATGCTGATGCGGAAGATCTGGTTAGTAAATGTGACGGTTGTCAAAAATTCTCACGACGAGCTCATGTCCCGGTTCAAGAATTGAGGATGATTCCAATTACTTGGCCGTTTGAAGTCTGGGGGCTTGATATGGTCGGGCCTTTCAAAAGATCTAAGGATAAAAAGACACATCTTCTGGTGGCGGTGGATAAATTTACAAAGTGGGTTGAGGCAGAGCCGGTCAGTAAGTGTGATGCAGCCACGGCGGTTCAGTTCATGAAAAAGGTGTTTTTTCTCTTTGGTTTTCCACACAGCATCATGAATGATAATGGCACTAATCTCTCCAAGGGTGCTATGGAAGAGTTCTGTCAACGAGAACATATCCGGCTTGATGTTTCGGCGGTAGCTCATCCTCAATCCAATGGTCAAGCAGAAAGAGCCAATTAGGAGATCTTGAAAGGTATAAAAACCTGGCTCTTGGTCCCTTTACAGCGGACGCAGGGTTGTTGGGTGGACGAATTACCCTCTGTGATTTGGAGCATCAACACTACACCTAACAGATCTACGGGTTATACACCTTTCTTCATGGTATACGGAGCAGAGGCGGTCCTGCCAAGTGAAATCCGTCACGACTCGCCCTGCGTGGTGGCTTACGTTGAAGCTGATAATGAACGAGCTCGTCATGATGCCCTTGACTTAGTGGATGAAGAGTGATACTTGGCAATAGCCCGCTCGGAGATTTACCAGCAAGACCTGCACCGCTACCACAGCCGCCGGGTTAAGTCAGAACCTTTCAGGAAGGCGATTTGGTGCTCCGGCTCATCCAGGATCAATCTGATATGCACAATCTATCTCCCCCCTGGGAAGGGCCCTTTGTGGTCAGCAAGAACCTGAACAACGGGTCATATTACCTCATTGATGTTTGAGAACACAAAGATTCGGAGGAGGAGACCCGTTGGCCGTGGAATATCACTCATCTTCGGCCTTACTATACTTGAGCCACCGGCTCTCAGGATGTACATATATTTTGAGATGTATATATTATGAAAAGCAATAAAAGCAGGACCTCTGTCCTTTTCATCCTCAAATGTTTACATGTCTTCCTTATTATTTTGAAACAATCAATAGGGAGCGGGTCATATTTGAATCCGACTTTCCCTCCGGTGCGGCTTATGATCATATCTGAATCTAGCCATGGTCACTAGGGGGCTTCCTGTTCAAACATAGGTCGTATTCGAACCAAAGAGAACATAGCTGTCGATACCCTCTTGATCGGCATACTGCCAAACCCACTAGGGGGCTTCTTGATCATATTTGAATCATAGCTTAACCCCTTTGGGTCTGGCGTGGGTCGTATTCGAATCAGCGTCATTAAACAACTATTATGGTCACTTGAGGGCTTCTTGTTCAAACATAGGTCGTACTCGAACCGAAGAGAACATAGTTGTCGATACCCACTTGATCGGCATCGCCAGAGCCACTGGGGGCTATATGATCGTATCTGAATCTTAGCTTAACCCCTTTGGAACGGTTTACTGATCGTATTCGAATCAGAAGCCTTTGAATTTTGTCTATCAATCACAGTACTTTGTGAATCACATTTTTTTGACGGTTTGCATATCTTTTTTCTAAAAAGCATTTATGAGGATCAAAAAACTTATCCTCATTATTCGGGTCACACAAGCTGACAAGGTAATCAAAGGATCTCAGGTATGCTTTTGCGGTTATGTCTTAAAAGATATAATTGAGAACCGGCTTCTTATGATTTTTGATTCATACTCCGGGTTATCTGTAAAACATATGACTCGCCATGCGGTAAACCGCCAAGGGACTTGCATTTTTTGTTCTGTATGCAGGGCAACTAAAGCGGAAGATCAATATAAACCAGAAGAATATAATCAAGGCGGCTTAAAAAAGTGTTGAGCGCCTCAAACATGCATGATGGCACGACAAAATCAAGTTTTTCTTCTACCCTATTACAAGAATCCCCGAGTCTGAATAAGGAATCATTGTTTCTACAAGGCAGAAAAATAAGACGCCCGATGGATCATTCATTTTGTTGGCTTGAAGCTTCCGGGTCACCCCTTTCCGCTCCTCCGTCGGCTGCCTATCCTGGAAGGTTGATGATGACTAGTCAATGCCACTCAAAGCTTCAAATTTAGCTTCATCATCAATTAACCCGGCCGGATCAACTTCGGGGGCGAAGGTATGCTTACGAATTGGAGGAGTCAAGCTGACGTCATCATAATGGGGCGTGGCGATCCTCTGATTTTGGCTATCATAACCCGACTGGTACTTGGTGAGATCCGTATCATTCCCGATCAGAGTGGCCATAGGGTGTATTTCTTTCACGCAAACGGTGAAATCCTTCTCCTCAAAGGGGGTGCCATCCTCCTTAAAGCTTGGATATCCAAGAGAGATGTCGACCAGGTCCAGCTCTGGTAACCATGCCTTAGCCTGACTTAAGGCGGCTATGGCTCCGGCTCTTGCAGAAGCACGTCTCAATTCTTTGACCCGTTGAGGAAGCACAACAAGTCGCTTCAAAGACGTCACCAAAGTAGTGGGAACATTGTTTGACAAAGCCACAACGGCTAAAGCATCGTTGTGACCGGTGTCTGATTGTTCCACCAATGTAAACCACCTTCAACTTTGTTAACATATTCTGGTTCAGATTGGAGCTCCTGGGGCCTGCATTAACAAACATCAGGTGAGCCGGAGATGACAGACAAAATAATGGTCGAAAAAAGGTTTATAGTATTTAAGCTTGCAGGATAGCTTACCGAAGATGGCTGAGGTCATCTGAGATATATGGCGTTTTAAGCCGCTTAACTCGATCGCAGGTTCATGAGAGCATACGCTTTCTCGCCCGGGTGACCAAGGAGGCTTTTTCATCAGCCCATGCCTTTTTATCAGCTGCAAATCTTTTCTTCAGTTTCTCCTACTCAGACACACTGAACTCAAATTTGGAGTTGGCCTTTTGGATTTCAGTTTCTTGCACTGCCAGGCGACTCTTCAAATCAGCAATCCCCGACTCAAATTGACTTATGGTGGCCTGAATCAAGCTGGACTACAGTCAGCATTGTTATAATACAGTATTAAGTCCCAAGTACTTTGCAAGCAAAGGTACTTGACACTTGGGGGCTAATGTATGCTAAGCACTCTAAATTACTGTGGGGGTTCATGGAAATTAAGTCCTAAGCACTTTGCAAGCAAAAGATTCTTGGCACTTGGGGGCTAATGCATATTGCAGTTAAAAGTATTATACCACACCGGTTCAAGTATCTTCTTTTTAAGACGGTCTTCGATTGTTACAACATAAGCCGGGCGTCTGACAAGCAGTGTTAAGCATATTCTAAGTCTACAACATATTGTTTCTCATAAGCAATAGACTTGGGGGCTGGTACAATAAGGAGGAATAAGGAATATCAACAAGAGTTATACCTCAGATTTTTGATGGATTTGCTTCACCATATCAACTTCCAGATCACGGCTGCTGTGCACTTGACTTATATAGCTAGAAACAATGTCTCCAATGCTGAGATGAGTGTAATGAGTGACGTCCAGCTTGGATTTTCGGCGCTCTGAAAGTTCTTCCTTGGAAGAACACTTAGCAAGAATAGTGGGTCTTCCCGGTTCAACAAACTGAGTCTTAAGAATCTCAACTTCCGGATCATCTGTTCTTACGGGCTGGGAACCTCCGGGTTATCAAAAATGTTAAGAGTTTGTTCAGCAGGTGGATCAAAGGTTGGAGCTGGAATGTCATGGGCCGGTTCAGGTAGCGGCTCATGTGTGGAGGTCTCAGGAACAGTTGTTCCGACCTCCGGGTCAGCCACGACTGGCTCTTTGGCCGGCTTATTTTTCTTCGCCCTTTTGCTGGGCTTCACTTGTACACTGTGTGCAAAATAGAAAGGTTAAGTACAAAGACATGAGTAAGATAAGCATGAAAATAAATACATTGACATTACCTTGGAACGGTCTTGAAAGACGGCATGTTGGATTGCATAGATTCGCCAGAAGAAGGTCAAGTATCCTGATAGTTTGAGTCAGATGAATTGAGGGGTTGACGAATGAAACCCGCCAAAGGAAAAAAGGAATGTAATTCAGAGATAACCTCAGCCCGACGCTTCCTTGCCACGTCAGGTAAGCCGGAGGAGAGTTCCACGTCTTTGCTGGTCCGGGTCTGCCTCCGGCTCTCATGAGCCTGTTGCTTCAAAAGAAATTGAGGATCTTGGTAAGCTAAAGGATGTGAAAATCTTACTTTTCGGGTCACTCTTCGGACTTCCTGCCTTGGCAAAGGCTCGGAGTTGGAGGAAATTATAGTTACCTCTTCCTCAACTGCTTGGCTATTGCCCGTGTCCCCCTGAAGGAAATTATTGTCAATAAGATGATGGGAAAGGGATCAGAGGAGTTAAGGATTACCTCTTCTTCATCGTCAGAGGAGTCATCTAGTTTGAGAAAATCTGAAGCACTTGGCTTCTTCTTCCTCTGAGCTCCAGCTTTGGCGGTTTTCCTTGCGGCTCTCTTGGCCGCTCTGGCCTGTTTGGCAGCTTCATGATCATATTTGACCTTCCAGATGTCACCCTTTGCCTGTGAATAATGAGAAAAGGTTATGAGTAAAAGCAAGGCATTCCACAAAAAAGAGTGAAATTCTTAGATTGATAACTTACTGCAGGAGCTGGATTATTCTTGCAGAAGGGAAGTAAGCCGAAGGTGTTGCTGACCACTGAGCCTTCTTTCAAAAGAGATTGGGTCGTGGTTTCAATCATGTCGTCAGGCAAGTCATCAGGACAATGACGCAGCGGGTCATCTTTTTCGCCTGTGTAAGTGCACATCAAGCCGGGGCGGCGGCTTAACGGTATCACCCGCCATGAGATCCAGACTCGGACCAAATCAATGCCATCTAAGCCGTTCCCCAAGAGAGCTTTGATTTTCTTTATGGTAGGAGCAATCTGTAGGCGTTCAGCGGCAGATATCTTATCCGGCAGTGGATGGTTGGATTCAAGGCGCAGAGCACGAAAGCCGGGCAGCAGGTTCTCATCAGCCGGAGAAGTGTCCTGGCAATAGAACCACGTCTGGTTCCAATCCTTAGGATGGCTTGGCAATTCAGCATATGGGAAAAGCCAGTCTCTCCGTCGCTGAATGGAGATACCACCAGGTTCCAGGCTGGGCCCATTGGCACGTTCATTCTGCCGGTTTAAATAAAACAATTCTCTTAAAAGCGGTAGGTTGGGTTCTTCTCCAAGATATACCTCGCAAAAGACTTGGAAGTTGCAAATGTTTGACACGGAGTTGGGCCCGATATCTTGAGGTCTGAGGTCAAAAAAGTGTAAAACATCTCTGAAGAATTTTGAGCCGGGTGGAGAAAAGCCCCGGCTCATATGGTCAGTAAAAATGATGACTTCCCCCTCCTTGGGCTAAGGCTTTTCCTTTGACGGGTCAGGAGTACGATAAGACATAACTTCTTTCTCGGGCAGATAGCCGGTCTTCACGAAATCAGATAAGGTGTTCTCGGTAACGATGGACCTGACCCAGTTACAAGTCACAGGTGCTTTGGGAGCTTTGGGAGCCATTATGCAGATGAAAACCTATGAGAGAATAAAAAAATTCCGATTCAGTTTAACTCGGAGAAAAAAACATTTCAAATTCTATTCAATACGGTGGCTTATGAAGGGGCCTAATGACATATGGCTAATTATATCTGGTTATTTAAGCCGCTATGGGAATCAGAAACAGTTAAGTTATTTTAAGCCGCCAGGAGCTGGCAAAGCTGTCGATTAAAATTGTCTATTTTAAACCGGCAATGAGAGCCGCCAGAGTTTAATGGGCCTGACAGAAACAGATTTGCATAAGTGTCGCACAAACAAGTTTCGCAACTGGAAGATATTATTTTGGATCAAACAGGTGTACAGGAAAGGAAATATTTCTAGACCTAGAAACCAGTACAGATGAGTTCATAAGCTTGAATGAGGCCTATATGCAAGCGAAAAGGGATCTATTTGCATTCAAAATGGGTGCAAAACAGCTACCGCGGCAGTTTTATATTATCTTAAGATCAGAAAAGGGCGACGGAGGTGAAATCTATCAAGGATTCATGACGAGCAGCGACGAACACCGACGAACTCGAATATCTTAATGCAGATCTGAGGAACAGGGAGGAAGAAACTTACAGATGCAAAGTTGATGCGGAGGTTCGTCGCGTTTTTCTGGTCGGATCAGGTCGATGCAGCGGCCAAGGTCGACGAAGATGCGGAGCTCTGCTGCGGCGGCGGCGGCAGTGGAGCTCGAGCAGGCAGAAGAATAGCGAGAGGAAGAGGACGATAGAAAGGGGAGAATGGAAAATACCTTGGGGTCGTGTCTATTTATAAGGAAGGGCCGACTGAGAAGGCGCAAAAAATGAGGAGGCCGGGCGTCATTATCTAACGACTCCGATGCCTCGATTTTCTGAATGGTCATTAAAGATAAAGATCCGTTGAGATATGACGGAATAAAATATGAATTTAATGGAAGATGACATCGCGGCGGGTTATCACGGATCTAGAAGATGACGTCATGGCGGGTTATAACCTTTGCACAGACAGAAGGCTTTTTCTTAGGGTATTTCAAGATTGACATGAACCGGTTCAAATCAATCTGGGGCCTAATGTTGGGGATATAACTATTCTTGTAAGCCGCCCAGGAGGGGCTGGGTTACGCAAAGGTGATCCATCGTATGAAGCCCAAGATCAAGCATGAAGATGGCGGTTCAATAAAGGGTCTAAAGCCCATGAGCGACTTGAAGCCCGTAGTGATAAACTGTCGTAATGGCATGACTTGTATTACAAGGCAGGATTAACTAGTCACCGAGCCGGACACTGTTTATGAGCCGGCCGGGACTCTGTAGGTCGCAGGGCGTCAACCCGTGTATATAAGGGGACGACCCGCTGACGGCTTAGGGCAGGTAACATCTGATGGAGAGCCAGGCATAGCGTATCTCACTCCCTGGTCATCGAAACCCTAGCAATACCAACCCAACTAGACGTAGGCTTTACCTTCACCGTAAGGGGCCGAACTAGTATAAAACCTCTCTCGTGTCCCTTGTCCCGATTAACCCCTTTAGGCTTCCTAGTTGCGATGGCTCCACGACTAAGTCCTTGCAAGAGGACATCTTCCATGACAAAACCACGACAAGAAGATTAATATACAAATTTCTCAGGTCATCCTATTTTTTTAAGAATTTTTGGAGTTTCAGAAGTTTTCGTTTAAGTCAGATTGCTACAGACCGTTCTCTTTTGACAGATTCTGTTTTCTTTGTGTTGTGTGCTTATTTTGATGGCTCTATGGTTTTATTTGATGAGTTTTTGCCATAGAAAAGTTGGAATACAGTAGATATAATACAAAAACAAAATATGAATTGGTTTGATACAACACTTATAGTAGCGGTTTACTTTCTTACAATAACGGATCTCACGGAGGTTTTATTGAGTTTTGTGTGATTGAAGTTTTCACGTTTTGGGTTATCTTTCGATGGATGTAAGAAGGATAGAAGAGCCTAAGCTTGGGGATGCCCCAGCATCCCAAGCTATTATCCAAGAATGAGCAACTACTACCTCTTGAGCACTGCGTTGGTTTTCCCTTGAAGAGGAAAGGGTGATGCAGCAAAGTAGCGTAAGTATTTCCCTCAGTTTTTGAGAACCAACGTATCAATCCAGTAGGAGACCACACACAAGTCGCCTCGTACCTACACAAACAAATAAGAACCTTGCAACCAACGCGATAAAGGGGTTGTCAATCCCTTCATGGCCACTTGCAAAAGTGAGATCTGATAGAGATAATAAGATAAATATTTTTGGTATTTTTATGATATAAACTGAAAGTAAAGATTGCAAAGTAAAAATAGATTGGAAACTTATATGATGGAGAATAGACCCGGGGGCCATAGGTTTCACTAGTGGATTCTCTCAAGATAGCATAAGTATTACGGTGGGTGAACAAATTACTGTCAAGCAATTGATAGAAAAGTGCATAGTTATGAGAATGTCTAGGCATGATCATGTATATAGGCATCATGTCCGCGACAAGTAGACCAAAACCATTCTGCATCTACTACTATTACTCCACACATCGACCGCTACCAGCATGCATCTAGAGTATTAAGTTCATAAGAACGGAGTAACGCATTAGGCAAGATGACATGATGTAGAGGGATAAACCCAAGCAATATGATATAAACCCCATCTTTTTATCCTCGATGGCAACAATACAATATATGTCGTTTCCCTCTCTGTCACTGGGATCGAGCAACGCAAGATTGAACCCAAAGCTAAGCACTTCTCCCATTGCAAGAAAGATCAATCTAGTACGCCAAACCAAACTGATAATTTGAAGAGACTTGCAAAGATAACAAATCATACATAAAAGAATTCAGAGGAGATTCAAATATTGTTCATAGATAATCTTGATCATAAACCCACAATTCATCGGGTCTTGACAAACACACCACAAAAAGAATTACATTGAATAGATCTCCAAGAAGATCGAGGATAACTTTGTATTGAGATCCAATGAAAGAGAAGAAGCCATCTAGCTAATAACTATGGACCCGAAGGTCTGATGTAAACTACTCACACATCATCGGAGAGGCTATGGTGTTGATGTAGAAGCCCTCCGTGATTGATTCCCCCTCCGGCGGAGCACCGGAAAAGGCCCCAAGATGGGATCTCACGGGTACAGAAGGTTGCGGCAGTGGAAATAGGTTTTGTGGTGCTACTGGATGTTTTTGGGGTATATGGGTATATATAGGAGGAATAAGTAGGTCGGTGCAGCTGCGAGGGGCCCACGAGGGTGGGGGACTCGCCCAGGGGGGCAGGCGTGCCTCCCTGCCTCATGGCATCCTCGCTTCTTTCTTGACGTCCACTCCAAGTCCTCTGGATCACGTTTGTTCCAAAAATAACTCTCCCAAAGGTTTCATTCCATTTGGACTCCATTTGATATTCCTTTTCTGCGAAACACTGAAATAGGCAAAAAATAGTAATTTGCACTGGGCCTTCGGTTAATAGGTTATTCCCAAAAATAATATAAAAGTGCTTAGTAAAGCCCATTAAACATCCAAAACAGATAATATAATAGCATGGAACAATAAAAAATTATAGCTACGTTGGAGACGTATCAGCAACCAACTAAGCTTGGGGATGCCCCCGAGTGGCATCCCCTCTTTCTTCTAATGACCATCGGTATTTTACTCAAGACTATATTTTTATTCATCACATGGTATGTGTTTTGCTTGGAGCATCTTGTATGATATGAGTCTTTGCTTGTTTTATTTTTTGTTTTAAGTCATCAATCCTTGCTGGACACACCTATTTGAGAGAGCCAAAATTATGTCATGACTTGTTAGAATTGCTCTCTATGCTTCACTTAAATTTTTATGAGCAATGGACTTGCTCTAGTGCTTCACTTATATCTTTTTGAGCACAGTGTGCTTAGTATTTTTGAAGAAATGCTCTCATGCTTCACTTAGATTTATTTGAGAGTTAGTAAAATTTTGAAGAAATTCTCTCTTGCTCCACTTAAATTATTTTGAGAGAAATAAAATTTGTTATGCCCATGATCTTCACTTATATTTGTTTGAGCTTATGAAAAGCAACACATGAAATTTAGTCCCGAAGTGATAGATATCCAAGAAGGATAAATAAATAAAAATATGTCACGAAGATCATTGGACAAAATAAACTTGATTATTAGTAATAGTTTTGAGATATGATGATGTGATATGTGAGTTATGTTGGTGAGTAATTGTGCTCTAGTAAGGATATTAGTGTTAAGGTTTGTGATTCCCTATGCATGCACGAAAGTCAATAATCATGCAATGAAAATTATATCCTACTTGGGGTGCATTATTCAGTGCTAATTATGCTTAATGCTTGCTTATGAGATTATTCGTTTCTTGGTTGGTCGCTTCCCAATCTTTTGCTAGCCTTCATTTTGCACTAAGTATGACCTCTACTTGTGCATCCAAAATCCATTAAACCAGTTTTGCCACATGAGTCCACTATATCTACCTATATGCGGTATTCTTTTGCCATTCTAAGCAAATTTGCATGTGCCATCTCTAATTTTCAAAATAAACTTCTCTTTTCTGTGTCTATTTCGCTCACGGAACGGTAACGGGTGGCTAATATTTTCCATGCTAGATGTGTTATTCTCAAGATGAGTGTTTATTCACTTGTCATTGCACGAGAGTAAGGCAAAGGTATTAGGGATGCCCAGTCCCAAAATGCAAAAAATGAAATTACTTTATGTTGTCAAATAATAAATTCCTTGGAAGGTGTTGGTATGGAGGGCACCCGTGGATACGGTTAGCCATGGAAAGTGAAAGTATGGTGGAAAAAGGAATAAACTTTATTTTCTGTTTGGGAACCGCCTATGGCATATCTAGCATGGAAAGTGTTGGGAACTCTAAGTCGTTTTCGTTGGTGGGATGGATACACCTCCCAAAATGTTTTTATCTCTAATTTTTTCGCTTTGAGCTCTAGCACCTCTACAAATCCCTACTTCCCTCTGTGAAGGGCCTTTCTTTTACTTTATGCAATTTTTGTTTTGAAATTTGAGTCTTCATCTTCTCTTATAAAAGCACCAACTAGGAGGCAATATGATCGTACTTAAGTATTGGGTGTATTTAATATTCGAGTGTGTTTCATGAATGGATCAATGCTTGAGCATGATGGGCTGGGGATAACTTATTTTAGTGTTGATATTCTGAAAGACATGGTTGCTTGTTGATATGTTTGAGTATCTAAATTATTATGTCAAAACTAGACTATTGCTTTGAGTCACATAAAAAGTCCAAATGTCCATGCTATAAAGAAAAGAATATGATATGACATGATAAACAGCACTCCACATCAAAAATTCTGTTTTTATCACTTACCTACTCGAGGACGAGCAGGAGTTAAGCTTGGGGATGCTGATACGTCTCCAACGTATCTATAATTTTTGATTGTTCCATGTTGTTTATTTATCAATCTTGGATGTTTTATAATCATTTTATAGTCATTTTGAAGGAAATATGCCCTAGAGGCAATAATAAAGTTATTATTTATATTTCCTTATATCATGATAAATGTTTATTATTCATGCTAGAATTGTATTAACGGAAACTTAGTACATTTGTGAATACATAGACAAGCAGTGTCACTAGTATGCCTCTACTTGACTAGCTCGTTAATCAAAGATGATTAAGTTTCCTAGCCATGGACAAGAGTTGTCATTTGATGAACGGGATCACATCATTAGAGAATGATGTGATTGACTTGACCCATCCGTTAGCTTAGCACTATGATCGTTTAGTTTATTGCTATTGCTTTCTTCATAACTTATACATGTTCCTATGACTATGAGATTATGCAACTCCCGAATACCGGAGGAACACTTAGTGTGCTATCAAACGTCACAACATAACTAGGTGATTATAAAGATGCTCTACAGGTGTCTTTGATGGTGTTTGTTGAGTTGGCATAGATCGAGATTAGGATTTGTCACTCCGATTGTTGGAGAGGTATCTCTAGGCCCTCTCGGTATTGCACATCACTATAAGCCTTGCAAGAAATGTGACTACTGAGTTAGTTGCGGGATGTTGCATTACAGAACGAGTAAAGAGACTTTCTGGTAACGAGATTGAACAAGGTATGATGATACCGACGACTGAATCTCGAGAAAGTAACATACCGATGACAAAGGGAACAACATATGTTGTTATGCGGTTTGACCGATAAAGATCTTCGTAGAATATGTGGGAGCCAATATGAGCATCTAGGTTCTGCTATTGGTTATTGACCAGAGATGTGTTGGGGAACGTAGTAATTTCAAAAAATTTCCTACGATCACGCAAGACCATGGTGATGGCATAGCAACGAGAGGGGAGAGTGTCCGCCCACGTACCCTCGAGACCGAAAGCGGAAGCGTTATTACAACGCTGTTGATGTAGTCGTGCGTCTTCACGATCCGACCGATCCAAGCACCGAACGACGGCACCTCCGAGTTCTGCACACGTTCAGCTCGATGGCGATCCCGGACTCCGATCCAGCAAAGTGTCGGGATGAGTTCCGTCAAGACGACAGCGTGGTGGCGATGTTGATGCTCCACCGGCGCAGGGCTTCGCCTAAGCTCCGCGACGATATGACTTCTCCGGCGCGGGGCTTCGCCTAAGCTCATGACGATATGACGAAGTGGAATATGGTGGAGGGGGCACCGCACACGGCTAAGGAACGATCCGTAGATCAACTTGTGTGTCATGGGGTGCCCCCTGCCCCGTATATAAAGGAGCAAGGGGGTGCGGCGGCCCTAGAGAGGCGCTGGAGGAGTCCTACTCCCACGGGAGTAGGACTCCCCCTCTCCTAGTTGGACTAGGACTTGGGGAAGGGGAAGAGGGAGGGGTGCGGCCCTCCCTAGTCCAATTCGGACTAGGCCATGGGGGCGCGGCCTGCCCTAGGCAGCCCCTCTCTCTTTCCGCAGGCCCAATAAGGCCCAATACTTCTCCCGGCGAATTCCGTAACTCTCGGTGCTCGAAAAATACCGAATCATTGGAACCTTTCCGAACTCGAATATAGTCGTCCAATATATCGATCTTTACGTCTCGACCATTTGAGACTCCTCGTCATGTCCCCGATCTCATCCGGGACTCGAACTCCTTCGGTACATCAAAACTCATAAACTCATAATATAACTGCATCATGAAACCTTAAGCGTGCGGACCCTACGGGTTCGAGAACTATGTAGACATGACCTAGAACTATTCTCGGTCAATAACCAATAGCGGAACCTGGATGCCCATATTGGTTCCTACATATTCTCTGAAGATCTTTATCGGTCAAACCGCATAACAACATACTTTGTTCCTTTGTCATCGGTATGTTACTTACCCGAGATTCGATCGTCGGTATCAATACCTAGTTCAATCTCGTTGCGGTAAGTCTCTTTACTCGTTCCGTAATACATCATCTCACAACTAACTCATTAGTTGCAATGCTTGCAAGGCTTATGTGATGTGTATTACCGAGAAGGCCCAGAGATACCTCTCCGACAATCGGAGTGACAAAACCTAATCTCAAATCGCCAACCCAACAAGTACCTTTGGAGACACCTGTAGTACTCCTTTATAATCACCCGATTCGTTGTGACGTTTGGTAGTACCAAAGTGTTCCTCCGATGGCAGGAGTTGCATAATCTCATAGTTATAGGAACATATATGGGTCATGAAGAAAGCATTAACATACTAAGCGATCAAGTGTTAAGCTAACGGAATGGGTCATGTCAATCAGATCATTCAACTAATGATGTGACCTTGTTAATCAAATAACAACTCCTTGTTCATGGTTAGGAAACATAACCATCTTTGATTAACAAGCTAGTCAAGTAGAGGCATACTAGTGACATCTGTTTGTCTATATATTCACACATGTATTATGTTTCCGGTTAATACAATTCTAGCATGAATAATAAACATTTATCATGATATAAGGAAATAAATAATAACTTTATTATTGCCTCTAGGGCATATTTCCTTCATCTCCCACTTGCACTAGAGTCAATAATCTAGTTCACATCCCATGTGATTTAACATCAATAGTTCACATCTATATGTGGTTAACACCCATAGCTCACATCGACATGTGACCAACACCCAAAGGGTTTACTAGAGTCGATAATCTAGTTCACATCGATATGTGATTAACACCCAAAGAGTACTAAGGTATGATCATGTTTTGCTCGTGAGAGAAGCTTAGTTAACGGGTACATCACATTCAGAGCCGTATGTATTTTGCAAATATTCTATGTCTACAATGCTCGCACGGAGCTACTCTAGCTAATTGCTCCCACTTTCAATATGTATCCAGATTGAGACTTAGAGTCATCTGGATCAGTGTAAAAACTTGCATCGATGTAACTCTTTCTGACGGGCTCTTTTACCACTTCCATAATCGAGAAATATTTCCTTAGTCCTCACTAAGGATGTTCTTGACCAATGTCCAATGATCTACTCCTAGATCACTATTGTACTCCTTGCCAAATTCAGAGCAAGGTATACAATAGGTGCAGTACATAGCATAGCATACTTTATAGAACCTATGATTGAGGCATAGGGAATGACTTTCATTCTCTTTTCTATTTTCTGCCGTGGTCGGGATTTGAGTCTTACTCAATTTCACACCTTGCAACACGAGCAAGAACTTTTCTTTGACTGTTCCATTTTGAACTACTTCAAAATCTTGACAAGGTATGTACTTTTTGAAAAAACTTATCAAGCGTCTTGATCTATCTCTATAGATCTTGATGCTCAATATGCAAGCAGCTTCACCGAGGTCTCTCTTTGCTTTCAAATACTCCTTTATGCTTTGCAGAATAATTCTACATTATTTCCGATCAACAATATGTCATTCACATATACTTATCGAAATCTTGTAGTGCTCCCACTCACTTTCTTGTAAATACAGGCTTCTCCAAAAGTCTGTATAAAACCATATGCTTTGATCACACTATCAAAGCGTTTATTCAACTCGAGATGCTTGCACCAGTCCATAGATGGATCGCTGAAGCTTGCACATTTTGTTAGCTCCTTTAGGATTGACAAAATCTTCGGTTGCATCATATACAACTCTTCTTTAATAAATCCATTAAAGAATGTAGTTTTGACATCCATTTGCCGATTTCATAAAATGTGGCAATTGCTAACATGATTTGGACAGACTTTTAAGCATCGATACAAGTGAGAAAATCTCATTGTATTCAACATTTTGAACTTTGTCTAAAACCCTTTTCGACAAGTCTAGCTTTGTAGATAGTAACACTACTATCGGTGTCCATCTTCCTCTTGAAGATCCATTTATTTAACATGGCTTGCTGATCATCGAGCAAGTCAATCAAAGTCCATACTTTGTTCTCATACATGGATCCTATCTCAGATTTTATGGCCTCAAGCCATTTCATGAATCTGGGCTCATCATCGCTTCCTCATAGTTCGTAGGTTCATCATGGTCTAGTAACATGACTTCCGAACATGATTACCGTACCACTCAGTGCGGATCTTACTCTGGAAGACCCACGAGGTTTGGTAGCAACTTGATCTGAAGTTTCATGATCATCATCATTAACTTCCTTACTAATTGGTGTAGGAATCACGGAACTGATTTCTGTGATGAACTACTTTCCAATAAGGAGAAGGTACAATTACCTCATCAAGTTCTACTTTCCTCCCACTCACTTCTTTCGAGAGAAACTTCTTCTCTAGAAAGGATCCATCTAACAACGAATAACTTGCCTTCGGATCTGTGATAGAAGGTGTACCCAATAGTTACCTTTGGGTATTCTATGAAGACGCACTTCTCGATTTGGGTTCGAGCTTATCGGTGAAAACTTTTTCACATAAGCATCACAACTCAAACTTTAAGAAACGACGACTTAGGTTTATTGCTAAACCATAGTTCATACGGTGTCATCTCAGCGGTTTAGATGGTGCCCTATTTAAGCGTGAATGCAGCTGTCTCTAATGCATAACCCCAAAATGATAGTGGTAAACCGATAAGAGACATCATTGATCGCACCATATCAAAATAAAGTGCGATTACGATGTTCGGACACACCATAACGTTGTGGTGTTCGGTGGCGTGAGCTGTGAAACTATTCCACATTGTTTTAATTGAAGACCAAACTCGTAACTCAAATATTCGTCTCCACGATCAGATCGCAGAAATTTTATTTTCTTGTTACGATGATTTTCCACTTCACTCTGAAATTCTTTGAACCTTTCAACTATTTCAGACTTATGTTTCATCAAGTAGATATACCCATATCTGCTCAAATCATCTGTGAAGGTCGAAAATAATGATACTTGCCATGAGCCTCAACACTCATCGGATCGCATACATCGGTATGTATTATTTCCAATAAGTCATTTGCTCGCTCCATTGTTCCGGAGAACAGAGTCTTTAGTCATCTTGCCCATAAGGCATGGTTTGCAAGCATCAAGTGATTCATAATCAAGTGATTCCAAAATCCCATCAGCATGGAGTTTCTTCATGCGCTTTACACCAATATGACCTAAGCGGCGAGTGCCACAAATAAGTTGCACTATCATTATTAACTTTGCATCTTTTGGTTTCAATATTATGAATATGTGCATCACTATGATCGAGATCCAATGAACCATTTTCATTGGGTGTGTAACCATATAAGGTTTTATTCATGTAAGCAGAACAACAATTTATTCTCTTACTTAAATGAATAACCGTATTGCAATAAACATGATCAAATCATATTTATGGTCAACACCAAATAACACTTATTTAGGTTCCACACTAATCCCGAAAGTATAGGGAGTGTGCGATGATGATCATATCAATCTTGGAACTACTTCCAACACTCATCGTCACTTCCCTTCAACTAGTCTCTGTTTATTACGTAACTCCTGTTTGAGTTACTAATCTTAGCAACCGAGCAGTATCAAATACTAGGGGCTACTTATAAACACTAGTAAGGTACACATCAATAACCTGTATATCAAATATAACCTTGTTCACTTTGCCATCCTTCTTATCCACCAAATATTCAGGGGTAGTTCCGCTTCCAGTGACGAGTTCCATTGCAGCAAAAGTACTCAGTCTCGGGCTTAGGTCTAGACTTGGGCTTCTTCACTCGAGCAGCAACTTGCTTGCCGTTCCTTTTGAAGTTCCCCTTCTTCCTTTGCCATTTTCCTTGAGACTAATAGTCTTGTCAACCATCAACACTTGATGTTTTCTTGATTTCTACCTTCGCCGATTTTAGCATCGCGAAGAGCTCGAGAATCTTTTTCGTCATCCCTTGCATACTATAGTTCA
The DNA here is from genome assembly GCA_021605205.1 of Aegilops longissima. Lineage (NCBI taxonomy): Eukaryota > Viridiplantae > Streptophyta > Magnoliopsida > Poales > Poaceae > Aegilops > Aegilops longissima. The sequence goes on along the minus strand of CM038681.1, from coordinate 456,309,026 downwards.
TCACGAAGTTCTACTAACTTAGTGATGGTGACTAGAAAATTCTGTCAATCACTATCTTATCCGGAAGATTAACTCCCACTTGATTCAAGTGATTGAAGTACTCGGACAATCTGAGCACATGCTCACTAGTTGAGCGATTCTCCTCCATCTTTTAGCTATAGAACTTGTTGGAGACTTCATATCTCTCAACTCGGGTATTTGCTTAAAATATTAACTTCAATTCTGGAACATCTCATATGGTCCATGACGTTCAAAACGTCTTTGAAGTCGATTCTAAGCCTTTAAGCATGGTGCACTAAATTATCAAGTAGTCATCATATTGAGCTAGCCAAGCGTTCATAACGCCCGCATTTGCTCCTGCAATAGGTCTGTCACCTAGCGGTGCATTAAGGACATAATTCTTACGTGCAGCAATAAACCTCAGATCACGGATCTAATCCGCATCATTGCTACTAACATTTTTCAACATAATTTTCTCTAGGAACATATCAAAACAAACATATAAAAGCATAGGGAAGCAACAACGCGAGCTATTGATCTACAACATAATTTGCAAAATACTACGGGACTAAGTTCATGATAAATTTAAGTTCAATTAATCATATTATTTAAGAACTCCCACTTAGATGACATCTCTCTAGTCATCTTAAGTGATTCGTGATCCAAATCAACTAAACCATGTCCGATCATCACGTGAGATGGAGTAGTTTCAATGGTGAACATCACTATGTTGATCATATCTACTATATGATTCACGCTCGACCTTCGGTCTCCGTGTTCGAGGCCATATCTGTTATATGCTAGGCTCGTCAAGTTTAACTTTGAGTATTCGGCGTGCGCAACTGTTTTGCACCGTTGTATTTGAGCGTAGAGCCTATCACACCCGATCATCACGTGGTGTCTCGGACGAAGAACTTTCATAGCGGTGCATACTCGGGAGAACACTTCTTGATAATTTTAGTGAGAGATCATCTTATAATGCTACCGTCAATCAAAGCAAGATAAGATGCATAAAGGATAAACATCACATGCAATCAATATAAGTGATATGATATGGTCATCATCATCTTGTGCTTGTGATCTCCATCGCGAAGCTTACCGTCATGATCACCATCGTCACCGGTAGCGACACCTTGATCTCCATCGTAGCATCGTTGTCGTCTCGCCAACTATTGCTTCTCGACTATCGCTACTCCTTAGTGATAAAGTAAAGCAATTACATAGCGTTGCATTTCATACAATAAGCGACAACCATATGGCTCCTGCCGATTGCCGATAACTTCGGTTACAAAACATGATCATCTCATACAATAAAATATAGCATCACGTCTTGACCATATCACATCACAACATGCCTGCAAAAACAAGTTAGGCGTCCTCTACTTTGTTGTTGCAAGTTTTACGTGGCTGCTACGGGCTGAGCAAGAACCGTTCTTACCTCGCATCAAAACCACAGCGATACTTCGTCAAATAGACTCCGTTTAACCTTCTCAAGGACGGGCGTATGCACTCGATTCAACTAAAGTGAGAGAGAGACACCGCCGGTCACCTTTAAGCAACGAGTGCTCGGGCGGTGAAACCAGTCTCGCGTAAGCGTCTGGCGTAATGTCGGTCGGGCGCTTCATCTCACAATACCGCTGAACCAAAGTATGACATGCTGGTAGGCGGTATGACTTGTATCGTCCACAACTCACTTGTGTTCTACTCGTGCACATGACATCAACGCATAAAACCAGGCTCGATACCCTTTGTTGGGGAGCGTAGTAATTTCAAAAATTTCCTACGATCACGCAAGACCATGGTGATGGCATAGCAGCGAGGAGAGTGTCCGTCCACGTACCCTCGTAGACCAAAGCGGAGCGTTATTACAACGCGGTTGATGTAGTCGTGCGTCTTCACGATCCGACCGATCCAAGCACCGAGCGTCACGGCACCTCCGAGTTCTGCACACGTTCAGCTCGATGGCGATCCCGGACTCCAATCCAGCAAAGTGTCGGGATGAGTTCCGTCAACCGACGGCGTGGTGGCGATGTTGATGCTCCACCGGCGCAGGGCTTCGCCTAAGCTCGCGACGATATGACTTCTCGGCGCAGGGCTTCGCCTAAGCTCATGACGATATGACCGAAGTGGAATATGGTGGAGGGGCACCGCACAGCTAAGGAATGATCCGTAGATCAACTTGTGTGTCATGGGGTGCCCCCTGCCCCGTATATAAAGGAGCAAGGGGGGTGGCCGGCCCTAGAGGCGCTGGAGGAGTCCTACTCCCAGGGAGTAGGACTCCCCCCTCTCCTAGTTGGACTAGGACTTGGGGAAGGGGAAGAGGGAAGGGTGCGGCCCCTCCCCTAGTCCAATTCGGACTAGGCCATGGGAAGCGGCCTGCCCTAGGCAGCCCTCTCTCTTTCCCGCAGGGCCCAATAAGGCCCAATACTTCTCCCGGCGAATTCCGTAACTCTCCGGTGCTCGAAAAATACCGAATCATTGGAACCTTTCCGAACTCGAATATAGTCGTCCAATATATCGATCTTTACGTCTCGACCATTTGAGACTCCTCGTCATGTCCCCGATCTCATCCGGGACTCCGAACTCCTTGGTACATCAAAACTCATAAACTCATAATATAAGCATCGCCGAAACCTTAGCGTGCGGACCCTACGGGTTCGAGAACTATGTAGACATGACCTAGAACTATTCTCGGTCAATAACCAATAAGCGGAACCTGGATGCCCATATTGGTTCCTACATATTCTCTGAAGATCTTTATCGGTCAAACCGCATAACAACATACTTTGTTCCCTTTGTCATCGGTATGTTACTTACCGAGATTCGATCGTCGGTATCCAATACCTAGTTCAATCTCGTTACGGTAAGTCTCTTTACTCGTTCCGTAATACATCATCTCACAACTAACTCATTAGTTGCAATGCTTGCAAGGCTTATGTGATGTGTATTACCGAGAAGGCCAGAGATACCTCTCCGATAATCGGAGTGACAAAACCTAATCTCAAAATCGCCAACCCAACAAGTACCTTTGGAGACACCTGTAGTACTCCTTTATAATCACCCGATTCACGTTGTGACGTTTGGTAGTACCAAAGTGTTCCTCAGTGGCAGGAGTTGCATAATCTCATAGTTATAGGAACATATATGGGTCATGAAGAAAGCATTAACATACTAAGCGATCAAGTGTTAAGCTAACGGAATGGGTCATGTCAATCAGATCATTCAACTAATGATGTGACCTTGTTAATCAAATAACAACTCCTTGTTCATGGTTAGGAAACATAACCATCTTTGATTAACAAGCTAGTCAAGTAGAGGCATACTAGTGACATACTGTTTGTCTATATATTCACACATGTATTATGTTTCCGGTTAATACAATTCTAGCATGAATAATAAACATTTATCATGATATAAGGAAATAAATAATAACTTTATTATTGCCTCTAGGGCATATTTCCTTCAAGATGAGTCTCGGTCATGTCTACATAGTTCTCGAACCCGTAGGGTCCGCACGCTTAACGTTCCATGACGATCGGTATTATGAGTTTATGTGTTTTGATGTACCGAAGGTTGTTGGGAGTCCCAGATGTGATCACGGACATGACGAGGAGTCTCGAAATGGTCGATACATAAAGATTGATATATTGGATGACTATATTCGGACACCGGATGAGTTTCGGGGGTCACCGGATATATATCGGAGTGCCGGAAGGGTTATCGGAACCACCGGAGAAGTAATGGGCCTTATTGGGCCTAGGAGAGAGAGAGAGGGGATGCCATGGGCTGGCCGCGTGCCTCCCCCCATGGGCCTTGTCCGAATTGCACTAGGGGGAGGGGCGGCGCCCCCTCCTTCCTTCTTCTCCTAGTAGGACTAGGAAAGGGGGGAGTCGTACTCCTACTAAGAGGAGGATTCCTCCCCCCTTAGCGCACCTATGAGGGCCGGCCGGCCTCCCCCTTGCTCCTTTATATACGGGGGCAGGGGGCACCCTAGAACACGCAAGTTGATAGTTGTCTTAGCCATGTGCGGTGCCCCCCTCCATAGATTTCCACCTCGGTCATATCGTTGTAGAGCTTAGGCAAAGCCGTGCGTCGGTAACTTCATCATCACCGTCACCACGCCGTCGTGCTGACGAAACTCTCCCTCGGCCTTAGCTGGATCAAGAGTACGAGGGATGTCACTGAGCTGAACGTGTGCTGATCGCAGAGGTGTCATGCGTTTGATACTTGATTGGTTGGATTGCGAAGACATTCAACTACATCAACCACGTTACTTAACGCTTCCGCTTTCGGTCTACGAGGGTACGTGGACACACTCTCCCCGCTCGTTGCTATGCATCACCTAGATGGATCTTGCGTGTGCGTAGGATTTCTTTTTGAAATACTATGTTCCCCAATAGTGGCATCCGAGCCAGGTCTATGCATAGATGTTATATACACGAGTAGAACACAAAGAGTTGTGGGCCATAATAGTCATACTGCTTACCAGCATGTCATACTTTGATTCGGCAGTATTGTTGGATGAAGCGGCTCAAACCGACATTACACGTACGCTTACGCGAGACTGGTTCTACCAACGTGCTTCGCACACAGGTGGCTAGTGGGTGTCTGGTTCTCCAAATTTAGTTGAATCGAGTGTGACTACGCCCAATCCTTGTTGAAGGTTAAAACAACAAACTTGACGAAAAATCATTGTGGTTTCGATGCGTAGGTAAGAATGGTTCTTGCTAAGCCCGTAGCAGCCACATAAAACTTGCAACAACAAAGTAGAGGATGTCTAACTTGTTTTTGCAAGGCATGTTTTGATGTGATATGGTCAAGACGTGATTATATAAATTGTTGTATCAGATGATCATGTTTTGTAACACAGTTATCGGCAACTGGCAGGAGCCATATGGTTGTCGCTTTATTGTATGAAATGCAATCGCCATGTAATTGCTTTACTTTATCACTAAGTGGTAGCGATAGTCGTAGAAGCAATAGTTGGCGAGATGACAACGATGCTTCGATGGAGATCAAGGTGTCAAGACGGTGATGATGGTGATCATGACGATGCTTTGGAGATGGAGATCAAAGGCACAAGATGATGATGACCATATCATATCACTTATATTGATTGCATGTGATGTTTATCCTTTAGGCATCTTATTTTTCTTAGTACGGCGATGTCATTATAAGATGATCTCTCACTAAATTTCAAGGTATAAGTGTTCTCCCTGAGTATGCACCGTTGCTACAGTTCGTCGTGCCGAGACACCATGTGATGATCAGGTGTGATAAGCTCTATGTTCACATACAACGGGTACAAGCCAGTTTTGCACACGCAGAATACTCGGGTTAAACTTGACGAGCCTAGCATATGCAGATATGGCCTTAGAACACTGAGACCGAAAGGTCGAGCGTGAATCATATAGTAGATATGATCAACATAGTGATGTTCACCATTGAAAACTACTCCATCTCACGTGATGATTGGACATGGTTTAGTTGATATGGATCACGTGATCACTTAGATGATTAGAGGGATGTCTATCTAAGTGGGTGTCGGTGTCAAAACCGGCGGATCTCGGGTAGGGGGTCCCGAACTGTGCGTCTAGGCGGATGGTAACAGGAGACAAGGGACACGATGTTTTTACCCAGGTTCGGGCCCTCTCGATGGAGGTAAAACCCTACTCCTGCTTGATTAATATTGATGATATGGGTAGTACAAGAGTAGATCTACCACGAGATCAGAGAGGCTAAACACTACAAGATAGCCTATGGTATGATTGTTGTTCGTCCTATGGACTAAAACCCTCCGGTTTATATAGGCAGCGAATAGGGTTAGGGTTACACAGAGTCGGTTACAATGGTAGGAGATCTACATATCCGTATCGCCAAGCTTGCCTTCCACGCCAAGGGAAGTCCCATCCGGACACGGGACAAAGTCTTCAATCTTGTATCTTCATAGTCCAGGAGTCTGGCCAAAGGTCATAGTCCGGCTATCCGGACACCCCGTAATCCAGGACTCCCTCAGTAGCCCATGAACCAGGCTTAAATGATAACGGGTCCGGCGCACATATTGTCTTCGGCATTGCAAGGCGGGTTCCTCCTCCGAATACTTCATAGAAGATTTTGAACACAAGGATAGTGTCCGGCTCTGCAAAATAAGTTCCACATACCACCGTAGAGAGAATAACATTTACACAAGTTCAATCTGCTGACGTATCCCGTGGCGTGACATCACACCACGACCAAGCCTTTATTTGAATCGTTTTTACTGCCCAACCTCAGCGCGTTTAGCGAGGCGGTTTCCTTGGCACGTCTTGTCAAAGCAGAGATCGTGTCCCCTTATTCCGGGATTCTCATCAATACGGGTGGGTAACCCAACCACGCCATTGATTCTGTGCTTGGGAGATAAGCGAGTTTTATCGGGCGGTGGGGACGCATAGCTTTGTCCGTCCATATAAGGGGATAAGGATCGGCTTTTTCACACGCCTTCTTCCTCCTTTGCTTATCCATTTCCCTTTTCGAGCTCCAGCGCCCAAGTCCGCACATCCCACCTCAACCTTCTCCAACTATGTGCGGAGCGGGAGGCAAGTGGATGGCCTCCTCATCACGGAGGGCACATCAAAAAGCTGCGGAAGGCGGATACTTGTCTAGCGACATCGCGCATAGGCTCCCCAACGAGGGCAGCTAATCCCCACCCGCAGCCCCATGAGAGGTGGTGTTCCTCCCCACTTCCTCCGTGGACTAGGGTTTCCACTTCACCCATTCGTCCAGGGAGCTCATGTTCTACTACGGCCTAGATTTCCACGATCTGGCCCCAATTTCATCCTCAACATCTCGGCGTTTATCGTGGGTGTGCGAAACCTTCCTCTACATCCAGCCCCACTTGCTTATGGCTAAAGACCTTCAATGTCAAGCGAAGGTAGTGGGTGGCCATAAGTAGTCTTGAGGCGCCATGGTAGGCAGGATGGCCAACGTCCTATGGCTCGAGGGCTCCTTTGTGGAGACCATAAAGGGGTGGAAATCGGGGTGGTTCTATATCACTGAGCCGCGCGACTCTCAATGGGCGGCGGCCCCTGAATTCCGATCTGGCTTCCCCACATGGCTCACCTTATGGAAAGAGACGGGCTTGACATGGGGTAATTTAGAAGAGCTGGCCGGACACCAAACCTGCGTCCGAAACCTGGTGGACAAGAATCTCAAGCTTGTCAACGTAATCCAGGTGATGCTCATCCGCCGGATTCTCCCATGCCAGCAATGGGACTTCAATTTGTGGGAGTTTGATCCAGCACAGCACCGAACCTTGAACCGGCTCTTCGACACTTCGTACGAAGATGCCTGGAAGGTGCTGTTCAAGGGCGTCGAAGCTCCCGCATCCGTGACGGAAGATCGCGGATTCAGCTCGCAGCATCAAGCCAGCGAGGTAAGTTATTTTACCCTTTACGGGACTCTTTTTTCATAGTTTGACTCTATGCGGGATCTAAAACTCCCTTACCTTTGACAGGAATGGTTGAAGACGTCCGGACAGATCGACTGTCAGGCTCCCTTGCCAGAAGACCCAGCGGACGCCCAATTGACGGGGCTGCTGGTTCCGGCACCTCACGTGGTGCCGGAAAAGAAGGCCAAGAAGAAGGCCACGGGAACTCGAAGGAGTTCCCGGTGCCAGGTGTTATCGGACTCATCGTCCGATGACGCTGAGGCGGACTCCTCCCGCGAAGACGAGGAGGAGGAAAAAGAGGCCTCTTCCCCAACGGCGGGATAGAAGAAAAGGAAGGCCGCCCCCCGGGAGGCGGAGGGTCAGAAGGAAGGACCCTTCCTCCGGACTACACCGCCAATGCCGACGACGGTGAAGAGGGGTGGGCTCCAAGGACCAAGCCCCTGGCGAAATCGTAAGTGTCCGGACACCAGAATAACTCGTGGCGTTTCATTTGTCGCACAGCATCCTATAACGCCAGATATAACCATGCAGCCCGCCCAAGGATGGGCTCGATGATTCGTCGAGCGGCTCCTGGATTAAATCGGAGGTGAATAGCACCTCACTTCCGACCGCCTCGTCTCCTCCCGCGCGGATGGCCCGGGTGGTGTCCCAAAGGGGCCCAGCCAGAGGAGGTGGCTATGGAGGCGCCGCAAGGCGCCTCCGAATCCGGGCTCAAAGGGATAAAACCCCAAAGGGCTTCAAGTCCGACCCTGCGCGGACTCCGTCTCGAACCCGGTGGTTCCGAGTCGGCGGCGACCCCTTCGTAAGAAGGGCAAGACTGCGATGCGGTGACCTCCGCCCAACCGGAGGCACGGATGATTTGATGGGGCGCTTAACGGCGCTTCCATCAACGAGGAGCACCAAACTGTTATGAGTGTGGTGATCCAGAAGGTTCAGTCTGCCAAGAGCGGGCTGACTGAAGCCTGTGCCAGCCTTCTAACACGATTTGAGGTATGTATTTAAGATATATAAAAATATTACCGCATAGAAAGTAGCCCCGATGCTCGGTTTGGTGTTCGGAAAAAAAAAAGTCGGCGAGGATCTAAAAGATATCTGTGAGAGTCTAACATAAGTATGTCAATATGGGAATGCAGGCTGCGCTGATGACCTCTGCCGCACTTACTGCAGAGGTTGGTGCATTGAAGCAGAGCCTTGAGCAGTCCGAGAACGAGCTCGGACTTGCCAAAAAGCACCTCGAGGACAAGGAAGGTAAGTAATACCTTATGGGAGTTTTTTTTAAAGATGTGTTTGCAAAAAATGACAGGAATAACATGAATATTGCAGGGGCCATGAACGAGGTGGCGACCCTGAAGGAGGCGGTGTCCCGGGCCGAAGGCAATAAAGCCGCGGAGCGCATCGAGCGAGAAAAGCAGGAGGCGCTGGTGGCGGAGGTGCGGCAAGAGCTCTAGGCTCTCGTGGAAAAACACGAGATTTTGGAGCGTGACTCAAAGACTCGGGAGTCCGAGCTCGCCACGGCCCTTGACAGCGCCAAGGCCGCTAAGGCCGAAGCCCAAAAAGCCCTCCAGGAGATTGAGGCGATGAAGAAGATAGCGGCGGGTAAGGCATTCTATATGCAAAGCAAGCATGTGAAAGTGAATTATCTGTTACTTACCCGAATCCGGAGCTCTCCAGGAGCATTCACAGATCTGCCCTGCGGTGTGGCTGATCTTGCCACATTCTACCGAGCCGAGGAGGGAGCTCGGCGGAGAAGGTGTTCGGTCTCGATATCTTTGAGGCGGACATCCGTGCCCTTATAGCGACCAGTTGAAGCAACTGGTCGAGCTCCATAAGGTGGCGAACAGGCCATGAGGGGCCCCATAGTTCGGTTGTGGCGAAGGAAGCCATGCACAGGAGCTACTTGGGCTGGTGAGGCGGCTGGTGGGCCTTTGTCCATGGGTTGAAGTCATCAAGCTCTCCGTTTGGATCGAAGGTGCTCGTAGGGCCCTTGCCCTTGCTAAGGTGCACTGGGGCAAGATGGACGCTGAGAAGCTTCTGAAGGACGGACCACCACCGAAGAAGGAGCATCGCAAGCCGGAAATGTATTATGAGGGCGTCCTGAAGGGTGCCTGCCTTATAGCAGATGAATGCTCCAAAGATGTAATTTTTGAGTAGACTCGCATTTGTTATCCTGTACGCTGAAAACTTGTTCATATGCGCTAAGCAACACTTTTTAATTTAAAATATTACCTTCCATGCGGCTGTGTATTAAAATTGAGAGATGCCGAGTCGTTGGCTTCAGCCCCCATGCCACGAGTGTTGGGGTGTTCGGGATGAACTTGAGTGCTCTTGTTCCCATTCTTGGGTCCTTCGATGGAGGCGCTCAACGCAACGAACGAGGCAACCGGACTATAATGCTTGAATACTCTCACTTAGCCATAGAATTCTATAATTTTAAATTTAGTGAAGCCCCGGTATCGGAAGACCGAGTTGGGCGCTATCACGCCTAGGCGGACAATGCCGACTCCTCGCTCTAAGCGGCATAAGTCTTTAGGGACTCGAAAACCTCTCGAACAGCGACCGGCTCTCGCCCTATCATGACGGTCAGTTTAGCTTTCTCCATCGAGGTGCTTAACCCAGCTCAACCGGGCACAATCGCAGTGGTTCTCCCAGCGCTACCTTAGCCGATATAACGGAACATAAGGTACCAAAACATGGGAGCAGGCAAACCCAACTATTGACCCAAGACATGATTGAGCCGATGCATATAATGCTATAAGTTCGGGTGCCGCACTTGTGAAAGTGTTGGACTTACCACACCATGTTATGGGGTACTTAAGCCCCTGGTGTATTGCCTGTACCAAAGTGTGCGGTTGTACAATGTCATAAATGAACATATATATAAAAGGAAATCAATAATAGGCGAAGCTATATATTGTTTATTCAAAAGGGCTCTTTGTAAGAGCAGAATGATACAAATAGTCACGATAAGCAAGGGGCGGGACTTTTAACATGTCTCCCTCAGGGGTAAGCCGCGGGATGTTGTGTAAAACAGATATATTGCTCGTAATAGAGACCACCTGGACACTCAACGTAGCTTTCTGCTTCCCTGGCTGTTGCATCGTGTGTTCGGCGATTCTAATTCCGGACAGGGCTTCGTGAGAACGGAGTCCTGAAAGTAAAAAGAAAGAAAAAAAAGGAATGACACAATCGGGAGCCCCTGGTGTGGTTGAGCCGCATTTTGGGCATGCCGTGCTCGTGCCCCTTCCCCTATGCCCATGGTATTTCCAGAGCGTAATTATGTATGCGTAATACTGGTTTCGCGATTTCGCAAGGGCTGGGGCTTGGGCCGCATTGCTATGCATGCTCGTAACGTGCCAGGCGGTCTTGTTGTAGGTTACTCCGGGCGCGCTTGACGGTGTCCGGACGTTTAATAGCCGGACTCGAGAATTGCCTTAAGAGGCTACTTTGCACTTCCGTCGCGAAGTCCACCGTATGCTCCTCCGTCCGGAGAGAGCGTTCGGTGTTTCCATTGACCGTAATGACTCCTCGAGGGCCTGGCATCTTGAGCTTGAGATATGCGTAGTGCGGCACCGCATAGAACTTTGCAAATGCGGTTCATCCGAGCAGTGCATGATAGCCGCTGCGGAACGGGACTGTGTCGAAGATTAACTCCTCGCTTCGGAAGTTATCCGGGGATCCGAAGACCACTTCAAGTGTAACTGAGCCTGTATAGTTGGCCTCTACGCTTGGTATGACGCCTTTAAAGGTCGTCTTTGTGGGTTTAATCCTTGATGGGTCTATGCACATTTTGTGCACTGTATCCTGATAAAGAAGGTTCAGGCTGCTGCCGCCGTCCATTAGGACTCTAGTGAGGTGAAATCCGTCAATGATTGGGTCTAGAACCAATGCGGCGAATCCGCCATGGCGGACGCTAGTGGGGTGGTCCCTTCGATCAAAAGTGATCGGGCAGGAAGACCATGGGTTGAACTTTGGGGCGACTGGCTCCATCGCATATACGTCCCTTAGTGCACGCTTCCGCTCCCTTTTGGGTATGTGGGTTGCGTATATCATGTTCACCGTCCGCACTTGCGGGGGGAAGCCCTTCTGTCCTCTATTGTTCGGCGGCCGGGGCTCCTCCTCGTCATCGCTATGCAGCCCCTTGTCATTGTTTTCGGCATTTAACTTGCCTACCTACTTGAACACCCAACAATCCCTGTTGGTGTGACTGGCTGGCTTTTCGGGGGTGCCATGTATCTGGCATGAGCGATCGAGTATTCGGTCCAAATTGGACGGGCCCGGAGTATTTCTTTTAAATGGCTTTTTCTGCTGACCGGGTTTAGAGCCTCTGAATCCGGCATTGACTGTCGTATCCTTAGCATTATCGCCGTTAATGCGGCGCTTGTGCTTGTTGCGACGTGACCTGCCACTGCTGTCCTTGGTATCCGAATTACCAGGGCTCTTGGTCATGTTGTTACTACGAGCTAGCCAGCTGTCCTCTCCCGCGCAAAAGCGGGTCATGACTGTTGTGAGGGCTGCCATGGATTTCGGCTTTTCCTGTCCTAGGTGCCGGGCAAGCCACTCGTCGCGGATGTTGTGTTTGAAGGTTGCAAGGGCCTCGGCATTCGGACAATCGATGATTTGATTTTTCTTGGTTAGGAACCGTGTCCAGAATTGTCTGGCTGATTCCTTTGGCTGCTGAATTATGTGGCTTAGATCATCGACGTCTGGTGGTCGCACATATGTGCCCTGGAAATTGTTGAGGAATGCGGCTTCCAGGTCTTCCCAACAACCAATTGACTCTTCTGGCAAGCTATTAAGCCAATGTCGGGCTGGTCCTTTGAGCTTGAGTGGGAGGTATTTGATGGCGTGTAGATCATCACCGCGGGCCATGTGGATGTGAAGGAGATAGTCCTCGATCTAAACCGCGGGATCTGTTGTGCCATCGTATGATTCAATGTTTACGGGTTTGAAACCCTCAGGGATTTGATGATCCATCACTTCATCTGTGAAGCATAGTGGGTGTCTTGGCGCCTCAGATTGGGCTATATCACGACGCAGCTCAAATGAGTTTTGTCTACTGTGTTCGGCCCGGCCGGAGTTGCCATATCCGGCATGACGGTTATCGTCGCGTATTGTGGGGCGCCCACGCGATCCATAGATCGATCTTGTCGCCTTGCCTTGTCCTCCAATATATCTCGCAGGTCTGGCGCATTTCCCGTGCCTTTGTATTTTTGGCGGCGACGGGTGCGGCTTGAATTGAGGGCGAGAGGCCTCTCGTCATGCCACGAGGTGGCGGTCAGCCATATCATGCACCGGTGATGTAGGTTTAGGTGCTTCCTCCTCTAATCGGGGTAGCAGCCTGCGTCTTGGGTAGCTCTTGGAGGGGCGCTCTAGTTCATACTCTTCGGCCGCAAGGACTTCAGTCCATCTGTCAGCTAGCAAATCTTGGTCACCTCTAAGATGTTGCTGCTTTTTCTTGAGGCTGCTTGCCGTGGCCATGAGCCTGCGTTTGAAACGCTCTTGTTCGACAGGATCCTCGGGCACAATAAATTCATCGTCGTCGAGGCTTGCCTCATCTTCGGAGGGAGGCATGTAATTATCATCCTCTACCTCTTTTTCTGCCGCTCTCTCGTGAGGGCTGGCTTCTCCATCCTCATCGCCGAATCTTGCTGGAGGGGTTGTCTTCGCACCGTCCGGTGTTATTATCTCCCATGCGGAATCACCGCTTTTCTTTGTGGCGGGATTTAGAGCGGCGCCCGACGCCTTGGCGCTTAGGCTATTTCTTGGAGGGTCATCCTCCGCTGTTCCATCGCCATTCCCATCTTTTGGGATGTCCACCATGTATATGTCATATGGCGAGGTGGCCTTCCGGTGCCCTCTGTGGGCCTTTGGTTCTTTGGTCGCCTCTCTGCATCGCCGTCCATAGCGTCGATGTCTTGAGTCGAAGTCGAGCATGTCGGTTAAATCATCGGCGGTGGCTACGAAGTGGGTGGTGGGTGGGGTTTGATTTTCTTCGTCGTCCGCATCCCAACCTTCCTGAGACCATAATTCGGCCAGGCTCTCCGATAAAGAGAGAGACTTTAGTGAATTCAGGATGTCGCCAAAGGGCGAGTGCTGAAAGATGTCCGTGGCAGTGAATTCCATGATCGGCGCCCAATCAGATTCGATTGAAAGGGGCGCGGAAAGCTCGGAGTCCGAAGAGGAGTCCGGCACCTTGGAGTCACGAGCTTCGCAAAGGACGGGGTAGGTGTACGGCTCAATCGCCGTGGAGATCGCAGCCCCCGAGGTGGTGTCCAGCCACCCATCCTCGGTCGGCGCGGTCGGCTCCGAGCTAAAGGTCGGAGCGGACTCTAGTGCCGCCTCCAGGACACTATCCGGCGGCAGAGATAGATCATGCCCCTCGGGACAGTGCGGCGCGCTTGGCTGTGGCTCGAACCCGTCGAAGATCAAGTCTCAGCGGATGTCAGCCGTGTAGTTCAAACTTCAAATCTGACACGATGGCGGGCGTAGCTTTCAATCTGCTCCGGATGGCTGCTTAATTGGTTATGATGCAAAGCCACGAATCTGAAGATCTGTCCGGGAGAAAAGTCTCACCCGGGCGCATCGTTGTTGATGGTCGGAGGAGCCATCGGGCCTAAAAGCGACGACATAGAGGAACTCTCAATGAAAGCACCAATGTCGTGTCAAAACCGGCGGATCTCGGGTAGGGGTCCCCGGCGTGCGTCTAGGCGGATGGTAACAGGAGACAAGGGACACGATGTTTTTACCCAGGTTGGGCCCTCTCGATGGAGGTAAAACCCTACTCCTGCTTGATTAATATTGATGATATGGGTAGTACAAGAGTAGATCTACCACGAGATCAGAGAGGCTAAACCCTAGAAGCTAGCCTATGGTATGATTGTTGTTCGTCCTGCGGACTAAAACCCTCTGGTTTATATAGGCACCGAATAGGGTTAGGGTTACACAGAGTCGGTTACAATGGTAGGAGATCTACATACCCGTATCGCCAAGCTTGCCTTCCACGCCAAGGAAAGTCCCATCCGGACACAGGACGAAGTCTTCAATCTTGTATCTTCATAGTCCAGGAGTCCGGCCAAAAGTCATAGTCTGGCTATCCGGACACCCCCTAATCCAGGACTCCCTCTGTGGGAGTTCTTAAGTAATATGATTAATTAAACTTTAATTTATCATGAACTTAGTACCTAATAGTATTTTGCATGTCTATGTTGTTATAGATAAATGGCTCGTGCTGATGTTCCATTGAATTTTATTGCGTTCCTAGAAAAAGCTAAGTTGAAAGATGATGGTAGCAATTACACGGGCTGGGTCTGTAACTTGAGGATTATCCTCATTGCTGCACAGAAGAATTATGTCCTGGAAGCACCGCTAGGTGCCAAACCCGCTGCAGGAGCAACCCCAGATGTTGTGAACACCTGGCAGAGCAAAGCTGATGACTACTTGATAGTTCAGTGTGCCATGCTTTACGGCTTAGAACCGAGACTTCAACGACATTTTGAACGTCATGGAGCATATGAGATGTTCCAGGAGTTGAAGTTAATATTTCCAGCAAATGCCCGGATTGAGAGATATGAAGTCTCCAATAAGTTCTACAACTACAAAACGGAGGAGAATAGTTTTGTCAGTGAGCATGTACTCAGAATGTCTAGGTACCACAATCACTTGACTCAGCTGGGAGTTAATCTTCCAGTTGATAGTGTCATTGACATAGTTCTTCAATCACCGCCACCAAGCTACAAGAGCTTTGTGATGAACTATAATATGCAAGGGATGGATAAGACGATTCACGAGCTCTTCGCAATGCTAAAGGCTGCGGAGGTAGAAATCAAGAAGGAGCATCAAGTGTTGATGGTCAATAAGACCACCAGTTTCAAGAAAAAAGGCAAAGGGAAGAAGGGGAACTTCAAGAAGAATGGCAAACAGGTTGCTGCTCAAGTGGAGAAGCCCAAGTCTGGACCTAAGCCTGAGAATGAGTGCTTCTACTGCAAAGGGACTGGTCACTGGAAGCGGAACTGCCCCGAGTATTTGGCGGAAAATAAGGATGGCAAAGTGAAAGGGGCTACAGATTAAGCGAAGATTGGCTAAGGACGAGGTGATGATGCATGTGGGAAATGGTTCCAAAGTCGATGTGATCCCCGTCGGCACGCTACCTCTACATCTAGCTTCGGGATTAGTTTTAGACCAGAATAATTGTTATTTGGTGCCAGCGTTGAACATGAACATTATATCTGGATCTTGTTTGATGCGAGACGATTATTATTTAAATCATAGAATAATGGTTGTTCTATTTATATGAATAATATCTATTATGGTAATGCACCCTTGATGAGTGGTCTATTTTTACGAAATCTTGATAGTAGTGATACCCATGTTCATAATATTGAAACCAAAAGATATAAGTTTAATAATGATAGTGCAACTTATTTGTGGCACTGTCGTTTAGGACATATTGGTGTAAAGCGCATGAAGAAACTCCATTCTAATGGGCTTTTGGAATCACTTGATTATGAATCACTTGATGTTTGCGAACCATGCCTCATGGACAAGATGACTAAGACTCCGTTCTCCGGAACAATGGAGCGAGCAACAGACTTGTTGGAAATAATACATACTGATGTATGTGGTCCAATGAGTGTTGATGCTCACGGCGGGTATCATTATTTTCTGACCTTCATAGATGATTTGAGCAGATATGGGTATATCTACTTGATGAAACATAAGTCTGAAACATTTGAAAAGTTCAAAGAGTTTCAGAGTGAAGTGGAAAATCATCGTAACAAGAAAATAAAGTTTCTACGATCTGATCATGGAGGAGAATATTTTAGTTACAAGTTTGGTCTTCATTTGAAACAATGTGGAATAGTTTCGCAACTCACGCCACAGCGCAATGGTGTGTCCGAACATCGCAATCGTACTTTATTAGATATGGTGCGATCTATGATGTCTCTTACTTATTTACCACTATCATTTTGGGGTTATGCTTTAGAGACGGCTGCATTCACCTTAAATAGGGCACCATCTAAATTCGTTGAGACGACGCCATGTGAATTGTGGTTTGGCAAGAAACCCAAATTGTCGTTTCTTAAAGTTTGGGGCTGCGATGCTTATATGAAAAAGCTTCAACCTGATAAACTCGAACCCAAATCGGAGAAATATGTCTTCATAGGATACCCAAAGGAGACTACTGGGTACTGCTACCTCTTGAGCTTGCGTTGGATTTCCCCGAAGTGGAGAGGATAATGCAGCAGAGTAGCGTAAGTATTTCCCTCAGTTTTTGAGAACCAAGGTATCAATCCAAAGAGGAGGCCCGCGCGCAAGTCCCTCGTACCTACACAAAACAAATAGCTCAACGCAACCAACGCGATTAGGGGTTATCAATCCCTTCATGGTCACTTACGAGAGTGAGGTCTGATAGAGATGATAGATAATATTTTTGGTATTTTTGGTATAAAGATGCAAAGTAAAATAAAAGGCAAAGTAAAAAAGCAAAGCAATAATAAAGTGATGGAAGATTAATATGATAGAGAATAGACCCGGGGCCCATAGATTTCACTAGTGGCTTCTCTCGAGAGCATAAGTAAGTATTCTATGGTGGGTGAACAAATTACTGTTGAGCAATTGACAGAATTGAGCATAGTTATGAGAGTATCTAGGTATGATCATGTATATAGGCATCACGTCCGAGACAAGTAGACCGACTCCTGCCTGTATCTACTACTATTACTCCACTCATCGACCGCTATCCAGCATGCATCTAGAGTATTAAGTTAATGAAAATAGAGTAATGCCTTAAGCAAGATGACATGATGTAGAGGGATAAATTCATGCAATATGATAAAAACCCCATCTTGTTATCCTCGATGGCAATAATACAATATGTGCCTTGCTGCCCCTACTGTCACTGGGAAAGGACATCGCAAGATTGAACCCAAAGCTAAGCACTTCTCCCATTGCAAGAACTACCAATATAGACTTGCAAAGATAACCAATCATACATAAAAGAATTCAGAGAAGATTCAAATATGGGAAAACTTTGTTTTTGCCACTCTAGTTTTTGCCAACTTTGCTTATGCCACTCTAGAATTTGATATCTCACTTTTGCCACTCTTAGCTTTTGACAATACATCACAAATGCCATTCCGTGGAAAAAATGATAATTTTTCATTTCACTTTTTCCACTCTTAGCTTTTGACATGTATCACAATTGCCATTGTAATTTTTTTGCTTTTGCCACGGAATGGCAAAATTGATATATTGCAAAAGCTAAGAGTGGCAAAAGTGAAATGTCAAATTCTAGAGTGGCATAAACAAAGTGGGCAAAAGCTAGAGTGGCAAAAACAAAGTTTTCCCTTCAAATATTGATCATAGATAATCTTGATAATAAACCCACAATTCATCGGTCTCAACAAACACACCGCAAAAAGAAGATTACACCGAATAGATCTCCACGAGAGAGGTGGAGAACATTGTATTGAGATCCAAAAAGAGAGAAGAAGCCATCTAGCTACTAACTATGGACCTGAAGGTCTGAGGTAAACTACTCACACTTCATCGGAGAGGCTATGATGATGTAGAAGCCCTCCGTGGTGGATTCCCCTTTCGGCGGAGCTCCGGAACAGGCCCGAAGATGGGATCTCGTGGATACAGAAAGTTGCGGCGGTGGAATTAGGTTTTTGGCTCCGTATCTGATCGTTCGGGGTTCGTAGGTATATATAGGAGGAAGAAGTACGTCGGTGGAGAAACAGGGGGCCCACGAGGGTGGAGGGCGCGCCTGGGGGGAGGGCGCGCCCCCTACCTCGTGCCTTCCCTGTTGGTTGCTTGACGTAGGGTCCAAGTCTCCTGGATCATGTTCGGTGAGAAAATCACGTTCCCGAAGGTTTCATTCCGTTTGGACTCCGTTTGATATTCCGTTTCTTCGAAACTCTGAAATAGGCAAAAAACAGCAAATCTAGGCTGGGCCTCCGGTTAGTAGGTTAGTCCCAAAAATAATATAAAAGTGGAAAATAAAGCCCAATATGGTCCAAAATAGTAGATATTATAGCATGGAGCAATCAAAAATTATAGATACGTTGGAGACGTATCAGGCATCCCCAAGCTTAATTCCTGCTCGTCCTCGAGTAGGTAAATGATAAAAAAAAGAATTTTTGATGCGGAGTGCTACTTGGCATAATTTCAATGTAATTCTTCTTAATTGTGGTATGAATATTCAGATTCGAAAGATTCAAGAAAAAAGTTTAATATTGACATAAAAATAATAATACTTCAAGCATACTAACAAAGCAATCATGTCTTCTCAAAATAACATGGCCAAAGAAACTTATCCCTACAAAATCATATAGTCTGGCTATGCTCTATCTTCACCACACAAAGTATTTAAATCATGCACAACCCCGATGACAAGCCAAGCAATTGTTTCATACTTTTGACATTCTCAAAACTTTTTCAATCTTCACGCAATACATGAGCGTGAGCCATGGATATAGCACTATATGTGAAATAGGATGGTCGTTGTGGAGAAGACAAAAAGGGAGAAGATAGTCTCACATCAACTAGGCGTATCAACGGGCTATGGAGATGCCCATCAATAGATATCAATGTGAGTGAGTAGGGATTACCATGCAACGGATGCACTAGAGCTATAAGTATATGAAAGCTCAACAAAAGAAACTAAGTGGGTGTGCATCCAACTCGCTTGCTCACGAATACCTAGGGCAATTTGAGGAAGCCCATCATTGGAATATACAAGCCAAGTTCTATAATGAAAAATTCCCACTAGTATATGAAAGTGAAAAAATGAGAGACTCTCTATTATGAAGATCACGGTGCTACTTTGAAGCACAAGTGTGGTAAAAGGATAGTAACATTGTCCCTTCTCTCTTTTTCTCTCATTTTTTATTTGGGCCTTTTCTCTTTTTTTCCGTCCGGAGTCTCATCCCGACTTGTGGGGGAATCATAGTCTCCATCATCCTTTCCTCACTTGGGACAATGCTCTAAAAATGATGATCATCACACTTTTATTTACTTACAACTCAACAATTACAACTCGATACTTAGAACAAAATATGACTCTATGTGTATGCCTCCGGCGGTGTACCGGGATATGCAATGATTCATGAGTGACATGTATGAAAGAAATATGAATGGTGGCTTTGCCACAAATACGATGTCAACTACATGATCATGCTAATCAATATGACAATGGTGGAGCGTGTCATAATAAACGGAACGGTGGAAAGTTGCATGGCAATATATCTCGGAATGGCTATGGAAATGCCATAATAGGTAGGTATGGTGGCTGTTTTGAGGAAGGTATATGGTGGGTGTATGATACTGGCGAAAAGTGCGCGGTATTAGAAAGGCTAGCAATGGTGGAAGGGTGAGAAAAGTGTGTATAATCATTGGACTCAACATTAGTCATAAACTCATATACTTATTGCAAAAATCTACAAGTTCAAATAAAAGTATTACGCACATGCTCCTAGGGGGATAGATTGGTAGGAAAAGACCATCGCTCCTCCCCGGCCGCCACTCATAAGGAAGACAATCAATAAATAAATCATGCTCCGACTTCATCACATAACGGTTCACCATACGTGCATGCTACGGGAATCACAAACTTTAACACAAGTATTTCTCAAATTCACAACTACTCAACTAGCATGACTCTAATATTACTACCTCCATATCTCAAAACAATTATCAAGCATCAAACTTTTCTTAGTATTCAACGCACTCAAAAGAATGTTTTACAAATCTTGAATACCAAGCATATTATTATTATTAAGCAAATTACCATGCTATTTAATAATCTCAGAATAATCTAAGTGAATTATGAGAGATCGATGGTCTCTATAAAACAAATCCACCACCGTGCTCTAAAAGATATAAGTGAAGCACTAGAGCAAAACTATATAGCTCAAAAGATATAAGTGAAGCACAAAGAGTATTCTAATAATTTCCAATACGTGTATGGCTCTCCCAAAAGTTGTGTACAGCAAGGATGATTGTGTTAAACTAAAAAGCAAAGACTCAAATCATACAAGACGCTCCAAGCAAAACACATATCATGTGGTGAATAAAAATATAGCTCCAAGTAAAGTTACCGATGGAAGTGGACGAAAGAGGGGATGCCTTCCGGGGGCATCCCCAAGCTTTGACTTTTTGGTGTCCTTGGATTATCTTGGGGGTGCCATGGGCATCCCCAAGCTTAGGCTCTTGCCACTCCTTGTTCCATAATCCATCAAAAATATTCACCCAAAACTTGAAAACTTCACAACACAAAACTCAACAGAAATGTCGTGAGCTCCGTTAGAGAAAGAAAACAAAAGACCACTTCAAGGTACTGTAATGAACTCATTCTTTACTTATATTGGTGTTAAACCTACTGTATTACAACTCCTCTATGGATTATAAACTATTTTACTAGCCATAGATTCATCAAAATAAGCAAACAACACACGAAAAACAGAATCTGTCAAAAACAAAACAGTGTGTAGCAATCTATAACTAACGCAAACTTATGGAACCCCAAAAATTCATCCAAACTAGGACGACCTAGGCAATTTTTTTATTGATCAGCAGAAATTGGAATCACTATTTTATCACGTTCTGGTGATTTTTAACAATTGTTTTCGTGAACCGAAAGTTTTTGGAAATTACAGCAAGATCAAATAACTATCATCCAAGAAGATCCTATAGGTTTAACTTGGCACAAACACTAATTAAAACATAAAACCACATCTAAACAGAAGGTAGATGGATTATTTATTCCTAAATAGAAACAAAAACAAAAAACTAAAAATAAAATTGGGTTGCCTCCTAACAAGCGCTATCGTTTAACGCCCCTAGCTAGGCATAAAAGCAAGGATAGATCTAGGTATTGCCATAATAGTGGTATGGCAAATCATGAAAACTTCTCTCATATTCTCTACGTTCAGCAACAAGTTTTCTTTGAGGCAAGAAAAAATAATCAAAAGGGCTAAATTTAATGGGACAAAAGTCCCCAAGATCAATCTCGGGAGGTATGGGTTCCTCCTTAGGCCCTTCATATTGCACAACCAATTCATCATTAAGAGCATTCTTTTGGCAAAAAGCCACAAGCCTTTGTTCAAGAGGAAAACCTAGTCCATTATTATGAATAGCAAAATCATCATTAAGCTTGGAAATTTTATCAACTAGAACATCGACAGGAACCTTTTTCCTAAGATTTTCATTATAAGCAATAAGATCTAAAGATTGTAAACACATCATGTCTTCTTGATTAAAAAGGATAGCTTCAATGGGAGGATGACTAGCATCTACCCTATAATGCGCAAAGATTTCTTTGGCCTCTTTTATTATAAATCTAAATTCATGAGCCAAAAAGATAGTGGCGGCACGCTTAACAGAAGAATGCTAAATATTAGAGAATTCTAAGAAGATTCTTTGTATGCAAGGGTGCATGTGCATAATTTGCCATTCAAGTTCAACTATAAGCATGGCAATGGCGTCCGCAAGACTACTGGTTCTATGAAGAATAGAACCGCCCATAGAAGGCAAAGCACCAGCACAAGTAAAGAAATCTTGAATAACTCCTTTTCCAATAATATTACCACTACCAACTTGAAATTTTTTTGTATGCAAGGTAGGGGTTCTTCAAAGAGAGCTTCAGAATTTTCCATGATATTATTATTGTCCATATCGGCCATAATTTCCCCAAATCCAGACATAACGACAAGCAAGCGAGAAAAAGGCAAACGGAAAAGAGAGGGCGAATAAAACGGCAAGGGTGAAGTGGGGGAGAGGAAAACGAGAGGCAAATGGCAAATAATCTAATGCGAGAGATAAGGGATTGTGATAGGTACTTGGTATGTTGACTTTTGCCTAGACTCCCCGACAATGGCGCCAGAAATTCTTCTTGCTACCTCTTGAGCTTGCGTTGGATTTCCCCGAAGAGGAGAGGATAATGCAGCAGAGTAGCATAAGTATTTCCCTCAGTTTTTGAGAACCTAGGTATCAATCCAGTAGGAGGCCACGCGCAAGTCCCTCGTACCTACAGAAAACAAATAGCTCAACGCAACCAACGCGATTAGGGGTTGTCAATACCTTCATGGTCACTTACGAGAGTGAGATCTGATAGATAATATTTTTGGTATTTTTGGTATAAAGATGCAAAGTAAAATAAAAGGCAAAGTAAAAAAGCAAAGCAATAATAAAGTGATGGTAGATTAATATGATAGAGAATAGACCCGGGGGCCATATATTTCACTAGTTGTTTCTCTCGAGAGCATAAGTATTCTACGGTGGGTGAACAAATTACGGTTGAGCAATTGACAGAATTGAGCATAGTTGAGAGTATCTAGGTATGATCATGTATATAGGCATCACGTCCGAGACAAGAAGACCGACTCCTGCCTGCATCTACTACTATTACTCCACTCGTCGACCGCTATCCAGCATGCATCTAGAGTATTAAGTTAATGAAAACAGAGTAACGCCTTAAGCAAGATGACATGATGTAGAGGGATAAATTCATGCAATATGATAAAAACCGCATCTTGTTATCCTCGATGGCAACAATACAATACGTGCCTTGCTGCCCTACTGTCACTGGGAAAGGACACCACAAGATTGAACCCAAAGCTAAGCACTTCTCCCATTGCAAGAACTACCAATCTAGTTGCCAAACCAAATGGATAATGCGAAGAGACTTGCAAAGATAACCAATCATACATAAAAGAATTCAGAGAAGATTCAAATATTGCTCATAGATAATCTTATTCATAAACCTAAAATTCATCGGTCTCAACAAACACACCGCAAAAAGAAGATTACATCGAATAGATCTCCATGAGAGAGGGGAGAACATTGTATTGAGATCCAAAAATAGAGAAGAAGCCATATAGCTACTAAGTATGGACCCGAAGGTCTGAGGTAAACTACTCACACTTCATCGGAGAGGCTATGATGATGTAGAAGCCCTCCGTGGTGGATTCCCCTTCCGACGGAGCTCCGGAACAGGCCCCAAGATGGGATCTCGTGGATACAAAAAGTTGCGGCGGTGGAATTAGGTTTTTGGCTCCGTATCTGATCGTTCGGGGGTACGTAGGTATATATAGGAGGAAGAATTACGTCGGTGGAGCAACAGGGGGCCCACGAGAGTGGAGGGCGCGCCTGGGGGGGAGGGCGCGCCCCCCTACCTCGTGCCTTCCCCGTTGGTTGCTTGACGTAGGGTCCAAGTCTCCTGGATCATGTTCGGTGAGAAAATCACGTTCCCGAAGGTTTCATTCCGTTTGGACTCCGTTTGATATTCCGTTTCTTCGAAACTCTGAAATAGGCAAAAAAACAGCAATTCAGGGCTGGGCCTCCGGTTAATAGTTTAGTCCCAAAAATAATATAAAAGTGGAAAATAAAGCCCAATATGGTCCAAAACAGTAGATAATATTGCATGGAGCAATAAAAAATTATAGATACGTTGGAGACGTATCAGGTACACCTTCTATCACAGATCCGAAGGCAAGATATTCGTTGCTAAGAATGGATCATTTATAGGGAATGAGTTTATCTCGAAAGAAGTGAGTGGGAGGAAAGTAGAACTTGACAAGGTAATTGTACCTACTCCCTTATTGGAAAGTAGTTCATTACAGAAATCAGTTCCAGTGATTCCTACACCAGTAAGTGAGGAAGCTAATGTAACATCCCAAATTTTCAATTTGGAATGTTATACATAGGCCATTCATGCATATCATATTTTATTGCATTTTCGTTTGTGATCCTCGAAATTCTAAGCAACTCAAGGACCCTCGAAGAGAGTTGGGGATTTCACGATGTTCATATTTGAATTTTTATCAAATATTGAAACAAGGATCACTTTGGTTTTAATTTATTTTTCCTTCAAAAGTATTTCATGTCGAAATATATAAATGAGAGGAGATAATATGACTTCTCCAAAATAAATGAAATATTGGAGTCCGTTTAATATTTCTTTTCTTTGTTTTTCTGCGACACGTTTTTTTAAAAAGTCAACCGACCTACCGGGCCGTGGGCGACCCGGACTCTGCCACCGCCCGGGGCTTTATAAGCTAGCCCCCTGCCCTACAGCCCACCCTGCCGCCAAACCCTAGCCGCCGTCGCTTTGGTTCCTGCGTCGCGTCGCCGTCGACCCGCCGCTGCCGCGCCTCGCAGCGCCGCCGACTTCGCCGGAGTTAGCCGTCGCCGCCGCCATTTTTTTTTCTTTCGTCGGTTTATTTCGGTAAACCCTAGATCTAGATCTATTTTTTTATTTTCGGTTTAATTCATTAGATCGGTTTTTCTGTCGGTTTATTTTATTTTGCGGACGTTCGTCCGTTCGTTCGTTTAAACGAACGCCGTTCACCCGTTAGTCACAGACAGCGAACGTTCGTTCGTTAGCCTGTTCGTCATTTTTTCTTTTTCCAGGGTTTTTCACGATTATTTCCGATCGTGATTTTTGACCCAATTTTCGTTTTAGTTTATCTTTTCGCTCGTTTGTCGGAATCAGGCGATTCAAGCGCCTAGATTTTCGTCTCGAAGCCCTCTTTCTGTTTAACCAACTTGGGCAAGATTTTGGCACTGTATAATTTGACTTTAGTCCAGATTAGTAATCGGGTCTTGTTTCTTTCGCTGTTTGAGTTTCGTTGCTCCATTTGATTTGATTCTTTTTGCAAACCGGAGTTCTTAAGTTGAACTTTCTGCTTAGATCTTCTTATTTGAGTTTTACCTGTGCATCTTTGATTGATTGCTTACGTGTGTTATTGTTTGTTTGCGATAGAATTCCCGGAGTGCGAAGCGTGCTACTACGAGTCTCTAAGTTCTGCGGATCGTTAGCAAGGCAAGTAACACATTGATCATACTCTTTTCATACCCAGTTTTTATGCATTAGTTACAATCCTCAAACCTTGCATGATTAGGATGAGTTTAACTTGTGGGTATTGAGAAGTAGATGATGAGGTAGAACCTATTACCTGTTTTAATATCAAACCCTTGGGAGTTACTTATACATTATGCTTATATTGCCATGCTATGCTCGTAAACGTGGATAGGGTTTGAGTGTATCCATGACACATGTGAGATTGCTAATTAATGGTTCAACTTAAGGTGGCAACTTTAATACAGATCTGGGTGGATTGCTTCTTTGGGCACCTAGGGAATCCTGTGTTGTCCTAGGAGATCCCGGGGATATACCGTGTGATCCTCCTACGGTCCGCCACCCAGGCTCAAAGGGATCGTGAGATATTTCATGCTAGAAACTTCTGTGTGCAGCCACAAGCCATTATGGGCTCTGGCATAGTTGAGTATGTTGTGTGCCCTCTTTCATTGGTGGGCTAGCAGATGTAGATGGAAAGTAGGTGTAACTATCCACCCAGAGTAAAGAGTTAATGCTTCTGAAAGACTGTGTCTCCTTCATCCGTTTCTCAAACACCATGTAGTGCGAGAAATCCAACGGAGGAGATAGAGTCTTGTGCGGAAAAGTGCGCAAACCTCTGCAGAGTGCACAAACTAATCATGGTTAGCCCTGTCCCCGGTTATGGACATCTTGAGTATCTAGTACTTGGATTATCCTATTGTATCTCATCACTCTAATTTAATTTGTTGGGTTGATAATTAATTTTAATTGGGATTGAGTTGGAGGTACCTTCTCAATGATGTTTCAACTACCATGATAGTTAAATAAAATTTATTGCTTTGTTGTAGGAAAAAATTGGCTTTTCGCCAAAAGAAATATATAACCATAGAGCCTCCACCAGCCATATATGCATATATTGATAGCATTTATCTATTCATTGCTCTACTGTGTTATATTGCCAGCATATTCCATGTGCTGACCCGTTTTTGGGCTGCAATGTATTATGTTGCAGACTTTTCAGACGAGGAGTAAGGTTCGCTAGGCCGTTGTCATGCACTCAGCTATGTCGTTGGAGTTGATGCACTCACTTTATCTTCCAAGTCTTCCGCTGTTATCGTGTTAGATGGCCTTAAACCATATTTATTGTAATAAGTTCTCTTTTGAGACATTCGATGTAATAAGTGTGTGATTGCTACTGTAGCGACCAGACCTCAAACAGTCGGATCTCTGTGCTCAGTGTCATCCCTGGATCAGTAATGCTGACACCACACAGTACTCGAAGGATTTATAACAGAGTAGCAATAACACACTTATTACAATCGAATGTCTCAAGAGAGAACCTAATAAAATAAATATGGCTTAAGGCCATCTAATACGATAACAATGAAGGCTTGGAAGAAAAGCGAGTCCATCAACTCCAACGGCATCATCGAGTATAGAACCACGACCTATGCACCTTACTCGTCGTTCTAAAAGTCTGCAACATGAAACGTTGCAGCCCGAAAACGGTCAGCACATGGAATATGCTCGCAATGTAACACATAGAGAGTAATGAAAGAATAAACTATACTACATGCATATATGGCTGGTGGAAAGCTCTATGGTTACAGTTTTTGCATAAAGCCAATTTTTCCCTACTTCAAAGGAATAAATTTATTTAACTATCATGGTGATTGTGAAACATTGAGAATGGTTGTCAACATCCTCAATCCCAATTAAAAAGTACTCAGTAACAAACCCAACAATATTAATTTAGAAGTAACATGATGAGATTCACATGATTTCCAAGTACTAGATACTCAAGATTGTCCATAACCGGGGACACGACTAACCATGATTAGTTTATACACTCTGCAGAGGTTTATGACTTTTCCCCACAAGACTCGATCGCCTCCGCTTGATTTCTCGCACTACATGGTGTTTGACAAACGGATGACCGAGACATAGTCTTTCGAAGCATTAGCACCTTACTTGTGGGTAGACCGTACACCTACTTTCCCCTACATCGCTAGTCTACCCGTAAGAGTTCGCACAACTTAGTCAACTATGCCGAGCCCATAATGGCTTGTGGCTGCACACGGAAGTTTCTAGTTTGAATAATCTCATGATCCCTTTGAGCCTGGGTGGCGGTCCGAAGAAATACAGGCAAGTCCTGATAGAAACCAAGTGCCTCAATCCACCCAGATGTGTGTTTAAGTTGCCACCTTAAATAAACCATTAAATAAGAATCTCACATCTGTCATGGATACACTCACCCAATCCACGTCTACTAGCATAGCATGACATAATAAGCAAACGTAGAAGTAACTCCCAAGGGTTTGATAATAAAACAGGTAATAGGTACTAGCTCAACTACTTGCCATAACCCACAATTTAATTAGATCCTATTCATGCAATGTTTGAGGATAGATCTAATGCATAAAAACTGGGTATGAGAAGAGGTATGATCAAAGTGTTACTTACCTTGCTGATGATTCGCGAAACCTAGAGACTCGAAGTAACAGGCGGCGCACTCCGGGTAATCTATCGCAGACAAACAAACAAGCATACAATAAATACTCATCTAATGCATAGGTAAAACTCAAATAGATCTAACCAGATAGTTCAACTTAAGAACTCCGGTTTACAAAAAGAATCAAATCAAACGAAGCAACGAAAGTCAAACGGCGGAAGAAAACAACTTCGTTTTACTAATCTGGATCTAGGTCAAATTTTACAGAAGCAAAAACTTGTTTAAGTAGATTATTCGGAAAGAGGGTTTCGAGATTTAAACTACAGCGCTTGAATCGCTGATTCGATAAACGAGCTTAAAAGTTTTACGAAACGAAAATCGGATCTATAATCGCGATCAGAAAAATCGCGGATTAAATCCGAGAAAAAGAAAAATGACGAACGGTTCGTTTAAACGAACTAACGAACGAACGTTCGTTAATTAGCCTAAACCGAAAAAAACCCGAAACATAAAAAAAACGAAATTAAAAAACCGAAAAAAATTGAAAAAACCGCTCGGTTTTTATAAAAATACCGGTGCGGAAAGCGAGGCATGGCGAACCTCGGCGGCGGCAGGCGGCTCGGCGGCGGCGGATCCGGTGTGGCTAGGGTTTCGGCTCGA
This sequence comes from Aegilops longissima, assembly GCA_021605205.1. Classification (NCBI taxonomy): domain Eukaryota; kingdom Viridiplantae; phylum Streptophyta; class Magnoliopsida; order Poales; family Poaceae; genus Aegilops; species Aegilops longissima. The sequence continues at coordinate 456,280,649 of CM038681.1, read as the reverse complement.
GGCGGGACGGGCGCTGGTGGGCTGAGGCGGCTCGGCAGCGCTTATAAAGGCGCCATGAAATAAGTCGCGCTGGCACGCCCGGTAAGGCGGTCGCGTTTTTTAAATAATTTGCGCTGAAAAAAATAGAAAGAAATACTAAACGGACTCCAAAATCCCGAAATAAATTTTCCCGCTTCTAAAATCAAGCGGATTTAATTAACATTTATATGGGGCCTAAATGCAATTTTGAAAACGCATTTTCCTAAATTCAAATAAAAGGCGAGAAACTCCAAAATAAAATCTTATTTGATTTTATTATTAAATCTTCATTATTTCTTTATTTTGGGAAGTCATTTTATTCCCTCTCTCATATTTTGGTTGTAGAAATAATTGAAGATAAAATAATTAAAATCAAATGATCCTATTTCAAAATTTGAGAAAACTCAAATATGAAAATAACGAAAATCCCCAACTCTATCCGTGGGTACTTGAGTTGTGTAGAATTTCTAGGATCGAGCAAAAATGCAATGAAAAATATGATATGCAATGATGCTCTATGTATAACATTCCAAATTGAAATTTTGGGATGTTACAAACCTACCCCCTTAAGATGAATCTCGCCCTCGAGATTCGGGTTGGCTAGAAAATAGGTGAGGGTGGTCCTTAAGCAAATCCTCCTCTCACTCCCAGGTGGCTTCATCCTCAGTGTGGTGACTCCACTGAACCTTGCAGAACTTAATGACCTTGTTGCGGGTGACTCTGCTGGCATACTCCAAAATCTTAACCGGTTTCTCCTCGTAGGTCAAATCCTCATTCAACTGAATCGCCTCCAGTGGCACTGTATCTCTCAGTGGTATATCGGCCATCTCTGCGTGACACTTCTTCAACTGAGAAACATGAAACACATCATGGACTCCTGACAATCCCTCGGGTAATTTCAACTTGTACGCAACTTCTCCCATGCGTTCCAAAACACGATAAGGTCCTATAAATCGGGGTGCTAACTTTCCCTTAACTCCAAAACGCTTAACTCCTCGGAGCGGCGATACTCGAAGATAAACTCTGTCTCCGACTTCGTGTTCTGTCTCTTTGCGTTTTGAATCCGCATAACTTTTCTGTCTTGACTGGGCTACCTTGAGCCTATCGCGAATCAACTTTACTTTCTGTTCAGACTCCTTAATCAAATCCGGTCCAAACAACTGGCGGTCTCCAACTTCATCCCACAACAACGGGGTCCTGCACCTCCTTCCGTACAAGGCTTCAAAAGGTGCCATCTTCAGACTGGTTTGGTAACTGTTGTTATAAGAAAACTCCGCATACGGAAAGTTGTCATCCCAACTTGATCCATAATCCAAAGCACAAGCTCTAAGCATGTCCTCCAAAATCTGGTTGACTCTCTCGGTTTGTCCATCGGTCTGTGGGTGAAAAGCTGTGCTAAACTCCAGCCTAGTTCCCAAAGTTTCGTGCAACTGCTTCCAGAACTTTGAGGTGAATTGGGTTCCTCTATCTGATACGATACTCCTCGGAACTCCATGCAAGCATACAATCATGGTCATGTATATCTTAGCCAATTTGGCACTGCTGTAGGTAGTCTTTACTAGAATGAAATGAGCTACCTTCGTCAAATGATCGACTACAACCCAAATTGAGTCATAGCCTGAACGACCCCTGGGAAATCCCGTGATGAAATCCATACCTAGTTTATCCCACTTCCATTCGGGTATAGGCAATGGCTGTAACAATCCTGCTGGTTTCTGATGTTCTGCCTTCAACCTCTGACATACATCACAAACTGCTACGTACTCTACAATATCCTTCTTCATTCCGGTCCACCAGAAAGTATTCTTCAAATCCAAATACATCTTGGTATTTCCTGGGTGAATCGAATACGGTGAATCATGTGCCTCTTGTAGAATCAACTTCCTGATCTCCGGGTCATTGGGCACATAAACACGGTCCTCAAACCATAGGGTATCGTGCTCATCCTCACGAAATCCCTTAGCCTTTCCTTCGCTCATTCTCTCCTTTATAGAGGCAATCTCTTTGTCAGTCTTCTGAGCTTCCCTGATCTTGTCCATCAAAGTTGATGAATCTCCAATGCTGCTACATAGCCTCTCGAACTATTTCCAAACATAGCTCTCAAGATCCTCGCTAACTCCTTTGGTATTTCTCCGTCATTAATGTGTTGACGTGACTCTTACGGCTCAACCCGTCTGCTACAACGTTAGCCTTTCCGGGGTGGTAATGCAATCTCAAATCATAATCTTTGATAAGTTCCAACCATCTCCTCTGTCTGAGATTTAGCTCCTTCTGCGTGAAGATGTACTTCAAACTCTTGTGATCCGTATACACCTCACAATGATTTCCAATGATGAAATGTCTCCATGTTTTCAACGCATGCACTACGGCTGCTAACTCCAAATCATGCGTAGCATAATTTAGCTCATGAGGCTTAAGCTGTCGTGGAGCATATGAAACAACTCTTCCCTCTTGCATAAGTACTGCTCCAAGTCCTCTGCGTGAAGCGTCGCAATACACCTCATAATCCTTGGTCTGATCTGGCAGAATTAATACTGGTGAGGTAACCAAACGTTTTTTTAACTCTTGGAAACTAGCTTCACACTCCTCAGTCCAAATGAACTTGGTATCCTTCTTCAACAATTCTGTCATAGGCTTCGCAGTCCTTGAAAAAATTTCAATGAATCTTCGGTAGTATCCCTCGAGTCCAAGGAAACTCCGGATCTCTCCAACTGTTGTTGGCGCTTCCCAATTTGTTACAGTGACAACCTTAGTGGGGTCTACTGCTATACCTTCTCCGGTATAACACGTCCAAGAAATCCAACTTCCTTCAACCAAAACTCACATTTGCTGAACTTGGCATATAACTGGTGTTCTCTGAGCTTCTCGAGTACCAAACGCAAATGCTCCTTATGTTCCTCTTCATTCTTCGAGTAAACCAAAATATCATCAATGAACACCACGACAAACTTATCCAAAAACTCCATAAACACTTTGTTCATCATGTTCATAAAATAGGCAGGTGCGTTAGTCAGACCAAATGACATAACGGTGTACTCATACAGCCCGTACCTGGTGGTAAAAGCCGTCTTAGGTATATCCTGCTCTCGAATCTTCAACTGATGGTACCCTGATCGCAAATCGATCTTTGAAAACACCTTAGCTCCTTGCAATTGGTCAAACAAGTCATTGATCATCGGCAATGGGTATTTGTTCTTAATGGTCACTTCATTTAATCCTCGATAATCAACAACCATTCTTAATGATCCATCCTTCTTCTCCACTAGAAGTACTGGTGATCCCCAAGGCGAAGAACTTGGGCGAATAAAACCTTTATCCAGTAACTCCTTAATCTGCTTCTTAATTTCCTCCAAATATTCGGCTGCCATCCTATATGGTCTCTTAGATATCGGCCCAGTGCCTGGAAGTAGTTCAATCAGAAACTCAATGTCTATATCCGGTGGCATGCCTGGCAACTCTTCCGGAAACACGTCCGGGAAATCCCTTACCACTGGTACTTCCTCCTGCACAACTCCTGATAAGGAATTTACATGTGCTCTCCTCGGCTCATGCCGTGATACATACTTGATTCTCCTTCCTTCTGGGGTGGTAAGCAAAATTGTCTTACTGGCGCAATCGATGTTTCCTCCATACATCGAGCACCAATCCATACCAAGAATTACATCCAAACCTTGGGATTCCAATATAATTAAATCCGTTGGGAAAACATGCCTCCCTATAATTAATGGCACTTGAAAACATCCTTGAATGGCCATATACTCCGCTCCCGGTGAGCTTACTAGCATGGGTGTCTTAAGAGTTCTAGTAGGCAGGCTAAACTTATCCGCAAATCCCCTTGATATGAATGAATGCGATGCACCAGTATCAAAAAGAACAACTACAGTAAATGACTTAACCAAAAACTTACCTATTACTGCATCTGGCTGAGATTCAACCTCCTCCACGGTAACGTGGTTCACTTGTCCTTTGTTGAAAGGATTCGGCTTCTTTCCTGAGCTTCCATTGCCATTTCCATTTTGGCCTTCTGGACAATCGTCTGCATAATGCCCAGTCTTGCGGCACTTAAAGCAAGTGATATGGCTCAGGTCTACCTTGGATGGTGTTGACGGGTTGGTGCGGTTCTGTCCATTGCTTCCTCCATTCCCGTTCCCATTCTTGGTGCCATTATGGTTGTGCGAGCTACCTCCTCCATGGGTATGCTGAAATTGTCCTCCTGGCTTTGGGGTAAAGCGAAGTTTCTGCTGAGCTCCAGAGTTATTCTTCCCCTGTCCATACTTCCTCTTGCGATTGTCAATCTGCTGCTGAATCAACTGAGTGATCTCTGGCGGGAAAACAAATCCGGGGTCGCGTCTCGGAGGCATCTGAGGGGTTTAAAGAAAAGACGAGAATTTAGAATAGAATGAGGTCTAGAGAGAAACACTACCCATATGCACATGAGTCAAATCACACAATATCACTCCAATCAATGCAAACAAGGGCATACAACGGTCTATCTATCGTTACAAAGTGCTGAAACTAAAACTAATATAGCATGGGGGTAATCTACTGCTGTTATGGTGGTCAACTAGAAAAACTGCTCCGATGAAGACTCCATGATATCTGCTCCAGCTTCATCTTCGTAATCATCATCACTAGGATCGGAATCGGTGTCGTCGATGATGATGTAGTTCTCTGGACAGGTGCTATCTTCATCTTCTCCTCCGGGTGCTGAATTCCCCATGAGTTCTTCAATCTTCTCCTTAAGATTGCCATTTTGTCCCACTAGAGCTACAATCTCCTCCATGTAGTCCTTGCGAGTGGCCTTCAATTCTCCTTCTAGTTTGATAATCTTGGCTTTTGCTGTCTTCAACTCCATCATGTCTGCGCACATCTGGTTCTCCTGACGTCGAATGTGCTGGTTTAACTCCTGGATGAAAGCTGCAATGGATCTATCCTTCTTAGTGCCAACTATCTCCATTGTTCATCTCGGCGTCCGCAAATCTGGTAGATAGTATCCTTGAGGTCGTCTTTGTAAACTTCTCCAATGCGCCCCATGGTTATGTGAGTTGCCATGCTCTTTCCCAGGCTCCAGGTTAGTGCATTGAAAACACACTCTATGGGCTCCGTGATTGGCGCAAACGTCCTTCCGGGAACTTGAGCTTGAATCTTCCAGCGCTCCTCTTCGGGTGAAGTGGAATTGTAAGTCCCGGTGAATCTTGGTAATCCGATGTTAAGGTACTTAGTGACTTCCTTCAGGTGTCGTCCAAAGGGTGTATCTTCATCCGGCTGAGTGAACTTGATCCTCGCTTCCGTCATCCTAAAAGAGTAGAAAAGATGAGGAGTTAGAAATGAGAAGAGAGAGTAGTGATCTAGGGCTTTAGCTTAATGGTCGTGTCCTACGGTCCGCGGTGCTCGATACCATCTTTCTAGCGACCGGACCTCAAACAGTCGATCTCTACGTGCTCGGTGTCATCCCCGGATCAAGAATGCCGACATCACACAATACTCGAAGAATTTATAACAGAGTAGCAATCACACACTTATTACAATCGAATGTCTCAAGAGAGAACTTAATAAAATAAATATGGCTTAAGGCCATCTAATACGATAACAGCGGAAGGCTTGGAAGAAAAGCGAGTCCATCAACTCCAACGGCATCACTGAGTATAGAACCACGACCTATGCACCTTACTCGTCGTCTGAAAAGTCTGCAACATGAAACGTAGCAGCCCGAAAACGGGTCAGCACATGGAATATGCTGGCAATGTAACACATAGAGAGTAATGAAAGAATAAACTATACTACATGCATATATGGCTGGTGGAAAGCTCTATGGTTACAGTTTTTGCATAAAGCCAATTTTTCCCTACTTCAAAGGAACAAATTTATTTAACTATCATGGTGGTTGTGAAACATTGAGAATGGTTGACAGCATCCTCAATCCCAATTAAAAAGTATTCATTAACAAACCCAACAATATTAATTTAGAAGTAACATGATGAGATTCACATGATTTCCAAGTACTAGATACTCAAGATTGTCCATAACAGGGGACACGGCTAACCATGATTAGTTTATACACTCTGCAGAGGTTTGCGCACTTTTCCCCACAAGACTCGATCGCCTCCGTTTGATTTCTCGCACTACATGGAGTTTGAGAAACGGATGACCGAGACATAGTCTTTCAGAAGCACTAGCACCTTACTTGTGGGTAGACCGTACACCTACTTTCCCTACATCTCGCTAGTCTACCCGTAAGAGTTCGCATAACTTAGTCAACTATGCGAGCCCATAATGGCTTGTGGCTGCACACGGAAGTTTCTAGTTTGAATAATCTCATGATCCCTTTGAGCACTGGGTGGCGGTCTCAAGAAATACAGCAAGTCTCGATAGAAACCAGGTGCCTCAATCCACCCAGATGTGTGTTTAAGTTGCCACCTTAAATAAACCATTAAATAAGAATCTCACATCTATCATGGATACACTCACCCAATCCACGTCTACTAGCATAGCATGGCATAATAAGCAAACGTAGAAGTAACTCCCAAGGGTTTGATAATAAAATAGGTAATAGGTACTACCTCAACTACTTCCCATAACCCACAATTTAATTAGATCCTATTCATGCAATGTTTGAGGATAGATCTAATGCATAAAAACTGGGTATGAGAAGAGGTATGATCAAAGTGTTACTTGCCTTGCTGATGATCCGCGAAACCTAGAGACTCGAAGTAACAGGCGGTGCACTCCGGGTAATCTATCGCAGACAAACAAACAAGCATACAATAAATACTCATCTAATGCACAGGTAAAACTCAAATAGATCTAACCAGATAGTTCAACTTAAGAACTCCGGTTTGCAAAAAGAATCAAATCAAACGAAGCAACGAAAGTCAAACGGCGGAAGAAAACAGCTTCATTTTACTAATCTGGATCTATGTCAAATTTTACATAAGCAAAAACTTGTTTAAGTAGATTATTCGGAAAGAGGGTTTCGAGACGAAACTCCAGGCGCTTGAATCGCCTGATTCCGATAAACGAGCGAAAAGTTTTACCAAAACGAAAATCGGATCTGTAATCGCGATCAGAAAAATCACGGATTAAATCCGAGAAAAAGAAAAACGATGAACGGTTCGTTTAAACGAACTAACGGACGAACGTTCGTTAATTAGCCTAAAAAAAACCCGAAACTTAATAAAAACGAAAATAAAAAACAAAAAAACGAAAAAAACCAGCTCGGTTTTTAAAAAAACCGGCGAGGAAAACGAGGCGGCGGCGAACCTCGTAATGGCGGCGGCTCGGCTGGCGGCGGCGGCGGATCCGATCGGCGGCTAGGGTTTCGGCTCGGGGCGGGCGGGCGCTGGTGGGCTGGGCGGCTCGGGCGGCCCGCGCTTATAAAGCGCCCGAGCGGAGTCCCGCTCGGCACGGACCCGATAAGGCGAAAAAGCGAGAAAAAAAATAAAAAGAAATACTAAACGGACTCAAAAATCCGAAATATATTTTCCCGCTTCTAAAATCAAGCGGATTCAATGAACATTTATTTGGGGCTTAAATGCAATTTTGAGAAACGCGATTTTCCTAAATTCAAATAAAAGGCGAAAAACTCCAAAATAAAATCTTATTTGATTTTATTATTAAATCTTCATTATTTCTTTATTTTGGGAAAGTCATTTTATTCCTCTCTCATATTTTGGTAGTAGAAATAATTGAAGATAAAATAATTAAAATCAAATGATCCTATTTCAAAATTTGAGAAAACTCAAATATGAAAATAACGAAAATCCCCAACTCTCTCCGTGGGTCCTTGAGTTGTGTAGAATTTCTAGGATCGAGCAAAAATGCAATGAAAAATATGATATGCAATGATGCTCTATGTATAACATTCCAAATTGAAAATTTGGGATGTTACAACTACTCTATTATAAATCCTTCGAGTACTGTGTGTGTCAGCATTACCGATCAAGGGATGACACTGAAGCACAGAGACTTGACCGTCTGAGGTCGGGTCGCTACAAGATGGTATCACAGCACACACTGAATGTAGGACACAACCACTAAGAAAAGCCATATGTCACTCTTCTTTACTCATTTTTGACTCCTCTCCATTTTCTACTCTTTAGGATGGCAGACTCGAGGAACAAGTTTGCACAACCGAATGAAGACACACCCTTTGGACGACACTTGAAGGAAGCCACTAGATACCTGAACATTGGAATACCAAGCTTCACCGGGACCTACAATGCCACATTACCAGAAGAAGAGCACTGGTTGATTTGAGTTCAAATTCCAGGAAGGACATTCACGCCAGTCACGGAGCCCATAGAGTTTTCCTTTGATGCACCCACCTGGAGTCTGGGAAAGAGCATGGCAGCCCACATCGCCATGGGACACATTGGCGAAGTTTACCACAAGGATCTCAAGGATACTATCTACCAGATATGCGGGCGCCGAGATGAGCAATGGGAGATAGTCAGCACTAGGAAGGACAGGTCCATTGCATCATTCATCCAGGAGCTAAACCAGCACATTTGACGCCAGGAGAACCAGATGTGCGCAAGCATGATAGATTTGAAGAAGGCGATGACAAGGATCACCGAGCTAGATGAGGAACTCAAGTCTACACGCGATGGATATGAGGAGGAAAATCACAATACTATTGGAGAAGAATGATGACCAAATTAATAAGATCGGAGTGTTCATGGGAGATCCCGCGCCAGGAGGAGAGGACGACGATTCCACTTGTCCAGAGAACTACATCATCATCGACGTCACCGATTCCGACCCCGATGGTAGTGATGATGATTATTAATACGAAGCTGGGGCGGACATCATGGAGTCTTCCATCAATCAATATTTCTAGTAGACCACCATATGATCAGTAGTATTTCCCCCCATGTAAATAGTTTAGTCCGAGCACTGTAACGATAGTTAGATCGGTTGTATGCCCTTGCTTGATTGATTGAGTGATATGATTGTGTTTGCCTCATGTGCATATGGGTAGTGCTTTCTCAGTAGACCTTTTTTTTATTCTAATCTCTCTTCCCTCTAAACCCATCAGATGCCTCCGAGACGTGACACTGGATTTGTCTTCCCACCGGAGATCACCCAGTTGATCCAGCAGCAGAATGCCTTGATGCAGATATTAGTCTAGAACCAAGGCAACAACAACAACAACAACAACAACCCTCCTCCATTTGACAACTTAGCCCGTTTTCTAAGGTTACAGCCGCCGGTGTTTTCCAGTAGCACCGATCCGATAGTTGCGGATGACTAGCTATGAAGGATTTGAAGGGAGTTGACCACCGCAGGTTGCACGGATGCAGAGAAAGTGTGTTTTGCCGCACATCAGTTGGATGGACCAGCAACCTCATGGTGGGCGAATTACACAGCCACTTTTCCCATAACCAGTGTCACTTGGGATCAGTTTCAGCAAGCATTCCGCACAGTTCATGTCTCAACTGGAGCTATGAGCAAGAAGAAGCATGAGTTTCGCAACTTACGCCAGGGAAATCGTACTGTGGCTCAGTACGTAGATGAGTTTAGTAAGCTATCTTGTTATGCCCCTGATGATGTGTCCACAGATGCCGCAAAGCAGGAGAAGTTTATGGAAGGGCTAAATGATGAGATGAGCATGCACTTGATGGTGGCAACATTTAACAACTACCAGGAGTTGGTAGACAAGGCTCTTATGATTGAAGGGAAGCGGCAACAGATTGAGAGCCGCAAGAGGAAGTATGGACAAGGAAAGTACAATTCTGGAGCTCAGCAGAAGCCTTGTTTCACCCGAACTCAGGAGGATTTGTCCATAACCATGGAGGCCACACTCACAATGGAGGAAGTTCCCATAATCAAAATGGCCCCAAGAATGGAAACGGGAATGGCGCAGGCAGCAATCAGAACCGCTCTAACCCAGCAACACCCGCCAAGAAGGATCAAAGTCACATTACTTGTTTCAAGTGCGGGAAGACTGGACACTACGCCAACGATTGTCCGGAATTGAAGAACGGAAACGGCAATGGAAGCGCTGGGAAGAAGCCCAACCCTTTCAATAGGGGACAAGTGAACCACGTGAACGTGGAGGAAGTTGAGGAGCAACCAGATGCAGTTATCGGTAAGTTTTTGGTTAAGTCTTTTACTGCAATCGTTTATTTATACTGGTGCATCGCATTCATACATATCAAGGGGATTCGTGGATAATTATAAGTTGCCCACTAAGGTGCTTAGGACACCTATGTTAGTAAGTTTGCCATGAGCAGAATATATGGCAAGACAAGGATGTTTTCAGATGCCATTGACCATTGGAAGCCATGTTTTCCCCTCAGACCTGATAATTTTGGAGTCACAAGGTTTGGATGTGATACTAGGAATGGATTGGCTATCGATGTATGGAGGAAACACCGATTGCGCGAGTAAGTCGATTTTGCTCACTACCCCGGAGGGAAAAAGGATCAAGTATGTATCCAGGCATGCGCCAAGGAGAACCCAAGTAAATTCTCTCACGGGAGTTGTTCAGGAGGAATTGCCGGTAGTGAAGGATTAACCGGATGTATTTCCGGAGGAGTTACCAGGCATGCCACGGGAGTTGTTCAGGAGGAAGTGCCGGTAGTGAAGGTTCGCTAGGCCGTTGTCATGCACTCAGCTATGCCGTTGGAGTTGATGGACTCACTTTATCTTCCAAGTCTTCCGATGTTATCGTGTTAGATGGCCTTAAGCCAAATTTATTGTAATAAGTTCTCTTTTGAGACATTCGATGTAATAAGTGTGTGATTGCTACTCTACTATAAATCCTTCGAGTACTGTGTGTGTCAGCATTACTGATCCAGGGATGACACTGAAGCATAGAGACTTGACCGTTTGATGTCGGGTCGCTACAGCTAATGATGATGATCATGAAGCTTCTGATCAAGTTACTACCTAACCTCGTAGGTCAACCAGAGTAAGAGCCGCACTAGAGTGGTACGGTAATCCTGTTCTGCAAGTCATTTTACTTGACCATGATGAACCTACGAACTATGAGGAAGTGATGATGAGCCCAAATTCTGCAAAATGGCTTGAGGCCATGAATCTGAGATGGGATCCATGTATGAGAACAAAGTGTGGACTTTGGTTGACTTACCCGATGATCAGCAAGCCATAGAGAATAAATGGATCTTCAGGACACTACAAAAAAATACACTTCCGTGATGATACGTGTTTGTCACAGTAGGTCACGTTTTTTTGTCATGCATGTACATCCATGACAAATTTATGACAGAATCAAGATAGTCATACCTGTGATGTCGTAGAAGTGTTCCATCACATTACGAAAATTATCATCACGGAAGTGTCCACTTCTGTCGGGGAAGCTGATCGTAACCCACGAACACCTATGGGACCGGCGGACCGAGTCAATTACGGTTCGGTGGGGGGCGGAGATTGCACGAAGAGCAGATCGAGGCGAAACACACAAGCAGTTTACCCAGCTTCGGAGCTCTCCGGAGAGATAATACTCCTACTACTGCTTGTTTGATTATGTTGTGTTCTTGCTAGGGAGCAATGTGAGCTACAAGACCTAGAGTGTGTGTGTAGTTTCGAATGAGTTGAATTGAACCAGCCGACCCCCCTCTACGTTGCGCATGGGACTCCTTTTATAGGCTCAAGGGGTCACCAACAGGTGGCAACGTAGACAAGGGCAAAAATGGGAAAATGAGTTGCGGTTGGTACAGCTACTTTGTATAGTGTATTCTACCTAACTCTGACGGCAAGGGACAAAAGCATTAAATGCCCGTCCATGTCGCCTAAACAAGTGCTGTAAAGGGACCGTCGGCGCCACCGCTTGCCACGATGGCATTCTGTCGGCCGCCGCTTACGCTGCTCTCCGCTGGCTGCACAGCCCTCTTGACACGCTAGCCTGGAATGGTCCCATGGCGACACGTTGGTGGATGATCTGGAGCGGAGATGAAGAGGTTGCTGTCATGGCAAGCGCCTTTGCGGCTGAATCCTTTGTCGCGCCCGGAAGCTTGTCGCTCATCGAGCCTTCCCGCAAGCTCCTCTTGCCGGGTCTTGTCTTCTGCGTGCCTTGAGTGGCCTTCTCGGCAAGCTCCTCTTGCCGGGGCCTTGTCTCCTTGGCTTAAATACTTTGTTTTGAATGGCTCCGGAGGAACCATGGAGGACCTTGGCGGTCACCAGCAAGCCTTACCGCTGGTGTTGCAATCGTCTCCAGCACGAAGTTCGGGATACTAGGGTACCCTACTCTAGTACACCGGACAGAGCCCCGGCTGGGCCACACAGTGCCGAGCGCTGTCGGGCCAGGCCCAAAACAAAGGCTGCGGACACGCTGCCTAGATCACGCCAGAATCGGCTCCGGACCCACCATGTCCCCCACGAACAGCACGCGCCGAACATGGCGTCGTGGGAGAGATCGTGGGGGTTTCTTTAATGGGTCTTTTACATTTGTGTCCCTAACTCGAACCCACTACTCAGATTTACCCCTAATTTTGAAGTGTGCTCAAATTTGCCCCTCTGCCGTTAGTTCCCCTTATATAAATGCCCTTCCGTGCCGTTACCGTCCAGTCAAAGGGCTTTGACCGTCTGTTAGACGTTTTGTGGACATTGTTGCCCCTGCCTACTTATCTCACTAACATACGGGACTCACTCCAAAAAACTAAAGGAAAAAACTCTCTCTCTCTCTCTCTCTCTCTCTCTCACGCCCTCGCTCTCACACTCACTTACATGTGGGCCCAACTGAAATAAAAAACTCTCTCACTCTCGCTCTCAACCCCTCTTTCTCCCTTACATGTGGTCTATGGGACCCACTGTGGTCAACTTGGCCGGCCATGGCGGCTGCGTGCAAAGCGGTCCGCTCGTCTGGCTCGCCGTAGTGAGCCGTAAGACCACGGAGGAGGGGTTAGGCACGCGTGTAGCTGCACGAGCAGCGCCGGACATCTTGGGCACGACGTGGGTAGGCACAGCGCACGGCCTATCCAATCGTGGTGGGTCATGGCGGCGGCTTTGAGCAGGGGCACCGAGCAAGGAATCGAGCGGGGAAGATGTGAGAAGGGCCACAAGATTTCCGTGACGATGACACGCAGGTCGAGTAGGTCGAGTGCTAGCTTCGGGCGGCGAATTTTGAGCGGAAGATCGGCGACCGTGGTGGAGGTCGAGGTCCCGGCGTCGTCTCACGCAGACCCAGGCCCGATTCGCGCGCAAGAGCGGAGGAGAGGCACTGAAGGAGCTCATGGACATGCTCGTCTTGATCGACGATCTGGACTCCGCCATCTGCGGCTAGCAACGGCGTCCTCAGCAGAGCTCTAAGGTGCTCTCATGCGAACTTTGAGCAATGCGCTATAGGGCAGGAGGAGACTTGGTGAGTGGGCGAATTAACCAGAGATCACCAAGAACACGACATGCTCTCTGGATTGTTGGAGAGCACGACGGAGGCGTCGGCTCGACAATAGCTCTTGGCGGCGGCGTTATGCCGAGCAGTGTCCTCCCGTCCATGGCGTCGCCAGACACCGCCTTCCGCCTCGGCCCATGCCCTCCACCAGGCCACCGAGCCTTTACCCGCTCCTCACACGCAGACCACGCCGCCCCACGCCGGCGACGGCGACCGGCAGAGCCGCCAAGTCTCGCCCTGACCAGGTGTAGGCCGGTGTTGACCGTGACAGTGGGTCCCATGGCCCACATGTCAGTGAGAGAGAGGGGGTTGTGTGAGAAAAAATATTTTTTATTTTGATTGGGTCCATCGTAAGTGAGAGAAAGTGTGTGAGAGAGAGTTTTTTCTTTTTTAACTCTAGAGTAGGTCCCATATGTAAGTGAGAGAGAGAGTTTTGTTTTTACTATGCGGTAGGTCCCACGCGTAAGTGACATGGGCGCAGAAGGGCAAATATGTCCAGAAAACATCTAACAGACGGTCAAAGCCCTTTGACTGGACGGTAATGGCACGGAAGGACATTTCTATAAGGGTAACTAACGGCAGAGGGGCAAATTTGAGCATGCTTCGAAATTAGGGGCAAATCTGAGTAGGTGGTTCGAGTTAGGGATAGAAATGCAAATGGCCCTTCTTTAATTGGAAAAGCGGAACGTCCGCCCCCTCTCCCTCCTTATATACAGGGGAAACAGGGGCAGGTCGCCCACCTCGCCATTTGCTGTCCCATCTTGAAAACCACCGCCGCTCCCCCCTTCTCATCTAGTCTGAAGAGAGCAGCGCTCCGCCCCCGGCCTCCTCCACCACCTCCGCCATGGCTCCGAAAGCCGACAAGGGGAAGGGCGTGAAGTCGGCCGAGGCGTAGCGGCTCGCGGCGCTGCAAAAGGAGCGGGCCGTCTTCCCCCCTCAGCTCGACGCAAAGGAGCCGTGAGGGCTACTACCTCTTCGTCGACGGAGACGGAAGATCCGCAAGACGAAGGTACTCTCCGCCGCATCGAGTTGGGTCCGAGCGGGTACCCTTCTTCTTCGCTCTCCTTCTATTGCAGGCTCGCCCTTCTTCTCTGAATTCTTTGCGATATCATGAACACCCTACGGGCTTCGCCTCCTTGATTTCACCCCAATGTTGTCTTGACCATGGCAGTTTTCGCACACCTTTGCTAAAACTTGGTCGGAGTCCACCCAAACATAGCCCTCTTCCGCCACTTCTTCATGCCCAGCTGTTGAGAGAGGAGAGCCACTTGCAGGAGGGATTGCTTGGATCTCCGAGGATCGGCAAGAAAGAAGCCTATCTGGAAGGAGAGCTCCGCAGAAGTGGGAGGAGCGGAGAGCCGATTGGTGTTGGATCATAGAGGAGAACCCGCAGCCCTTCACTGCCTTGCCGCCAAACTCCCATAGTCTTGCAACGATTGGAGCAACTTGGCGCCGGAAGATGCTAGGTTGAAGATTGCTGTGACCCGGATCCTGCGCCTCGGGCTTGCCGGACTCACTTGTAGGCGCAGCTTGGCGCGGATTTTCTTCGCCACAGACGCTTCTTGCAGGAGAGGAGGAGACCTGCTTGGGAGTTCCAAAATGCGGCGGACATCATGAGGCTGCGCTTGGGCCTCAACCGGAATTTCACTTGCCTTGGAGTTGGATGCGATCTGCTGGAGCTGTTCAAGCACGGCGCCGATCACGCCGAGTGGTTTAGGTTGCCGAGGGAGTCGCCCCATTGTGCAACAACTCTTCGCCGACCGCATCCGCACCATGATGCCCTTGTGCGACTCACATGGGATCGCTCCAACTGGCAAGAGCTGCGACGACGGCGTCGTCGCGGCAATTCTTCGATAGCTTGGAAGAAGTGCCGATCCGCGCCGATGAGCGAAGTGGCTCACCAGCGACACCACCGATGCCGAGATGCGCGCGACGCCACCAAGCTGGAGGAGGCGGCAGCAGCTGCTGCCGCTGGTGAATTTGGATTTACTGTGGAAGAGGCAGAGGCAGCAGAGGCGGCAAGCCTTGCCGATCGAGAGGAGCTTGCCGTCGAGGAGGAGCACGCCGAGCCCGAAGTTGAGCCGAGCGAGTCTGCCGAGGGCGCCTCCTCCACACCTTCAAGTAGCTTGCCGCGAGCGGAGCCCACAACCCCACCAAGAAGGCGTCTCCGCAAGGCCGGGGAAGTGACGGGGCGGCAGATGGGCCAACAGCCGCAGCGCCGTGCGACACGCTCCACCGCGGCAAGCACTGTTGCCGCGGGAGCACCCCACACCGCTGCAACAACTGAGGCGGGATCTTCTCAGGCCACCGCCGCCACCCCCACCAAGCGGTCAAGGGAACCTACTCCTCCGCCCCTTCGCACCGGAGGCGAGCCGGAATTTGATCTCTCCGCGCTCAGCTCCGACGAGGAACAAGAAGAAGAAGAGTAAGCTTCTATGCTGTGTTTGTATTTCTTCAATTTGGTTGCTTTGTCTTGTATCTGATTTGCTTCATTCTGAACCCTTTCCTTTTCAGGACGTTGGTCCAGAGAGCGTTGAAGAGAGCCAAGACCCCGGTGGTTGTCATCGAAGACGATCCCCCTGTGGCAACAGGAGGCGCGTCTGAGTCCCCCTTGCCGGACCCGGCAATCCTTCCTCAAAGCAGCCCCCAGCACAGCCCCCAGCGTAAGTATATGGTTTATTTCTTACGGTTAGGTGTGCATGGGTGCTCCTTCTTTGCTGATATCTGACTTGTTCATTTGTGTAGGAGCAGAGCAGCCTCACCAGGAGTGCCCGGAAGCCGCTCCCGAAATTCCTTCTTCTTCGACTACGCCGCCAAGGGAGAATTCTCCGGCAAGGGAGCGCTCTCCGGCAAGGGAGACTTCTCCGCCAAGGGACATCACCAGTGATCCTCCGGTGGTCGAGACCATGGCTGCAGATCCCATTGTAGGTAATCCTCTTGCGTGACAATTCCCCCTGGGTTCTTTTTCTTCTATTCTTCTTTTCGAACATTTGCTTGACTGTTCTTTCTTTTTCTGATCGTCAGATCCATCTGCCGCAGAGCCGATGGAGACTGAGGTCGCCGGCGATGAGGACGCTGCGACAACATCGACGACGCCGCCACCATGGAGGAAGAGGCCGGCGCCGATGGGTCATGGCTGAGGAGGCCGCAAAGGCTGGCGAGGGTCAGCGATCGATTGACGACCCTAAGGTCGCAGGAGCACCAGCGCCACGCCGACCACGATCCCTCCGCCACCGATGCAGCGTTAGGGCTCGAAGAGCCCAGCCCGGCGCCTATCTCAAGGCCGGCGATGGCGCTTTCATCAAGCTCCCCAGGCGTTGATCTCGTGGCGCCGGTCAAGGGGAGACCTTTGACGAGGAGCTGCTCGCCTCCGGCTTGTCGCTGGTTGACGCGCCAAGCAGCAGCAGCGGAGAGTGCGAGGAGGAGCAGCTGTCGGAAGCTTCTTTGTCGCTCTACCGCGCCCGACAAGCCAAGTTGGAGTCCCGGAAGCACTTGTTGCAAGGGCGGAGCAGACATGGAGAAGCGCGCAGAAGAGCTCCGGGCGCCAACCAAGAAGCTCTCGGAACGTAGCAAGAGCGGAGCGGAGCGACTCAAGAGCGCATGGCGTTCATCCTTGAGAAGGCCGAGGTCGAGGAGCAAAGAACGGCTTCGCCGCCGAAAAGCTATCTGCAAGAAGAAGCGAGTTGGCGCAGCGAAGATCAACCTTGACAGCTATGAGGAAGAGCTTACGCGCCGAGCAATCAATTGGCGGAGCTCTCAAGGAAGCGAAGACGCTGCCGCAGCTGCCGAGGCCGCCAAGAAGGAGTTGGAAACGAAGGTGACGTAGCTGGAGGCCGACCTGTAAGAGCGGCGAGGAGCTTGCTCTTGCTGAAGCACGAGCGCGAGAAGGACGCCTACACTCTTGGAGAGTTGCAGGGCCGCCTCGCTGAAAGGATCAAAGAGCTCGATGCCGCCAAGGACTCTAAGGCAGATCTTGAGCTGAAGCTGACCACCACGATGCAGACGCTGGACGGCGCCAAGGAGCGGAGGTGGCCCTGATGAGACGATCAAGACCAACGAGGAGCTGGCGACGAGTGCCACGACCGCCTGAACACCTTCAGAGAGAACTGATGCATCGGACGGAGGGTCTTGTGGATACCGCCGCCATCGACAAGGAGCTGATGGAGCTGGGATGGTGGATCTTGGTACTCCTCCAACGAAGCGTCTCCAACCCAGCGCCAAGCTCAGCCTGTTCCTCAAGGGCGCAGGACGGCTCTCCGCCGACTCGGAAGAGATCCCGAAGCAGCTGGCCGAGGAATCGCGCCAGATCTGCGCAGGAGCTCTCCGAAGATGTTGATGAAGGTGGCCTTCCGGAATCAGGCCTCAATCTCAACGGCGCCCTCGATCCTTGCCGCCAGATGCCGATGTGGAGGCGCCAAAGCCCTTGTCGCACCCATTGTGGACAAGGTGGGCAAGATCAAGCGGGTTGATGGCGCACCGCGAGACTAGGCCACCAATTTTATCTTTCCTTGTCGCCGCTGATCATGTTTAGGAGAACAATTTATTAGATCTGCAACAAGCTATTTTTGTAATATAACTCTATCTTAGGCAATGATTGCAATGTTATTTTTTACTTGATTCAGTCCTTTGTATGTTTGTGCCCTCACGCTTTTAGGGAACTTGTCTGCTGGCACCTTTGTTGAAGGCTGAGAAAAGGAACGTCAAAGAGCTTCGCTGGCGGTGCCGCCTCCGACAAGCAACCTTGTCGCAATTGGTTGCAGCTCACTTAAGTTGTTGAGCGGACTCAAACATAGTAAGGGCTAAACTAGCTACGAGTTGGTTCCTCCGCCGCATGTGTTTTCCATACAAAGTACTATCGCTCGAGGAAGATAACTTGAAAATTTAAAACTGATTGCTCAAACTTTGGCAACTTAGCTTTTCCGTCGCTTGCTTCTCGGTAAGGCTTAAACTTCCTAGAGCGACGCTTGCGGCCCACACCATTATCTTCTCCTTCCCTGCCAACTTGTGGGCGGAGGGACCTTCCTTTCTTTGAGAAAGAGAAAATAAAGTTATGGAGCCTTGTGGCTCGTTATTGCTACCGGTGTGGATGCTGCACAAAATGTCGATAACACATGCAAAATGATGAAGAAAGCATGAAATTGACAAGTTGTGCGCAACACATGAGCTTTACTTATGCACGGGTCTGCGCTACCGGCTTTGTACAAAGGATTACATGCAACATCGGCAAGACTTGTATAAAGGTGGTTGCCGAACAGGTTCCGCAATCGCGCCCTCACGGGTAAAACTTACGAAGATGCTCAATGTTCCGTGAGTTGCTCACCGAATGCCATCTTCGGTCTCAAGGCAGGACAGCGCCGGAGCCTAGTGACTCGTTTCACCCGATAAGTGCCTTCCCACTTCAAGGCCAACTTGTTGGAATTCTTGGCGGATCGAACGCTACCAAGAACAAGGTCGCCTTCCTCGAGACTTCGCACTAACTTTGCGGCTATGGTAGCGGCGCAAGAAAGCTTGCTGGTAACGAGCAGCTCGACAAGAGCCTCAAGACGGTCCTCCTCAAGGAGCAGCGTCATCTTGTCGCAGCTGCTCTTGCTCAAGCTCATCATAAGCGAGTACTCGAGGTGACCCGTATACGAGTTCCGTGGGGAGAACTGCCTCTGCTCCATAGACTAGAGCGAAAGGTGTCTGGCCAGTGGCTCGATTTGGCGTCGTCCTGATCGACCAAAGAACCACCGGCAGCTCCTCAATCCAGTTTCTTCCGACTTGTGCAGCCCGTCGAAAGTTCTGGTCTTGAGCCGCGCAGCACTTCAGCATTTGCCCTCTCGCTTGACCGCTTTTCTCGGATGAGCAACAGAAGCAAAGCAGACCTTGGCGCCAAGATCTTGGACGTACTGCATGAAGGTGCGGCTCGTGAATTGTGTGCCGTTGTCGGTGATGATCCTGTTAGGAATTCCAAAACGGCAAACAATCGACCTGAAGAACTTGACCGCTGACTGTGCTGTCACCTTCCTCACTGCTTCCACTTCCGGCCACTTTGTGAACTTGTCGATTGCAACGAGAAGTACTCAAAGCCCCGACAGCTCGGGAAAGGGCCGAGGATGTCGAGCCCCGGATCAAAATGGCGGGATAAAGGGATCGTCCTGAGAGCTTGAGCTGGTTGGTGTATCTGTTTGGAATGGAACCGCACGCTTCACACTTGGTTACTTGTGCGGTTGCATCTCGAGGGCTGTCGGCCGAAGAAACCTTGCCGGAAAGCTTTGCGGCAAGTGCTCTTGCGCCAATGTGGTGACCACATATGCCTCCGTATCTCTGCCAACAGCTTCCATCCATCTTCCCGATGAATACACTTCAATTTCACACCGTTGAGTCTTCTTCGCGCATGCAGTGTGCTGTCGACAAACTGGTACATACTTGACCGCCGGCTACTCTTTCCGCTTCTTCTTGCTCTTCGGAAGTTCTCCTGTCTCAAGGAAATGGACAATCTCTCGTGCCCATGTTGGAGCTTATGGCTCGACAACAAGGACTAAAGGCACATCTGCTGCTGCGGAACATCCGCTTCACGGCAAGAACTCGCGGCTCGGCCGAGCTTGATGTTCCCCGCAAGCTTGCCGGAGCAAAACTTGTCGGGAGCGCCTCGCTTCAACGAAACAAACCTTAGGGCTTGTCGAGCAGATCGCCTCAAGATTTTTGGAGTTAATCTGGGATCTTTTGGCGGCGGCTTCGGAAGCTCGCCGAAAATAGTCACCGAGATCAACTTCCTCTTCTTGTTCTGTCCAGCTTGATGGCGTTACGATCGGTTGAGTCAGCTTGAGCACAAAATCCCTGGTTCCATTGTAACTTGAGGCGCGCGACTTTGACAAAGCCATCAGCAATATCATTCTCGAGCTCTTGGAACATGTTCCATTTGCGTGCCTTCAAAGTGTTCTTCTAGCTTTTTCCGGGTTTTAGGCCCCCCCGGTTTTTTTTTAACCTGGGGGGGGGGGCCCCCAAATTTCCCCCGGGGAAAAACCCCCTTTAAAAGGGCCGGGGGAAGGGAAGGGCCCCCCCCCCGGGGGGGGCACCCTTGGGGGACCCCTCCCCCCCCCCTTTGGGGGGTGCCCCCCCCCCAAAGGGGGGCCCCCGGGGGACGGAAATTTGGGGGGGGGGGCCCTTTTTGGGAATTTAAAAATTTTTTTTTCCCGTTTTTTTTTTAAAAAAGTTTTGGGGGGGGCCCAAAGGAAAAATTTTTTTTTTTTTTCCAATCCCCAAAATTTTTGGGGGGCCCCGGGGGGTTTTTGGGGGCCCCCTTTTCGGGCCCCGGTTTTTTCTGGGAAATTTCCCAAAAAAAATTTGGGGCCTTTTTGGTTTCCCCCCTTTCTCCCAAAGTTTTCCCAAAAAGGGGCCCCCGGGGGAAAAACCCCCCAAAGGGAACCCTTTCGGTTTCCGGGTTTCCCCCGGGGGCCCCCCCCCCCGCCCCCGGGGGGTTTTTTCCCCAATTGGCCATTTCCGGAAGGGCCCGGGCCCCCCCGGGGAAAACCCCTTTTCCCCCCCCCCTTTAAAAAAATTCCCCCTTTTACGGGCCCTTTGGGGGGGGGAAAATTTTTGAAAAGGGGTTTGGGGGTTTTGGGCCCGGGTTCAAAGGTCCCCTTCCCCCCCCCCCCGGAAAAATTCTTAAAAATCAAATTTAAAAAAAACCCACCCCCTTTTTGGTTTTTTTCCCCCCCCGGGGCCCCCCCGGCTGGGGGCCCCTTTGGGGGGGCCCCCTTTTTTTGGGGGGGGGGTTTTTTTTCCCCCGGAGGCCCCCCCCAATTTTCCCCCCTTTTTTGGGGGGGTTTTTTGGGGGCCCCCTTTCCTTTTCCCCCCCAGGGGGGGTTGGGTTTCCGCGAAATTCCCCAAAAATTGGAAAAGTTTTTTTTTTTTTCCGGGAACCCTTTTTTTTTGGGGCCCCTTTTTTCCCCCCCCTTTTTCCGGAAATTTTCCCCCTTTCAAAAGGCCCCCCGGCCCCCGGGGGTTTGGGTTTTCCCGGGTTTCCCTTGGGGGGGTTTTTCCCCTAATTTTGGGGGCCGGGGGGGTTTAGGGGGGGGGGGTTTTGGGGCCCCCCCCCAAAAAAAACCCCCCCCCGAGGGGGGTTCCCCCCTTTTTTTTTTTTTTTTGGGGGGAAAACCCCCCGGGGTTGGGGTTTGTTTTCCCCAAACCCCCCCCGGGGGGGGCCGGGGCCCCTTTTGGCCCCTTTCAAACCCTTGGGCCGGAAAAGGGAAATTGGGAAAACCCCGGGGCCCCAAGGGGCCCTTTCCCCCCCCCCCAAAAAAAAATTTTGGCCCAAACCCAAACCCGGGGAAAGGGCCTCCCCCCCCCGGGGGCCCCCCGCCAACCCTGTTTTCCCCCAAAAAAAACCCCCCTTTTTTGGGAATTTTGGGGGGGGGGGGGCCCCGGGGGGGGTTTCCCGGCGGAAATTTGGGCCTTGTCTCCTTGTCTTAAATACTTTGTTTTGAATGGCTCCAGAGGAACCACGGAGGACCTTGGCGGTCACAGCAGCAAGTTTTGCCGCTGGTGTCGCAGAATCGTCTGCGGCACGAAGTTCGGGATACTAGGGTACCCCTACCTAGTACACCGACAGAGCCCCGGCCGGGCCACACACAAGTGCCGAAGCGCTGCCGGCCAGGCCCAAAATAGTGCATGCACGCTGCCCAGATCACGCCAGAATCGGCTTCGACCCACCACGCCCCCATTTAACAGCACGCCCAACGTGGCGTCGGGAGAGATCGTGGGGTTTTTAATTGAAAAGCGGAACGCCCGCCTCTCTCTCCTCCTTATATTGGGGAAACAGGCAGGTCGCCCACCTCGCCATTTGCTGTCCCATCTTGAAAACCACCGCCGCCTCTTCTCCTCTAGTCTCAAGAGAGCAGCCCGCTTCATCGCCACCAACGCCATCAACGCCCGGCCTGGCCCACCACCTCCGCCATGGTTCAAAGCCGACAAGGGGAAGGGTGAAGTCGGCCGAGGCGCAGCAGCTCGTGGCGCCGCGAAGGAGCGGGTGGCTTCCCCTCAGCTCGACGCAGGAGCCGAGGGAGGGCTACTACCTTTTCCGGTCGACGAAGACGCCGGCGATCCACGCACGGTTACTCTCCGCCGCATCGAGTTGGGTCCAAGCGGTACCCCTTCTTCGCTTTCTATTGGTGGCTCGGCTCCGCTCTTCTCTCAATTCTTTTATGCATATCATGAACAATTTACGGGCTTCTCCTTGATTTCACCCTCAATGCTGTTCGACATGGCAGTTTTCGCACACCTTTGCGTAAAACTTTGTCGGAGTCCACCCAAACGTAGCCCTCTTCCGCCACTTCTTCATGCCCCGCTGAGAGAGGAGAGCCACTTATGGAGGTATTGCTTGATCTCCGTGATCGCAAGAAAGAAGCCTATCTCGAAGGAGAGCTCCGCAGCAAGTGGGAGGAGTGGAGAGCCGATTGGTGTTGGATCATAGAGGATAACCCGCAGTCTCTTCATCGCCCAATACCAAACTCCCATAGTGCGCTGCAACGATTGGAGCAACTTACGCCGGAGGATGCTAGGTTGAAGATTGTCGTGACTCCGGATCCTCGCGCCAGCTTGCCGGACTCATCAGAGGCGCAGCTTATGCTGGATTTCCGCCGCCAGACGCTTCTTTGCAGGAGAGAGGAGACCTTCTTGGGAGTTTCAAAATGCGGGACATCGCGAGGCTGCGCCTGGCCTCAACTGGAATTTCACCGCCTTGGAGTTGGATGCGATGTTGTCGAGCTGTTCAATCACGACGCCGATCACCCCGAGTGGTTTAGGTTGCCGAGCGGAGTCGCCCCATTGTGCAAAAACTTCGCCGACCGCATCCGCGCCATGATGCCCTTTGTGCGACTCACATGGATCGCTCCAACCTGGCAAGAGCTCGCGGACGACGTCAGGCGGCAATTCTTCGATAGCTTGAAGAAGTGCCGATCCGCCGATGGAGCGTGAAGTGGCTCACCCGCGACACCACCGACGCCGAGATGCAGCGACGCCACCAGGTCGAGGAGGCGGCGGAGCTGCACGCCGGGTGAATTTGGATTTACCGTGGAAGAGGCAAAGGCAGCAGAGGCGGTAAGCCTTGCCGACGAGAGGAGCTTGCCGCCGAGGAGGAGCAGGCCGAGCCCGGTTGAGCCGAGCGAAGTGGGCCGAGGGCGCCTCCACACCTTCAAGTAGCTTGCCGCGAGCGGAGCCCACAGCCCCACCAAGAAGGCGCTCCGCAAGGCTGGAAGTGACGGGCGGCAGACGAGCTAACAGCCAGCATTGCAGGCGACGCGCTTCCATCACAGTAAGCACTGCTAGCTGGAGCACCCCACACCGCTGCAAATAACCGAGGCGGATCTTCTCGTGCCACTGCCGCCACCCCCGCTTAAGCGGTCAAGGAACCTACCTCCGCTTCTTCGCACCGGAGGCGAGCCGAATTTGATCTTCCACGCCAGCTCCGACGAGGAAGAAGAAGAAGAGTAAGCTTTATGTTGTGTTTGTATTTCTTCAATTTGGTTGCTTTGTCTTGTATCTGATTTGCTTCATTCTGAACTCCTTTCCTTTTCAGGACGCTGGTCCAGAGAGCCAAGAGAGCTAAGACCCCTGTGGTTGTCATCAAGACGATCCCCTATGGCAACAGGAGGGCTGCCTCGAGACCCCTTGCCTGACCCGCAACCTTTCAAAGCAGCCCCAAAGACAGCCCCAACAGAAGTATATGGTTTATTTCTTACGGTTAGGTGTGCATGGGTGCTCCTTCTTTGCTGATATCCGACTTGTTGATTTGTGTAGGAGCAGAGCAGCTCACCAGAGTGCCCGGAAGCCGCCCCGAAATTCCTTCGCTTCGACCACGCCGCCAAGGGAGAATTCTCCGCAAGGAGCGCTTCGCAAGGGAGACTTCTCCGCCAAGGGACATCACCAAGGATCCTCCGTGGTCGAGACCATGGCTCGCATCCCATTGCAGGTAATCCTCTTTGCGACAATTCCCCGGTTCTTTTTCTTCGTTCTTCTTTTCAACATTTGCTTGACTGTTCTTTCTTTTCTCGATCGCCGATCCATCCGCCGCAGAGCCGATGGAGACCGAGGTCGCCATGGCGATGAGGACGCTGCAAGGCAACACCGACGACGCCGCCACCATGGAGGAAGAGGCCGCGCCGCCGGCGGGTCCGCCGCGCAGGAGGCCGCCAAGGCTGCCGCCGCAAAGGTCGGGCGAGGGTCTGGCGATCGATCGACGACTTCGAGGTCGCAGGAGCGCCAGCGCCACGCCAACCGCCGATCCTCCGCCACCGATGCAGCGCCAGTTCAAGAGCCCCAGCCCGCGCTTATCTCAAGGTCGGCGACGGCGTTTTCATCAAGCTCCCCGGGCGCCGATCTCCTGTGGCGCCGGTCGAAGGGGAGACCTTTGATGAGGAGCTGTCATTCGCTGGCTATCGCTGGTTGACGCGCCAAGCAGCAGCGGCGAAGTTCGAGGAGGAGCAGCTGCTGAACAAGCTGCTGCCGCCTATCGCTACCGATAAGCCAAGTTGGAGTCCCGGAAGCACTTGTCACAAGGGCGGAGCAGACATGGAGAAGCGCAGAAGAGCTCCGGGCGCCAACCAAGAAGCTCTCCGAACGTAGCGTAAGAGCGGAGCGACTTCGCTGAAGAGCGCATAACCTTCATCCTTGAGAAGGCTGAGGTCGAGGAACAGAACGGCTCGCCAGCCAAAAGCTATTCGCGAAGAAGGCGAAGTTGGCGAGCGGAAGATCAACCTTGACAGCTATGAGGAAGAGCTTACAAGGCGAGCAATCAATTGGCGGAGCTCTCAGCGAAGCGGCGACACCGCCGCAGCTGCCGAGGCCGCCAAGAAGGAGTTGGAAACGAATGTGACGCAGCTGGAGGCCGACTCCGTAAGAGCGGGCGAGGAGCTTGCTGCGCTGAAGCACGAAGCGAGAAGGACGCCTACACTCTTGGCGAGTTGCAGGGCCGTCTCGTTGAAAGGATCAAAGAGCTCGATGCCGCCAAGGACTCCAAGGCAGATCTTGAGTTGAAGCTGACCACCCTGATGCAAACGCTGGACGGCGCCAAGGAGCGGGAGGTGGCCCTGTTGGAGACGATCAAGACCAGCGAGGAGTTGCTGACGAGTACCACGACCGCCCAGAACACCTTCAGAGAGAACGTGATGCACTGGACGGAGGGTCTTGTGGATACTGCCGCCGCCATCGACAAGGATCCGATGGAGCTGGGATGGTGGATCTTGGTACCTCCGACAAGCTGCCTCCAACCCAGCGCCAAGCTCAGCCTATTCCTCAAGGGCGCAGGACGGCTTCCAATGACCTGTGAAGAGATCCCAAGCAGCTGGCCGAGGAATCGCTTAGATCTCGCGCAGAGCTCTCCGTGAAGGTGTTGATGAAGGTGGCCTCCGAATCCAGGCCTCAATCTCAACGGCGCCCTCAGATCCTTGCCGCCAGATGCCGATGTGGAGGCGCCAAAGCCCTTGTCGCACCCATTGTGGACAAGGTGGGCAAGATCAAGCGGGTTGATGGCGCACCGCAGAGACTAGGCCACCAATTTTATCTTTCCCTTGTCGCCGATCATGTTTAGGAGAACAATTTATTAGATCTGCAACAAGATATTTTTGTAATATAACTCTATCTTAGGCAATGATTGCAATGTTATTTCCTTTACTTGATTCAGTCCTTTGTATATTTGTGCCCTAGGCTTTTAGGGAACTTGTCGGCTGCGGCACCCTTGTCATGAAGCGCCGAAAGTGAACGTCAAGAATTTCGCCGGCGGTGTCAGCTCCCGACTAGCAACCTTGTCGCAACTGGTTGCAGCTCACTTAAGTTGTTGAGCGGACTCAAACAAAGTAAGGGCGCAAACTAGCTACGAGTTGGTTCCTCCGCAAGCATGTGTTTTCCATACAAATTACTATCGTTCGAGGAAGATAACTTGAAAATTTAAAAACTGATTGCTCAAACTTTGGCAACTTAGCTTTTCTGTCGTTTGCTTCTCGGTAAGGTGAAACTTCCTCGAGTGACGCTTGGTGGCCCACACCATTATCTTCTCCTTCTTGAAAAATGGCAAGGCGCTGCTCAGAGCACTCTAGAGATAAACCGCCGAGAGCAGCCACGCAACCGCCACGCCTTCAGACATCCTTGACGCGCTTTGGTGCTTCAATCTGCTCAATGGCCTTGATCTTGTCGGATTGGCTTCAATTCCCTCGCCGAGACACGAAGAACCCGAGAAGCTTGCCGAAGGAACTCCAAATATGCACTTCGGGTTGAGCTTGAGGTTGATCTTGCGCAGATTTGCAAAGGTCTCATCTAAATCTTGAACGAGAGTTGCCCTGTCCTTGCTTTTGACCACTATGTCATCCATGTAAGCTTCTACATTTCTCTGCATTTGCGGCTCAAAAGCCGCCATGGACTACTTGCAAACGCTGAACCAACATTCTTTAGCCCAAATGGCATCCGTGACAAAACAAGTATGTGCCACATGGGGTGATGAATGCGTTTTTCTTCATCCTCTTCGCCATGAAGATCTGATGATATCTCGAGTACGCATCAAGAAATGAAAGCAATCACATCCACCGTGGAGTCAATAACTGTCGATGCGCCGCAAGGGAAATGGGTCTTTGGGACAAGCTTTATTAACATCTCGTGAAGTCGATACAAAGTCTCCATTTCCCATTTGCCTTGCATACAACTACATGATTGGCCAACCACGAGGATGGAGCACCTCCGACAAGGCATGCTGCTTCCAATTTCTTGATTTCTTCTCGCAATGAATTCTTGGCGCCCACTTCCGCTTCCTCGACTTTTCGCTTGACGGCCGCCAAGATGAGGACAGATAGCCAGGTGGTGCTCAATTACTTTCGGGAACACTGGGATGTCGACGGTTGCCATGCAAACACGCCGACATTCGCCTGCAGGAAAGCAACGAGCGCCTTCCTATTTAGGGTCGAGAGTGGCATCGATGGTGAAGGTACCACCAAAGGCCGCCCTCTCTGGCGGCACCTTCTTGGTCTTCGTGAGCTGCCATCGCCTTTCTTGCACTTGCCGGTGGAGCTCGATGAAAGGCCCTCGACGGTAGCGCAGCACTCCGGGAGGTGCGCTTGCCGAGTGGGCATCGAGCTCTTGCCGGACAAAGTGGTCTTTCTTCCCCGGAGCTTCAGCGCAAGTGATTTGCTGTCACAGTTGCCTGCTGCCGCCGGTAAATCTTGTCGGCACAGATAAGAGCATCCTTCTTGTCGCCATGGACAGAAATGACACTTATTGGGCCGGGCATCTTGAGCAAGTTGTATGCGTAATGAGAGGCTGCCATGAACTTGGCGAGCGCTGGACGGCCAAGTATCCCATTGTAAGGCAATGGAAAATCAGCAACGTCGAACGTGACCCTCTCAGCCATGAAGTTTAGCTCGCTGCCAAATGTTACCGCAACGTGATCTTCCCTTCGCTTGCTCCTTCCCGGTTGATTCCTTGAAAGTGCCGCCTCTTCGAGCTCGCCGTCAGGATCTGAAGTTTCGGAGCACCGCGAGGAGATCAGGTTTGCCGCCCCGCCACAACTAACATCTTGGTGACTTTGAGATTGCGGATAGTTGGTGAGACCAACATCGGCAAGCACCGACCGCAGTTATGCGATCGTGGTGGTCTCAATATCAAAGATGATAGGCGGCCGACCATTTCGAGGCTTTGCGGACTTACGGATGGTTCCGCTGCATTAACTTCCCGCATCCATTGCTTGAGTTGGCGGTGAAGTATGCGCAGAAGCACCGCCACAACGCAGAGGACCTCTCGGGCTTTCTCAAACTCCTGCCATCCGGCCTCGCTGCCTTCCATATCTTCATCGCTGCCGCCATCTTCATCCTTGTCGCAGCCGCTGGGAGGTCTGTCTCCTTGCCGCTGCTTGGCCTTGCCGCAAGGCCCTCCCCGACCGGCCGCTTGCTAACTCCCCAAAGACCTTCCTGGCCTTTCCTTGTCGCGACGCCGACTCAGCCTTCGTTGTTCAACAAGCTGCTCGACCTTCTGCAGCTCGAGGTCGTGGCCCTTGGTACGGTGGATCTTGCAAGATCGTTTGTTGAGCTGTCCCGCTTTGTCGGCGGTCGCCATACCGGGCGGTCGGTGTCAGCGGTAACCTCCTTGACGGAGCCACCAACTTTGGCTTTCTTTGACGGCACCACCGCTGCCGGACTGCTCGGCTAACCAGCACCTCTTTGCCTTTCTTCTTCTCGTTGTTCCGTCAGCCGCTCTTCTTCGCCGGGCGGTCTCCTCACTACCGCATCCTGCTTCTGATTCTCTCCGGAGTCTCCTCCTTCCTCCGCACGACGCACACTTGTCGGCTAGGGCATACAGCTCATCGACGCCCTTGACTTTGCACATCGCCATCTCCTCTCATCCCGCGGTTCCAAGACGTTTCGATGAAACGCGCCGATCACCAAGGGCTGGGTGGACATCCGGATGTTGTAGTGCACACGGCTGAATCTCCGAATGAACTTGGCGCAGGACTCTCCTTCCTTCCGGGCGTAGCAGTGAAGGTCGCTTCTTGGCCATGAGGCTTGTGGTCACCAGAAGGCACCGACAAATTGATGGCATAGATCTGCCCAAGAGGATATGGAGCTGTCCGCAAGTGCATGAGCCAAGATCTCGACATTGGGCTTGAGTACCAGCGGAAGTAGTTGGCGAGATCTTGTCGCCTCGCCCCCGCAGCTTGCACCGCTGATGGTGTAGATGCCGAGGAACTCCGACGGATGCGCCCCGCCATCGTATTTCTCCGCACGCCCTGCTTGAAATTCTTCTTGCCGGGCCATCGACTTGCCGCAGCTCACGAAAGTGAACGCAGGGCAACTCTACCGCACGGCAAGTCGCTTTGTTCTCGGGCGCATGCATATCGACAGAGGGCCCAGCGCTGGCTGGTCGACCGACGTCCGCGCTTTTCTTCGGGCGCTGGCGCAGTTCGCTGCCTTCTTGTTGCCGTTTGAAGAACTTGGCGCTGATCACGGCGAAGCTCAGGATCTGGCGACGCTGTGGAGTCGCCGCCGAGGTGGATCCGGACGAGTTGGTGATCTTGGCCTTCGGGTGGGGAGTGCATGGTGGTTGCACCTCACAGGTTTCGCCGCCACCGCTCGCAGGCTTTGTCGCCTTGCCGTGGCAGCGACGTAGTTGGTTGCCGCGAGCGCCGCCGCTGGCAAAGCCGGCGAGACTCGATGGTGGCCTCCATTCGCCGAATTTTGTCGGCTGTTGGAGGGTAGTCTAGAAGGGCTTGAGCTTCGCCAAGGCTTCCGCCGGAGTGGTGGGTGGCAGTGGTGAACGCGCGAGAGCGGATATGCTCGACTTCTAACTATGTTAGAATGAGCAGCATCCCGCCCAGCAACCGCATTTCGCCAAGGCCAAAGATGTCGGGCGGCACGCTGGACTTGAGGGCCTCGGATCTCCAGCTTGGCTTTGATCCAACGAGAGCGATGGTACTATGAATACCATGACGCTGTCGGTCCCGGCCCCGAGATGGGCGTGGCGCGGTACGACGCCGAGGTCTGCACGGCCTTGTCCTTGACTTGGCAACGCCATGAGCTCCTCGCCGACGCCTGTTTCTTCCGCCGGCGTTTTCCCGCCACCGTTTGTTCGTGGTGGCGGAATCGACGGACGGGCTCACGCTGCCGCCAAGCCTTCTTCTTCGTGGCATGTTGATGAAGATGATGGAGATGCTGCTCATGTGAACGCCGGATCAGGTTCACACAGCCTCGACGCTTCTACCGGGCGCGCCAAAGATGTCGTGGAAGGATCGTGAACTCACTTAACACCTATGGGACCGGGCGGACCGAGTCCCTTACGGTTCGGGTGGGGGCGGAGATTGCATCAAGAGCAGATCGAGGCTAAACACACGAAGCAGTTTACCCAGCAGCTTCGAGCTCTCCGGAGAGATAATACTCCTACTGCTGCTTGTTTGATTATGTTGTGTTCTTGCTAGGGAGCAATGTGAGCTACAAGACCTAGCGTGTGTGTGTAGTTTCGAATGAGTTGAATCGAACCAGCCGAACCCCCTCCACGTTATGCATGGGCCTTTTATAGGCTCAAGGGGTCACCAATCGGTGGCAACGTAGACAAGGGCAAAACGGAAAATGAGTTGCGGTTGGTACAGCTACTTTGTACAAGTGTATTCTACCTAGCTCGACGGCAAGGGACAAAAGCATTAAATGCCCGCCCATGTCGCTTAAACAGGCAGAAAGGGACTGCTGGGGCGCCACCGCTGCCACGATGGCATTCCTGCTGCCGCCGCTATCGCTGCTTTCTCCGCCGGCTGCACAGATTTTCTGACACGCCGCTACCGAATGGTCCCATGGCTACACGCTGGTGGATGAGCTGGAGCGAGATGAAGAGAGTTGTCGTGCCGCTGCAAGCGCCTTTGCCGCTGCTGAACTTGTCGCGCTCGGAAGCTTGTCGCCATCGAGCCTTCCCGCAAGCTCCTCTTGCCGGGTCTTGTCTTCGCGCCTTTGAGTGGCCTTTCCGGCAAGCCTCTTGCCGGGCCTTGTCTCTTGGCTTAAATACTTTGTTTTTGAATGGCTCCAGAGGAACCATGGAGGACCTTGGCGGTCACTGTGCAAGCCTTGCCGCTGGTGTCAGAATCGTCTGCGGCACGAAGTTCGGGATACTAGGGTACCCCTACTCTAGTACACCGACAACTTCCATGACAATAAATCGCAAGGCCACAGGCGCGTATGCTTTCCAAGGGTGACCGACACGCGGCATCCACTATAACGGAACGCCGTTAAGCTATCGGGTCGGGTTTTGGATCCGATAACCCGTTAACAGCCCTCGACCAATGGGGATTTTCCACGGTAAAATCATGATTGGCTGGAGGAAACACGGTCGGCTCATCACCGAGACAGATGTCATCCACTCATTGGATGTAAGGTGCCTATGATACGCCGACAGTGGCACGCCCAACAGAGGCCCATTGCTATGAGAAGGCCGGACCGTTTGACTTGGTCAAAAGGTGGCGGGCTGGCCAATGGAAAGCATGTTAACGGCCTGCTCAAGATATAGACCATTTACAACCCACTAACCCAAAGCCCGTTACACCTTATTCAATTAGGCCCAAGAGCATCATCCGGCCATCTTCTAGCCTGCTTTTCACTTCTCGCCCATGTATGGCCCATGACGCCTTTCGCCCATATGAGGCCCTATGTAACTCTTGGCCTATCAACGCCTGGTGAAACAGCCCGTAATGAACAAAGGTATCACTTACACCCATTAACGGCCCGTGGTGAAATCGCCCAGATAGAACAAAGGTATCACTTTATAACCATTAACGACCTGTTATTCCATTGGGCCGCTTCAGCCCATGTTATCTTTCGCCTTCTCAAAGCCCATTTATTCTGGGCTCATTTCCAAGATTCGCTTACTTACGGCCCACATCGCTATTTTCACTTATGGGCCAAATTCAGCCCGTGGTTACAACCAGCCCGCTTGTGGTCCGTTACATACGCTATGCAATGCTTACAGCGCCATCAACACGGCCTATTAACGATGGCCCGTTATGGTCGGCCCATGGACGGACGATTCCAACTCTAGCCCGCTTACTTACCGTAATGCGGTCTGCTTGGCCCATGTTTGGCTAATCGATCATACGGCCCGTGATAAGGCCCATTGATGATATGGCTCAGAGAAGGCCCATTGTTTCTACGGCCCGTAGAAGGCCCAATGTTTCTAAGGCCCATAGAAGGCCCATCGCTTTATGGCCCGTGAGGCCCAAGGTCACTATCTGGTATGCTTATTGTGGCCTAGTTTTAAAAATAGGTTATTGCAGCCACTAGCAAACCAAGGAAAAGAACTGCACCGACTACAAGCAAACAAATAAACAAGACAACAAGGAAATAAATAAGCAAGCAACTTACACTAGGCTATCACGGCTATTATTACATATTACATCCACGGGCATCAAAGTTCGCCACCAAGGCAAATATAGGGAAAACAACACATATAAACGCCAAAGAAAACAAGTCCAGAATCGAAACCACTTCAAGAGCTCAAGAAACAATATCCTGGTACCCATAATGTCGGCAAGATGCTTAGCAAGCTTATTAACTTTCTCTTGTTTGGCGCTTAAGTCCTCCAATAGCTTGTCGTTGCACCGTAAAGTATGCATCTGAATTCTCAGGACTTCTCACCCTTCGGCTTCCTCTCGATAACATCCGATCGATGTCTTTCAACTTGAAGTTGAGACTCAAGAAGTCGAACTGATTCAGCAACGAGTTCAAGAGTGGTGCCAAGAATGGTAGCCAAGAACTCTAACACTACATCAAGACAGACTTTGGGGTTGTCTCAGTGTCTTCAATATAGTTTTTATCAGCTTTCTTGGAGACCAACAGGATGTCTCACTATCTTGAACCTTATCTGCATTACTTCCTTTACCATTGCATAACATGGTACTCTTCTCCAATATTTTATCCGCTCTAAAAGAGAAACAAACAAACACATCTCAGGTTTACAATGTAGTATATGAAACTCATTTTGGTAAACCAGTTCAAGAGTAAGGTGGACAGGATAAAAGCATGAAACAAACATATATCTATGTAGTATGGTCATCAGATGGTCTATATCATTCTAGTTTATGTTGCCAAATCAAGATAGATACAGTTCAATCATATCTATTTAAGACAAAGCAGATAGATGTAATATAAGTGTGGGAAACTACACAAGAATAACAACACTTGTAATGTGCATGGCATGAGAACATAACTGCTTATTCAATTGAAACTGAAATCAACATAGAGCAAGTTACAACAACAAACAGCCAAACACGTTGAAGAAACATGTTTAAAACATACTGTTGCACCATTGGAGTTTCAATTGCATCCTTCAAATTTGAAATTGGTTGGTATCAAGAATACAAAGGATGCAAGAGCAAAGTAGTATGAACCATAGCTACGAACCTGACCCGAGAACAATTCTTCTTCGCTTTTGTGCTGACTTCGGTTCGGAGTGGTGGTCCTCGTGATTTGGGCATCGCAGTTGCCTTACTAACTGCTCGTGTTTGGGTGCTCTGTGGTGGAGACGGTGCTGTGTCAACGGAACCGGGTGTCTATCTCTGGGTTGGGGTTAGAAGGTGTAGCTGGTTCTTTGTCCAACTGGGTAGGGGTACAATCTGCATGAGTGTGGGTTATGTGTGGTGGGGCTGGTTCTTGGGCAAGTACAACCGTGGTTCTATCTGCAGATCGACAGTAGCACGATCTTTTTCAAGACCGTGTTTTACTCCCACAGATACGCCATCACTCCCTCCAATTGAAATGGCTGATAAACAAGAAAAGTAATTGAATGTACATACATTGTAAGATAGACAGATGCAATGGATAGTAGGGAAGAAAACAGGCATGAAATAATTCACATTTATGTTGTCTAAGCAAATGTAATAGCAGTGACATAATTTCACATATATGATGGCTAATTAAACAGGATAGCATGACACAATTTCACATGTATGATGGCTAACTAAACATGATAGAATGACATACTTCAAAATATGATGACTATGTAAACAGGATGACATGATATAACTATACGATGTGTCTATTAAAGTGGTTGGCATGCCATAAATCACAAACATGTCGTCGATGGAAACATGATGGCATGATATAATTCATGGATAGAATGACTAAAATATGATGACTATGTAAACAGGATGAGATGATATAACTATATTATGTCTTTAGAAAATGGGTTGGCATGCCATAATTCAGATACATGATGTCTGTGTAAACATCATGGCATGACATAATTCAAATATATGATTTATATACTAAGGAAATGAGCAGAGGGCAATCGCATATATGATGTGTCAACTAAGGAGATGGCATTCAATATTGTGTATATGATGTAAAAACTAAGCATTGCAATACAACATATGCATTATATGAGTAATATAACCCTGCCAAGTTTGAGCATACACCTCTGTGGGGATAATAGGACTGGTCATCTCGCCTCAATCCTCCTCTCAAGAGCTATCTCAGAATCAGCAAGATATCTGCTTCAGCAGTAGCATTGTCCGCTCAAGACCTTGTTTTCACTCCAGATTTCTCCATCACCAATTCAAATGGCTGATGCATAGGAAGAGCAGTTGAATATACAAACATTGTCGACAAAAGCAATGAGAAATACAAAAAAGGACGGCATGATATAATTCACATATATGACGCTTGCCTAAACAGCATGGCATTGCATAATTCACATACATAATGCCTTGCAACAAGATAACATTGCATAATTCATATATATAATGTCTTGCAACAAGATGGCATTGCATAATTCACATATATGGTAATTAGACACTAAACAGGTGGCATTCACACAAAGCATGTCTAAACTAAGCAAATGACATAGCAATGCAAGATACCATACACACGATATGAGCAACATAACCCGCCAAGTTAGGGCATGCACCTGGGGAGGGGGATATGATGGTCATCTGTCTCTCAATCCTCCTCCGAGGAGCTATCGGTAACCAAGAAGACATGCGCTTCACGATAGCATTGTCTCGCTCAAGACCTTGTTTCCACTCCAGATTTTTCCATGACCGTGTCGAATGGCTGATGCACAGAAGAGTAATTGAATGTACTAAAATTGTTGACAAATTTAACATGTAATAAAAAATGATGGCATGATATAATTCACATATAAGATGATGGCTAACCAGGTGGCATTGCAAAATTCACATATATGATGCCTGGCTAGACAAGATGGCATTGCATGATTCACATATACGATAAAGAAACTAAACAGATGGCATTGACACAAAGCATGTCTAAACTAAGGTGATGACATCTTTAATGTATACAGAAGCAATGCAAGGCACCATATGCATGATATTACCAACATCAAGATGCCAAGTTAGAGCGAAGACCTCATGGGGTAAATAGGAGTGGTCTTCTCCTTCAATCCCCCGTAACAGTTATCTTCCTCTTGATTACGATCCAAATGGGTGGAGGGGGCTGCCTTTGCGCCCACCATGGAACGACGCTCTGCATGAAATTTTATTGCCACGCAAGGCTCGCTCTTTTGCTCTACATGATCAGTTCCATTGTGTACAATAACTGGCATGCATAGGAATAAAACATAGTGAGATTATGTAAGGAGTGCATGCACAAATCCAGAGTGATGGTAGCAAACTGTGGATAGACCCAAAACCAATGATAGCAGTGCAGATAATAGCTTTAGTTAAAAATACAGATAATGGCTCCTTTAATGTTTGTTTGCACCCAACATGAAACTCATAGTAGACACCGGAGATTAACCAGATAGTAG
This sequence comes from Aegilops longissima, assembly GCA_021605205.1. Classification (NCBI taxonomy): domain Eukaryota; kingdom Viridiplantae; phylum Streptophyta; class Magnoliopsida; order Poales; family Poaceae; genus Aegilops; species Aegilops longissima. The sequence continues at coordinate 456,245,017 of CM038681.1, read as the reverse complement.
ATGATAGTATCGATTGCTGCCCCAATATGTACCCCACAACCATTTAAAAACTCAAGTTTCAGATTAGTTTGGACCTGACTCGAGTCTAATAGGTGAACACGACGATAATGTAGCATGTCATCATATTGCGATGCATAACGAAGAAGGCACGAAGAGTGCGACCTCTCTTGCGGACCCGTAGTCCTCAAGGTCATCCGCTCGCTTGATGATGGTAATGCAGTTGTCGAGTGCCTGCCGGCGGGAAGAAGATCCGAGGCGCGAAAGACAGTCCGAGAGCGGATCCTCTGTGGTGAACCTTCCGTCGTTGGAGCAGCTGAGCTGGGTGGAACACAACACAGAGGAGCAGGACAAACCACACAAGGTTTTTGACACATATCTGAATAAAAGTAATTGAGTAAGGGCTTGTTTGAATTTGAGGATTCTAACAATGCAGGATAGGAAATAGACAGGAATAGGATAGGAATGCACGTGCAAAACAGAGAATTTAAAAACACAGGATTTCTGCCAATCTGGGTGTTTGATTCACAACAATTGAAGATCACAGGATGCAAAAAAGCATGGTGAGATTAAGTCAAACCACAAGAAAATGTACGGTTATAATGCTATTATGCTACTATCTCTTAGTCTTGTGCTTGATGAATAGGAATATGAAAAGGAGGAGAAGTGGAAATTAGAATTCCTACGGTTTTTCTTTCAAGGAGACACTAAAGGAACAAATCCTACAGTTTTCCTTTGCTCCATTCCTTTGCACCAAATTCATGAAAAGTAGTACCATAGGAAACTTTCCAATTCCTATGTTTTTCATTCACTTTTCCTTTCAAGCATCGGCGATTCTAGTAGGCAGGCTTGAGCAAGGAAAATCCTACACTAAAAAATGTTTTTGTGCTACTTCTATTACTTTGGACCCAGGCCAACGCCATACTAGCTCAACTCCTGTGCCCATCGACAAATGCACAGCTCAAACGCTACAGAGATAAATAATGATGGCATTCAAGAGAGTCCATCACGGATAGCTGTTGCCCGGTACCTCACCGCTTGTCATATAGTAGGATAAAATAATCGATTTCCGTTACTACGAAAGTGCTCAGTGGACAATATATATAACATGTAGAGTAAAAAGAGATGCAACAAGTGTACAACCTCTTTGGCGGCCATTTCGATCTCAGCGTGATTGGGTTGGTCGGTGAGGATGCTCCGCTGACTTTGCTGTCGGAGGAGGGAAGAAGATCTTAGGCGCCCGGAGATGGAGCCCGAGGTACGCTCCACTGTGATGGAGGGTTTCGCGCTGGAGCAGCTCCGTGAGTTGGACGACGCCGAGGTGAAGCAGACAAGAGAGACAACGAACAACGTTAACCTGAGTGGAATTCTAATAGCATCTCCAATACATGACGTAAAATACATAACCACAAAGTGCTAGATGTAAAATACATCAACCGCTCATCTCTGAACTTAATCATTTAAACTGAACTTAATCTGCCAAACTGAATTTTGCTGTCGAAACCGAACGCACTAGCAAGGTGAGGCTACACGTCGGTCGATCGACTTTTTTCATCTCTCGTCAGTCGATTTTGCAGCCGTTGGATACGAAATCAAGGGCTTGCGGTTCATCTTCAACCTCCACCTCGAGCCGCCCACCACCATCGCCAAACAGAGCTCTCGCCACCAGGTCGGCGGGGCGCCACTACCGCCAAAAACACTCCCCACCGCCGCTCGCCATCCTCTAGGCCCCCTGCCGAAGCTTTTTCTCCGGCGATCCCCACGCCACCGCTTCGCTAACGCGCCACCACCGGCCACCACCCCCATCCTGAACCCTAAGATAGATAGTGGGTACCTCTCCATGAGCCCCCTCCCCGCGCGGCTGGTTCTTCCTTCACCTCGCGAGCCCTCCACCTCTGAAAATCGATCGACCCAAAAGTCGATTCAGTCGATCAAGTGTAGCAATCGAGCAGCATCGCAAGCAAGAGCAAGAGCGAGAGCAGCAGCGAGCAAGAGCAATAGCAAGAGCAGACAGGTAGGGGACCGAGAGAAGAGCAGAGCAGCAGCGAAGCGAGAGCTAAAGCAGCAGCAGCTCCTATCGATGTGGACGCCGCCGCCGAGGGAGCGACGCCGGAGGAAGTGGTCGGTGACGCTGTGGATGGAGCTGCACGTGTCGGTTTCGGGACCGAGCGCCGCAGCACCGTGAGATCGAATCAAGAAGAAAATGCGGCGATTAGTGTACAACCTCTTTGGTGGCGCTGATTAGGCCGCAGCTTCATCCGAGGAAACGGTGATGATGATGCTCTTCCGGTGGTGCAGGTGAAGACGGCGGTGTGGGAATGGAGGTGGCGCAAAGACGAGGGGAACATCGGCAGCTCCTTGGAGGTGGAGGACGGGTGGCTGAACCGCGGACGATGAGATCGACGACGGATCCTCATCCGTATGGTGGATGAGGGACGCCGAGGTGTTGTTGTGGACGACGCCGTCGGGGAAGAGGCTCCGCTGGGTGGTGGACGGAGCAGGGTGTGGGGTTTTGTCGGGTTTTGCGGCCTCGTGTATTTAATGGGTGGGCGGATGGGATGGCAGTGGGGAACCATGGCTTAGAGACGCGCTTGTCCGAAATGTGGGTAGTATAAAAGTACCCCCACCGATTTGAGGCGGTTCTTCGGTTCAGGGGTACCACGGGCATTTCACGGTCGGGATTTCACAGAGGAGGGAGTTTTTTTGCTGTTGTAATTTCGAATAGCAAGGCGCGGGTTGAGATGGAGGGAGTTGTTTGAGCACAACGAGACAAAGATATATCTTAAATATTTCGGCTAACAACAAAAGGGTTGAAGAGGCGGAGTTTCAGCAGACTTGACAGACAGAGACGCTTAGCTTGAATTTTCGCATAACAAGGCGCCGCTTGAAATTTCGGAAGAACAAGCTTAACGTGTACCCAAAAAAACAATTTGCACCTCAACACGCACAACACACACACAAACACCATTTAGACTAGAGTAAGGTACACGGCATTGCATGCATGAGATTTGGCAACCAAATTATGAATAAATACCACATTATAGCATGCAAGCTTTGAGTCATATATGCATGATGTAGATGTTCGCTTAATTTTATAGTTCATTTCATTCAAAATCATCTAGTTTTTATAAGAAAGCTAATCTATTTTAAGATTCATGGAATTTTGCGTTGTAAGACATAAAAAGTAAAACAAATAATGGCAAATCATGTAGAAAAATAAGAAGTGCTTGTGTTTTGATGTTTGTGCATTATGCTTAAGTTCAACCATGGAGTCTTCTAGATTATACATGTGGCAAAATCTGGTAGAATCTAGATGATATCCAACGACCAATAATGCTCAAATTTGCCATCTTTGGACCATCGGATTCGCCTCATCCAACGACCATATTTCAAAGTTAAAGTTACCCGCACACAATATAAAATAATATAATATAATATAATATATATATATATATATATATATATATATATATATATATATAGGGGTATAGATATAGATATGTGATGCGAAGCCGCCCATCATCTCCAATTAGAATAGTGTGTCCATGCACGGATGCGACGTGGGCTAATGATGTCTGCCATCGGTATCTCAAATTCAAATTAGTCTGACCTTGTTCAATGTATATACATTACAACATGCTCATTTCCAAACCACACCGCACAGATCTCCGTTATATTCACGCATGCATGGGTTTCAAACATCAGGATGTCTTATTCAAATATTTGAATTCAACTTTACATTGATTATGACCTCACCTATTCTTTTACACCCACACATTAGTCTTCTCTGTATAATTGTACCACTAACTTTCTCTCGTGCATGCATGCACACACACTACCAGTCGGCATTATCCATCGCACGCATGCAATCTTTTTCTTAAGGTCAGTCTCCCATGAAGGCACACACCCACACACATCCCCTCTCCATCATATCGGCATTCTTTATCTCTCACGCTGCATGCTAACGATCGATGTTCCTCTATGTATGTGTGTATATAGCTAGGTCTTTCATAGTTTTCCACACAAACCGATCAATCGATATATCCAGTGAGGTCTCACCTCTTTCCCACGCCCACATCGATCAATCTATACCTCTCTATATAGGATTAACATATATAGCTAATACCCACATTAATTATATATCCAACGCCCCTCTCATCATCCATGCCTTCCGCTTCATCTCTCGACGCAGCATAATGATGAAGACAAAGGTAAGGTCCCCGCCCCTAACATCACTATATATCGAGGCTAATATGAATGTGATCATTAGACAATTGCTGATAAAAAGGTTTAATTTCATGAATTGACCCTCCTCGAAGGATTAGCAATGCTTGGCCCCTAGCTCATTTATTTTTCATGGCTCGCCATCAGGCAATCACAAGCACGTGTTCGCCTCTCTCTAAATATCGATCTCGACTTGTGCATTCCTTCATAGTCTCCTCCACTCGCCCTCGCACCATCTTCTAGCCCCCACCGGATTTTGCCACATGTACAATCTAGCAGACTCCATGGTTGAACTTAAGCATAATGCACAAACCTCAAAACAACAAAGTGGTTCTCTTTTGTTCTAGAATCTTCCGTATCATAACTGCCCAAACTTTTTTTCTAGTTGAATTGCCATTATTTGTTTTTACTTTATGCTTTACAACGCACAATTCCATGAATCATAAAATAGATTAAGGGCTTCTTTGATTCAAAGGATTCTCAAAGGAATTTTGGAGGATTCTAATCATTAGGAATTTTTCCTATCTTGGTTGTTTGATTCAGAGGATTGTAAACCATAGGAATTTTTTCATATGATTCATTTGCACTAGATTTCATAGGAAACATCCCATCCACTCAAACCTCTTTGAAAGAATTCTGCTTTTTCCATGCACAATCAAACACACGCATAATCCTCAGAGGATTCAAGACGACATTCCACTATAATCCCATGTTTTTCCTTTTCCCGCATTCTTAGCTTTTTTATAAAACTAAGAGGGTGCTTGGATCCAAGGGACTTATTTTAGTTTGACTAAAAATAGTCTCTTTAAGAGACTAAAGTTCCAAGCACCCCGACTAAAGAGGGCTAAACTAGTCTTGAGACTAAAAAATTTAGTCCTGGGGTACCCCTACTAAAATGTGGATTAGTCTCTCTCTCCTCATTTAACTCCTCTCTTTAACACAAAGTAGTTCTGGATTGGAGGGTTTGGAGGATAATAAATGCTCATTAACTTGATTTTAGTCTCCTTAGTATTTGGATCCAAGCATGGATGAGGCTAGCATGTTTTAGTCTCACTACTTTTAGTCATGGGACTAAAACGATCCAAGCACCCTCTAATTGATTTCGAATGAGATGAACTATAAGAATTAAACGAAGGGCTACATCGTGCATATATGACTCAGAGCTTAGATGCTATAGTGTGGTATTTATTCATAATTTGTTGTAAATCTGATGCGCAATGCACGGTACCTTACTAGTACTTCGAGTATGTGCAAAACACGAAATTAGAATACCAATGGCACGCCACACGTTGTCTCTCTTACAGTTCATGAAGCCACGTGGCACATGTGGAGGCGTTGTCGCACCTCCTTGCGTGGATTGATCACAGTGACGGCTGCTGGTTCCGTAAGAATGTACTGTCCTCCTCGAGCTACATCGGGCTACATGCACAAAGCAAAGATGTGCACGACGCCACGCACGCACTCTTCTCTCGCACGCACACGCGGGTACACGGGCGGACGCAATTTTGTACCAAGATCCACCCCATGTGATAATTTGACGCGGTAAAGTCGTTTCACTTCATTGATGGTCAATTAAAACAGGGCATGCAAATTGATTGGACGTGAGGGCGAAGAAAGACATTATTACTCCACCACGCTGCATGCAGTAGTTAAATCGGGTTGCTAAGTAGTACTTCCATTGGTCTCCTTCAGATTTTGTGCCAATTTTGACAAGAATATAATATTTACGATTTGAGCAGTGTAGTACTTGAAATTTATGTTCCGCTAAACTCATCGGGAGCCGCTTCGGCCTCAAACCAAAACCATCAATTAATCTTTACCTTGTTCCCATCACATTCGAAAGCCTGCTCACACCTACTAGTACGCACTCAAACCTGAACGTGTCCCCACTATGCAGGTATTAGTACTAGTGCTAGTACTTAGGTTATAAAAAGGGGAACTACCTAACCGAAAATTACTCTACCTTTCCTCCTCATAAGTGCTTCATTCTTCGTCCGTCGTTGCCATGGCCGGTGACCAGAGCTCTAGGTCGAGAACTACTTGGAACAAGGGAGCAGCAACCAAGGCTGCGGAAAAAAAGAGAGGGCTCGCCGCCACGCAGAGACCTCGAAAGATCTCTCACAAGAAGGCGATGGCTCCCAGGAGCGTCCTAGCCGCGGAGGCGAACATGCTGAGCCGGCGGAGCTGAAGTCATTATCCCTCGATGGCATGCCCAATCAGCTCAATAAGCACCTAAATAAGCAAAAGGATTTCATCCAAGGCTTGATGGATTTGCTGAAGGAGAGCCTCGACGACATGCCCGCCGAGCTCAATCAGCAGGGGAGTTGACCGCTGGCTTGGTGATGCTGTCAAGAAGAGCATTGCCTCGAGAAGAAGGAGACCTGCAAAATCCTGCGACTTCAGGAGGACAAAGCGAAGCTCGCCATGAGATCGACATGTTGAAGGAGAAGAATGCCGCTGGAAGAAGCTGCATGAGAATAGTAGTTCCTCGATGAAGATGCTGCAGCCCTCATCATGGAAATGTATGAGGAGTTGGTGAAGCTCCGATCGAGCACCCTGCCGTCAAGGTACGTAATGCGGCCGTGGAAATGATGATGAAGGCTCGCCGAGAAATCCCGTGTCATGGACAGAATGAAGAAGATGGCGGAGGAGACACGCAAGGAGATGGAGGTCATGGAGGCGATGAAGAAGCAGTTACGATTCATGCTAATTAGATCATTTGGGGTGATAATCTTCCTTCTTCTTTTGCTGCTGTGTTTCATCTTTTGCTTCGGTGTTTCACAAGACATGTAACGCTTCTCTCGTGAGGCATGAATAGTACAATGGTTTTTAGGGAATGAATAGAACAATGCTAACAATGAGATGACTAGCAAATTAGATCATTTTTATCGCCATATGGCACCGGGCTGCCGTGAGCCAGGTTCTCCGTCAGCAGTACTACTCCAAAGGAGAACTTGAGTATACCACACGGTTCTTTGCTCCTCCTCGATCAGGTCGTCATGATTTATACGAAAGCAGTCAAATCACAAGGCCCCGCCTTCCAGCAGTAATGAGTCACAAATCACAAAGGCCTCGCCTCGTGAAACCGACCAAGCTAGACTGCCCCGCCTTTCTAGCCTTTTAAAAATGTATACTTTTGTACAACAGTAGTATCGATGGATTGCGCCATGGAACAAAACTTGAAATTAAAAAAAGGTGGTACATATAGAGAGCGTTGGTTGCCAAATTATGCATATAGTACTATTAAAAAGTCTAGTCACAATAATGGTGTCCAGCACAACCAACCCTCAAATAAAACTAAGCACCCTGGAATTCTTTGACAAAACTAAGCACCTGAAATTCTTTGACAACTAAACTGCTGGCTATATGATGTTGGCCATATATATTGTACGTATATAATGTGAAGAAACGAGTGGTAGTACTATGCCAACTAAAAGATGAAATGTAAGAAATACTAGTATGTACGCATCAAGAGTTAAAGTAACAAGAAGAAACATAACATAGTTCCGGGGCTCAAAGACAACACACCCATCAAATTAAATTAAGCACGCCTAAAATTAAACTTTGCAACTATCCCGAGACACTGCATTAGAACCACTGTGAGCAACGATCGTCGGATTTCGGGTTCCGCACCTTGAGGTTTGAACTCGGGTGCGACATGAAATCTTTCCCTACCAGCTCATGCATTAATGGTTCGCAAGGGATCTAAGCTAGAACGATGAACAGCACAAGAGACACAAGATTTATACTGGTTCGGGCCACTGCCAGGTGTAATACCCTACCCAAAGGTGTGGTGTGGTGGATTGCCTTCGGGCTGATGAAGAATAAGATAAAGGAAGAACAGCTCGCGAGGGGCTGTTCTGAGCTGGTGCGATGGACCGCTTGGGTGAGTCTGGCCGCTCTCTCTCTCTCTCTCTCTCTCTCTCTCTCTCTCTCTCGTAGGTTCAATTCCCTTCCTTTCTGTGGTGGCTAGTCCTATTTATAGTGGGGGCCCTAGGCCTCTTCCCAAATAATGAGCGGAAGGGCGCAAACAATTGGCCATTTTGAAGGGGAACATCTAGTACACTTATCCCGACTAAAGTTGGTCTCGGCTGCCAAAGGCTCGACGATGACGCCGCCTGGTCTCCACGATGACCTCCGGCCCCGCCGCTCGCTGGTCTTGGTCTTGTTGCACCGGCTGTAACCTTGCCTCGATGCCTTGGCTCGTGCTTGCCTCCTTTGCACCAAAGGGGAACGAGGACATTGAGCAGGCCGGCGCTCACCGATCTTGATCAGCCATGGCTTGCATCATGCGGCACCTCGTGAGGTACCCCGCCTTGATCTCTCCGCCTCATGAGCCTGCCCGACGAGGCTGCTCCCGAGGAAGGTTCGCTGTCCGCCTCATGAGGCTTGGCCCCTCACAAGGGTCTTGAGCTTGAGCTGATGAAGCCGGGCCGCACGGCCCCCACTTGATCCATGCCGCAGCCACAGTGCAGCAAGTCTAGGGACCCCTGCTCCTAACGCCGACAGAGCCCCGGCCCAAGGCGCGCCTGACTTGGCATAGCAGAAGCGAGGGGCAGTGCGAGCGCCAGGGCCCCAACAGCTCATGGGCCTTGGGCGCCAAGGTATGGTTGATTGGTCGGGCGCCTCCGCTTCCCCATGATCCTCGGCAACCGTGACATTTGACAAGTCCTCGCACGCAGAAATGGGTCAAGATTACTCAGGATCGTGGAGGCCAACGGTTGGCCTCCTCCGCTATAAGCACGAACGACGCAAGCCCTTACAGTCCATCCTTCTGATACTCCTTCCTCTCCATCCTCACCCTTGCTCGATTATGATAATGGCCCGATCCGCCGCTTTTTCGCAGAAGAGAAGGAAAGGCCCCCGAGAGGGTCCCACCCGCCCGCCGAGGAAACGACTAGTCCTCCGCCGCCGAGATGAGAGCGCTGTCAGAGGCGCCGAGACCCTGGTACGAGCGATCGCCGCCAGGTTCCGCTGCCTTTGTATGCCTGTCAAGGGCCCTGAGGACTAGACGCCGAGCGACACGGACGACGCCACTGGCCGGGCGCCAAGTGGTCATGGGGTGCGCGCTGCCCTCCCGAGTCCATGCCGAGGGCTCCTCCCGAGAGCTTGTGCTCCACGCCACCATGCCTCCTCAATCTTGGATTCGCCTTCCTCCCTCCTTTGCCTTCGAGATCCCGCCAAGGGGTTCCCTTGAGCTCTGGTTGCAGCACCCTGGCTGCAGCACCCCTGCGACCGGAGCGGAGGTTGCAGTTGTCACTCCGGGCAAGGTCTACATGACCCGAGGCTGGGGCGAGATCGCCCGGGTCTGCCGGATGAGGGGCGCCCTCGTGATCAACCTAGAATACGACGGCGCCTCCTTGATGTTCTTCAAGGTCTTCGACGCGGAAGGATTCCGGCTGGAATGCTGCCCTGAGAAGGGCGGTCGGGCATCGCTGCGGGCAGGGCTAGGCTCACGGCGTTGCCCTCGGCAGCCTCGTGCAGCAGCAAGGGGCCGAGGGTCCAGCGCCCGCCAACTCTCCGCGACTCAAGACGAAGCGACGACAGCTACGAGCCTCGAGCTCGCCAAGGCTGAGCTGGCAAGGGCGCTTCAGCTACCGCGCCGGCGATCTGGATGGGGTTACGCCAGCCGGTGGCCCATCGTTGATGATGGCGCTTCATGGAGGCACGCGTGAAGGAAATATGCCCTAGAGGCAATAATAAAGTTATTATTTATTTCTCATATCATGATAAATGTTTATTATTCATGCTAGAATTGTATTAACCGAAACATGATACATGTGTGAATACATAGACAAACATATAGTCACTAGTATGCCTCTACTTGACTAGCTCATTAATCAAAGATGGTTATGTTTCCTAACCATAGACATGTGTTGTTATTTGATTAATGGGATCACATCATTAGGAGAATGATGTGATTGACATGACCCATTTCGTTAGCCTAGCACTTGATCGCTTAGTATATTGCTATTGCTTTCTTCATGACCTATACATGTTCCCCGTAACTATGAGATTATGCAACTCCTGCTTATCGGAGGAACACTTTGGTGCTACCAAACGCCACAACGAATCGGGTGATTATAAAGGAGTACTACAGTGTCTCCAAAGGTACATGTTGGGTTGGCGATTTCGAGATTAGGTTTTGTCATCCGATTGTCGGAGAGGTATCTCCGGCCCTCTCGGTAATGCACATCACTATAAGCCTTGCAAGAAATGTAGTTAATGAGTTAGTTACGGAATGATGCATTACGAACGAGTAAAGAGACTTGCCAAGAACTAGATTGAACTAGGTATTGATACCGACGATCAAATCTCGGCAAGTAACATACCGATGACAAAGGGAACAACGATGTTGTTATGCGGTTTGACCGATAAAGATCTTCGAGAATATGTAGGAACCAATATGAGCATCCAGGTTCCGCTATTGGTTATTGACCGAGAATAGTTCTAAGTCATGTCTACATAGTTCTCGAACCCGTAGGGTCCGCACGCTTAACGCTACGATGACAGCTTTTATTATGAGTTTATAAGTTTTGATGTACCAAGATTGTTCGAGTCCCTGATGTGATCACGACATGACGAGGAGTCTCAAATGGTCGAGACATAAAGATTGATATATTGAAGGCTATATTTGATATCGGAATGGTTCCGGTGAAATCGGATTTTACCGAACACCGGGGTTACTGAACCTCCCGGGGATAATGGGCCTTAGTGGGCCATGAGGGAGAAGAGGAGGGCGGCCAGGTAGGCTGCGCGCCCCCCCCTAGTCCGAATAGGACAGGAAGGGGCGGCGCCTCTTTCCTCTTTCCCTCCCCCCTTCCTTCTCCAACAAGGCAGAGGGGGAGTCCTACTCCCTGGGAGTAGGACTCCTCCAGCCACCCCTTGGGGGCCGGCCGCACTCCCTCCCTCCTTTTATATACGGGGCAGGGGCACCCCATAACACACAAGTTGATCTACGGATCGCTCTTAGCCGTGTGGGTGCCCCTCCACCATATTCCACCTCGGTCATATCGTCACGGAGTTTAGGCGAAGCCTCGCGCCGTAGAGCATCATCATCGCCACCACGCCGTCAGGTCGACGGAACTCATCCCCGACACTTTGCTGGATCGAGTCCGGGATCGCCATCGAGCTGAACGGTGGTGAACTCGGAGGTGCCGACGCTCGTACTTGGATCGGTCGGATCGTGAAGACGCACGACTACATCAACCGCGTTGTCATAACGCTCCGCCACGGTCCACGAGGGTACGTGGACAATACTCTTCCCTCTCGCTATGCCATCACCATGATCTTGCATGTGCGAGGAATTTTTTGAAATTACTACATTCCCCAACAAAGGGTATCCGAGCCTGGTTTTATGCGAGATGTCATATGCACGAGTAGAACACAAGTGAGTTGTGGGCGATATAAGTCATACCGCTTACCAAAGATGTCATACTTTGGTTCAGCGGTATTGTGAGATGAAGCGCCCGACCGACATTACGCCAGACGCTTACGCGAGACTGGTTTCACCGCTATGCAGCACTTGTGCTTAAAGGTGACCGGCGGGTGTCTGCTCTCTCACTTTAGTTGAACTGAGTATGGCTACGCCCGTCCTTGCGAAGGTTAAAACAACACCAACTTGACAAACTATCGCTGTGGTTTTGATGCGAGGTAAGAACGGTTCTTGCTCAGCCCGTAGCAGCCACGTAAAATTTGCAACAACAAAGTAGAGGACGCCTAACTTGTTTTTGCAGGCATGTTGTGATGTGATATGGTCAAGACGTGATGCTATATTTTATTGTATGAGATGATCATGTTTTGTAACCGGTTATCGGCAATCGGCAGGAGCCATATGGTTGTCGCTTATTGTATGAAATGCAACGCTCGTAATGCTTTACTTTATCACTAAGCGTAGCGATAGTCGAGAAGCATAAGATTGGCGTAGACGACAACGATGCTACGATGGAGATCAAGGTGTCGCTACCGTGACGATGGTGATCACGACGGTGCTTCGAGATGGAGATCACAAGCACAAGATGATGATGGCCATATCATATCACTTATATTGATTGCATGTGATGTTTATCCTTTATGCATCTTATCTTGCTTTGATTGACGGTAGCATTTTAAGATGATCTCTCACTAAAATTATCAAGAAGTGTTCTCCCGAGTATGCACCGCTATGTAAAGTTCTTCGTGCCGAGACACCACGTGATGATCGGTGTGATAGGCTCTACGCTCAAATACAACGGTGCAAAACAGTTGCACACGCGAATACTCAGTTAAACTTGACGAGCCTAGCATATAACAGATATGGCCTCGAACACGGAGACCGAAGGTCAAGCGTGAATCATATAGTAGATATGATCAACATATTGATGTTCACTGCTGAAACTACTCCATCTCACGTGACGATCGGACATGGTGTAGTTAATATGGATCACGAATCACTTAGAAGATTAGAGGGATGTCTATCTAAGTGGGAGTTCTTAAGTAATATGATTAATTGAACTTAAATTTATCATGAACTTAGTACCGATAGTATTTTGCTTGTCTATGTTTATCAGAGATAGATGGCTCGTTGTTGTTCCATTGAATTTTAATGCTCCTTGAGAAAGCAAAGTTGAAAGATGATGGTAGCAATTACACGGATCGGGTCCAGAATCGAGGATTATCCTCATTGCTGCACGTAAGAATTACGCCCCGAAGCACCGCTGGGTGCCAGTGCCTCGCCGATGTAACCGACGACGTTAAGAACGTCCGCGAGCAAAGTCGATGACTACTCGATAGTTCATTGTGCCATGCTTTACGGCTTAGAACCGGACTTCAACGACGCTTTTGAACATCATGGAGCATATGAGATGTTCCAGAGTTGAAGTTAATATTTCAAGCAAATGCCCGGATTGAGAGATATGAAGTCTCCAATAAGTTCTATAGCTGCAAGATGGAGGAGAATAGTTCACAAGGAACACATACTCAAAATTTCTGGGTATAATAATCACTTGATTCAACCGGGAGTTAATCTTCCGATGATAGTGTCATTGATGAATTCTTCAATCATCGCCACCAAGCTACAAGAGCTTCGTGATGAACTATAATATGCAAGGGATGGACAAGTCTATTCCCGAGCTCTTCGCAATGCTAAAAGCCATGGAGGTAGAAATAAAAAGGAGCATCAAGTGTTGATGGTTAACAAGACCACCAGCCAAGAAAAAGGCAAAGGGAAGAAGAAGGAACTTCAAGAAGAACAGCAAACAAGTTGTTGCTCAAGAGAAGAAACCCAAGTCCGACCTAAGCCCGAGATCGAGTGCTTCTACCGCAAGCGATCGACATCGAAGCGGAACTGCCCCAAGTATTTGGCGGATAAGAAGGATGGCAAAGTAAACAAAGGTATATGTGATATACATGTTATTGATGTGTACCTTACTAATACTCGCAGAGTACCTGGTATTTGATACGGGTTCTGCTAATATTTGCAACTCAAACAGAACTACGATTGCTTAAGATTGGCTAAGGACGAGGTGACGATGCGCTGCGGGAAATGGTTCCAAAGTCGATGTGATCGCGGTCGGCACGCTACCTCTACATCTACCATCGGGATTAGTTTTAGACCTAAATAATTGTTATTTGGTGCCAGAGCATGAACATTATATCTAGATCTTGTTTGATGTGAGACGGTTATTCATTTAAGTCGAGAATAATGGTTGTTCTATTTATATGAATAATATCTTTTATGGTCATGCACCCTTGAAGAGTGGTCTATTTTATTGAATCTCGATAGTAGTAATACACATATTCATAGTGTTGAAACCAAAAGATGCAGAGTTGATAATGATAGTGCAACTTATTTGTGGCAATCGCCATTTAGGTCATATCGGTATAAAGCGATGAAGAAACTCCATATTGATGGACTTTTGAATCACTTGATTATGAATCACTTGGTACTTTGTAACCGTGTCTCATGGGCAAGATGACTTAAACGCCGCTTCTCCGAACTATGGAGCGAGCAACTGATTTGTTGGAAATCATACATACCGATGTTTGTGGTCCAATGAATGTTGAGGTCATAAGGGTATCAAGTATTTTTCACCTTCACAGATGATTTGAGCAGATATGGGTATATCTACTTAATGAAACACAAATCTGAAACATTTGAAAAGTTCAAAGAATTTCAGAGTGAAGTGGAAAATCATCGTGACAAGAAAATAAAATTTCTACGATCTGATCGTGGAGGAGAATATTTGAGTTACGAGTTTGGTTTACATTTGAAACAATGCGAATAGTTTCAGAACTCACGCCACCCGAACACCACAACGAAATGGTGTGTCCGAACGTCAGAATCGATTTTACTAGATATGGTGCGATCTATGATGTCTCTTACTGATTTACCGCTATCGCTTTGGGGTTATGCTTTAGAGACGGCCGATTCACGCTAAATAGGGCACCATCAAAACTGCTGAGACAACGCCTCATGAACTGTGGTTTGGCAAGAAACCAAAGTTGTCGCTTAAAGTTTGGGGCTGCGATGCTTATGTGAAGAAACTTCAACCAGATAAGCTCGAACCCAAATCGGAGAAATGTGTCTTCATAGGATACCCAAAGGAGATGTTGGGTACACCTTCTATCACAGATCCAAGGCAAGATTTTCGCTGTTAAATTCGGATCCTTTCTAGAAAAGGAGTTTCTCTCAAAGAAGTGAGGGAGGAAAGTAGAACTTGATGAGATAATTGTATTCGCTCCCTTATTGAAAGTAGTTCATCACAAGAACCGTTCCCGTGACAACTACACCAATTAGTGAGGAAGCTAATGATATTGATCATGAAACTTCAGATCAAGTTTCTACCGAACTTCAGAGGTCAATCAGAGTAAGATCCGCACTGCAGTGGTACGGTAATCCTATTCTCGAAGTCATGTTACTTGACCATGGCGAACCTACGAACTATGAGGAAGCGATGATGAGCCCAGATTCGCAAAATGGCTAGAAGCCATGAAATCTGAGATGGGATCCATGTATGAGAACAAAGTATGGACTTTGGTTGACTTGCCCAATGATCGGCAAGCCATTGAGAATAAATGGATCTTTAAGAAGAAGACTGACGCTGATGGTAATATAACTGTTTATAAAGCTCGACTTGTTGCGTAAAGGTTTTCGACAAGTTCAAGGGGTTGACTACGATGAGACTTTTCACCAGAGCGATGCTTAAGTCCGTCTCAATCATGTTAGCAATTGCTGCATTTTATGATTATGAAATTTGGCAAATGGATGTCAAAACTGCATTCTTGAATGGATTTCTAGAAGAAGAGTTGTATATGATGCAACCAGAAGGTTTTGTTGATCCAAAAGGGCTAACAAAGTGTGCAAGCTCCAATGATCAATTTATGGTCCTGCAAGCCTCTCGAGTTGAATAAACGCTTTGATAGTGTGATCAAAGATATGGTTTTATATGCACTTTTGGAGAAGCCCAGATTTACAAGAAAGTGAGTGGGAGCTCAGAGCATTTTCGATATTATATGTGGACTATATATTATTGATTGAAATGATATAGAATTTCTGGATAGCATAAAAGGATACTTGAATAAAAGTTTTTCAATGAAAGACCTCGTGAAGTTGCTTATATATTGGGCATCAAGATCTATAGAGATAGATCAAGACGCTTGATTGACTTTCACAAAGCACATACCTTGATAAAGTTTTGAAAAGTTCAAATGGATCGTGCAAAGAAAGGATTCTTACCAGACATAAGGTATGAAATTGAGTCAAACTCAATGCCCACCACAAGCAGAAGATAGAGAGAAAATGAAAGATGTTCCCTATGCTTCAGCCATAGGCTCTATCATGTATGCAATGTTCTGTACCTGACCGACGATGCTTAGCAATAAGCTTGGCAGGAAGGTACCAAAGTAATCCAGAATGGATCATCGACAGCGGTCAAGAACATCCTGAAATACCGAAAAGGACTAAGGATATGTTTCAGATATGGAGGTGACAAAGAGCTAGTCGTAAATGGTTACGCCGATGTAAGTTTTGACACCGATCCGGACGATTCTAAATCGCAAACCGGATACGTGTTTTTATTAAACGGTGGAGCTGTTAGTTGGTGCAGTTCTAAACAAAGCGCCGTATGGATCTACATGTGAAGAGGAGTACATAGCTGCTTCGGAAGCGTAAAATGAAGGAGTCTCGATGAAAGAGTTCATTTCCGATCTAGGTGTCATACCTAGTGCATCGGGACCAATGAAGATCTTCTCGTGACAATATCGTGCAATTGCCTTGGCAAAGGAATCCAGATTTCACAAGAGGACCAAGCACATCAAGAGACGCCTAATTCCATCCGGGACCAAGTCCGTGGGAGACATAGAGATTTGCAAGATACATACGGATCTGAATGTTGCGCACTCGCTGACTAAGCCTCTTCCACGAGCAAAACATGATCAGCACCAAGACTCCATGGGTGTTAGAATCATTACGTGTAATCTAGATTATTGACTCTAGTGCAAGTGGGAGACTCAAGGAAATATGCCCTAGAGGCAATAATAAAGTTATTATTTATTTTCATATCATGATAAATGTTTATTATTCATGCTAGAATTGTATTAACCGGAAACATGATACATGTGTGAATACATAGACAAACATATAGTCACTAGTATGCCTCTACTTGACTAGCTCATTAATCAAAGATGGTTATGTTTCCTAACCATAGACATGTGTTGTTATTTGATTAATGGGATCACATCATTAGGAGAATGATGTGATTGACATGACCCATTTCGCTAGCCTAGCACTTGATCGCTTAGTATATTGCTATTGCTTTCTTCATGACCTATACATGTTCCCGTAACTATGAGATTATGCAACTCCTGCTTACGGAGGAACACTTTGGTGCTACCAAACGTCACAACGAATCGGGTGATTATAAAGGAGTACTACAGTGTGTCTCCAAAGGTACATGTTGGGTTGGCGATTTCGAGATTAGGTTTTGTCATCCGATTGTCGGAGAGGTATCTCTCGGCCCTCTCGGTAATGCACATCACTATAAGCCTTGCAAGCAATGTAGCTAATGAGTTAGTTACGGAATGATGCATTACATAACGAGTAAAGAGACTTGCCAAGAATTTAGATTGAACTAGGTATTGATACCGACGATCAAATCTCTCGCAAGTAACATACCGATGACAAAGGGAACAACGATGTTGTTATGCGGTTCGACCGATAAAGATCTTCAGAGAATATGTAGGAACCAATATGAGCATCCAGGTTCCGCTATTGGTTATTGACCGAGAATAGTTCTAAGTCATGTCTACATAGTTCTCGAACCCGTAGGGTCCGCACGCTTAACGCTACGATGACAATTTTATTATGAGTTTATAAGTTTTGATGTACCAAGATTGTTCGAGTCCCTGATGTGATCACGGACATGACGAGGAGTCTTGAAATGGTCGAGACATAAAGATTGATATATTGAAGCCTATATTTGATATCGGAATGGTTCCGTGAAATCGGATTTTATCGAACACCGGGTTACTGAACCTCCCGGGGATAATGGGCCTTAGTGGGCCATGAGGGAGAAGAGGAGGGACGCCAGGGCAGGCCGCGCCCCCCCCTAGTCCGAATAGGACAAGGAAGGGGGGGCGCCCCTTTCCTCTTTCCCTCCCCCTTCCTTCTCCACAAGGCAGCAGGAGTCCTACTCCTGGGAGTAGGACTCTCCAGCGCACCCCTTGGGGGCCGGCCGCACCTCCCTCCCTCCTTTATATACGGGGTAGGGGGCACCCCATAACACACAAGTTGATCTAGGATCATTCTTAGCTGCAGCGGTGCCCCTCCACCATATTCCACCTCGGTCATATCGTCATGAGTTTAGGCGAAGCCTCGCGCCGTAGAGCATCATCATCGCCACCACGCCGTCAGGCCGACGGAACTCATCCCCGACACTTTGCTGGATCGAGTCCGGGATCGCCATCGAGCTGAACGGTGCTGAACTCGGAGGTGCCGACGCTCGTACTTGGATCGGTCGGATCGTGAAGACGCACGACTACATCAACCGCGTTGTCATAACGCTTCCGCCACGGTCCACGAGGGTACGTGGACAATACTCTTCCTCTTGTTGCTATGCCATCACCATGATCTTGCATGCGCGAGGAATTTTTTGAAATTACTACGCCCCAACAACGCTGTAGTCGGCGCTCCTTCTGATTAGCACCTTTATTTCGCGAAGAATCAAGTAGCACCCGCTGGGGTATGTAAGGCGCTGGGCCATGTTTTTGTGAATATTATATCCTTATGATGAATCGGTGCGAGATGCTTGTTCTGGTCCTGCTCAGCTCCCCTTTCTTTCCTCACGAGGGCTTGGTGCTCATACGACAGTCCCGCACCTGTAGGGTTCAGCAATACCGGTATGCCAGTCGCGATGCCGTGGTCAAGGCCAGGAGGTGAGAGGCCCGAGGTCCAAGAAGAGCCCCGAGTCGCTGATGGTCGAGGTCCCTTTAGCGCCAAGCAGCCTCCGCTGGGCAAGAAAGGTAGGTAGCTTTGCTGTGACAGAGCAGCAGAGGCGAGGGTTTAGCGCTGAGTCGGATCAGTTTTTCAAAGGACTTATCTTATGGGTGTGGAGCGCTGCTCGATGAGGTGTCGCTACCTGCTGACGGAAACCGAGGTGTTGCCGGTTGGGTCCTCGCAAGCTTCTTCCTCTCCCTCAAGACTTTCCTTAATGCTCTACGCCCTCGTGTCCTGCCCTCGATAGAGCTCAGCCGCCACCGGTATGACAGTCGCGATGCCGTGGATCAAGGCTGGGGTGAGGGCTGAGAGCCAGAAGAGCCCATGAGTCGCGATGCTCAGCGCCTCTTTCAACGTGCAAGCGGATCGCACGGAGAGGAGGAGAGAAGGCTCGTGATGCCGCCAATATTCCCGGAGCAGGTCCTGTACCAATCACGAGGAGAAACAAGGTTCGCCGTTACGTTGGTTGCAGCCAACCATTGGTCGCCCGAGGGAGTGATCGGGGCACCGAGGGCTTGGCGAGGTGGCGCTTATGGCTGCCGCGCCGAGCTCAGCCACTCAGATTTATGGGCTGCAGGACGGACCTGGCGCAAGTGCCGCTCCGAGCGAAAGGCTCCAAAGGTAGGTGTCAATCGAAAGCAGCGACAGGTCAAGCATGTTATGTATGAATAAGCAAATCCATTTAGATAGGTGCGAAGAAAGCACATGCCACTGGGTCTAGCCCGAGCAGCTTGGGGATAATGCAGCCCGAGGGGCGCCCCCAACAAGGTAAGTAAAGAACATAAGCAAAACGGATACACGCCGCAGGGATGGACCCACGCGGCCTGGGAATGATGCAGCCCGAGGGGCACTCCCAGCTGAAAACGGAACGTGGGAAGATGTCACCTCATATGGTCGGAGATGGCGGGATGTTGAGGAAGCGGATGACGTGTGATGAGGAGGCCGGCCCTCACGAGTCCTCCGGACCGGGAGCCTCGGGAGGCTCCGGGGGCACGGGGGTTCCTCGAGAGCCATCTCCATCATCACAAGATTGCGCGCTGCTTGACCTCCCGAGCCTCCAGAGCGCACTCAAGAAAGCGCTGATGGGCGGCAACCACGCTCGCAGCCGAAGGCATGTGAACGTAGCTGTGAGGTGGACCCTTGCAACGCCCCACGCGTGAGGGCCATAGGCGCCCCTGAGACATGGCCCGGTTGAGCCCTGGTATGTCGATGCAGACTCGCAACCCCGCATCCTCGCCTGGATGTGGGGCCACGGTGGGCAAGCGGCGATAGCCATGCATGACTCTTGACTCCTGTAGCTCCTGAATGTTCCTCGTGATGAACTCCTGAGGGTTTGGCCCTCCTTGCCTCATACCTTCCTGAGGGAAACGTGCCTTGAAGCACGCCTCCAAGTGGTGCCCGAGCGCCTCCCTCGTGACCCCGGATAGGTCGGTGGCTCGCCATGAAAGAGCCCTCGAGCCCCGCCTGAGGAGGGCGCCGGGCACGCCTTCCTATGCGACAGAGGGTGGCGCCCCTTGAACGGGCGCGGGTCCTGTTACCACGCCTCTGGAGGTGCCTTCTGTTGGGGAACGCAGCAGAAATCAAAAAATTTCTACGCATCACAAAGATCAATCTATGGAGTTATCTAGCAACAAGGGGAAAAGGAGTGCATCTACATACCCTTGTAGATCGCGAGCGGAAGCGTTCAAGAGAACGGGGTTGATGGAGTCGCATTGCCATGATCCAAATCACCGATGACCGAGCACCGAACGGACGGCACCTCCGCTTAACACACGACGGTTGGGGAAGACGCTCTCCTTCTTGATCCATCAAGGGGAAGGAGAGGTTCATGGAGATCCAGCAGCACGACGGCGTGGTGGTGGATGCAGCGGGGATCTCGGCAGGGCTTCGCCAAGCTCTACGGAGGGGAGGAGGTGTTGGAGAGGGAGAGGGAGGCGCCAGGGTCTAGGGTGCGGCTGCCCTCCCTCCCCCACCCCCCACTATATATAGGGCCCCTGGGGGCGCCGGCCCTAGGAGATGGGATCTCCAGGGGGGGGGGGCAGCGGCCAAGGGGTGGCTTGCCCCCCAAGCCAAGGGGGGCGCCCCCACCCCTAGGGTTTCCTGCCCTAGGCGCAGGGGAAGACCCAAAGGGGGCACACCAGCCCACCAGGGGCTGGTTCCCCTCCCCACTTCAGCCCATGGGGCCCTCCGGGATAGGTGGACCCACCCGGTGGACCCCCGACCCTTCTGTGGTCCTGCACAATATCGACACCCCAAACCTTCCCGATGGTCAAACTTGACTTCCTATATATAAATCTTTACCTCCGACCATTCCGAACTCCTTGTGACGTCCGGGATCTCATTCGACTCAACAACTTTCGGTTACTGCATACTAATATCTCTACAACCCTAGCGCCACCGAACCTTAAGTGTGTAGACCCTACGGGTTCGGGAGACATGCCGGCATGACCGAGATGACTCTCCGATCAATAACCAACAGCAGGATCTGGATACCCATGTTGGCTCCCACATGCTCCTCGATGATCTCATCGGATGAACCATGATGTCGAGGATTCAATCAATCCCGTGATACAATTCCCTTTGTCAATCTATATGTTACTTGCCCGAGACTCGATCGCCGGTATCCCAATACCTCGCTCAATATCGCTACCAGCAAGTCACTTTACTCGCATCTGAATGCATGATCCCGTGACTGCACACTTGGTCACATTGAGCTCATTATGATGATGCATCACCGAAAGGGCCCAGAGATACCTCTCCGCCATACACGGAGGACAAATCCCAGCCTCGATCCGTACAACCCAACAAACACTTTGGAGATACCCGTAGTGCACCTTTATAGCCACCCAGCTTACGCCAGGACGCTTGGCACACCCAAAGCACTCCTACGGTATCCGGAGTTGCACAACCTCATGGTCTAAGGAAATGATACTTGACATTTGGAAAAGCTCTAGCAAACTAACTACACGATCTTGTGCTATGCTTAGGATTGTCTTGTCCATCACATCATTCTCCTAATGATGTGATCCCGCTATCAATGAAATCCAATGTCCATAGTCGAGAACCATGACTATCTGCTGATCAACGAGCTAGTCAACTAGAGGCTCACTAGGACATGTTGTGGTCTATGTATTCACACATGTATTACGCATTTCCGGATAACACAATTATAGCATGAGTAATAGACAATTATCATGAACAAAGAAATATAATAATAACCATTTTATTATTGCCTCTAGGAATATTTCCAACAGCCTCCCACTTGCACTAGAGTCACTAATCTAGTTACATTGTGATGAATCGAACACCCATAGAGTTCTCGTGTTGATCATGTTTTGCTCTAGGAGAGGTTTAGTCAGCGGATCTGCGACATTCACGTCTGTATGTACTTTACAAATATCTATGTCTCCATCTTGAACATTTTCACGAATGGAGTTGAAGCGACGCTTGATGTGCCTGGTCTTCTTGTGAAACCTGGGCTCCTTGGCAAGGGCAATAGCTCCAGTGTTGTCACAGAAGAGAGTAACCGGCCCCGGCGCATTGGGTATGACTCCTAGGTCAGTGATGAACTCCTTCACCCAGATTGCTTCATGCGCTGCCTCCGAGGCTTCCATGTACTCTGCTTCACATGTAGATCCCGCCATGACGCTTTGCTTGCAACTGCACCAGCTTACAGCCCCACCATTCAAAATAAACACGTATCCGGTTTGTGACTTAGAGTCATCCAGATCTATGTCGAAGCTAGCGTCAGATCTATGTCAAAGCTAGCGTCGACGTAACCCTTTACGACGAGCTCTTCGTCACCTCCATATACGAGAAACATGTCCTTAGTCCTTTTCAGGTACTTCAGGATATTCTTGACCGCTGTCCAGTGTTCCATGCCGGGATTACTTTGGTACCTTCCTACCAAACTTACGCCAAGGTTTACATCAGGTCTGGTACACAACATGGCATACACAATAGACCCTATGGCTGAGGCATAGGGGACGACACTCATCTTTTCTCTATCTTCTGCCGTGGTCGGGCATTGAGCCGTGCTCAATCGCACACCTTGCAAAACAGGCAAGAACCCCTTCTTGACTGATCCATATTGAACTTCTTCAATATCTTGTCAATGTAATGCATTTGTGAAAGACCAATGAGGCGCCTCGATCTATCTCTATAGATCTTGATGCCTAATATATAAGCAGATTCACCAAGGTCCTTCATTGAAAAACACTTGTTCAAGTAGGCCTTTATGCTTTCCAAGAATTCTATATCATTTCCCATCAACAGTATGTCATCCACATATAATATGAGAAATGCTACAGAGCTCCCACTCACTTTCTTGTAAACACAGGCTTCTCCATAAGTCTGTGTAAACCCAAACGCTTTGATCATCTCATCAAATCGAATGTTCCAACTCCGAGATGCTTGCACCAGCCCATAGATTGAGCATTGGAGCTCGCACACCTTGTTAGCATTCTTAGGATCGACAAAACCTTCCAGTTGCATCATATACAATTCTTCCTTAGGGAAGCCGTTAAGGAATGCCGTTTTGACGTCCATTTGCCATATCTCATAATCATAGAATGCGACAATTGCTAACATGATTCGGATGGACTTCAGCTTCGCTACGGGTGAGAAAGTCTCATCGTAGTCAACCCCTTGAACTTGTCGATAACTCTTAGCGACAAGTCGAGCCTTATAGATGGTCACATTACCATCCGTGTTTGTCTTCTTCTTAAAGATCCATTTATTTTCTATGGCTCGCCGATCATCGGGCAAGTCAGTCAAAGTCCATACTTTGTTTTCATACATGGATCCTATCTCGGATTTCATGGCTTCTAGCCATTTGTCAGAATCCGGCCCGCCATCGCTTCTTCATAGTTCAAAGGTTCACCGTTGTCTAACAACATGATTTCCAAGACAGGGTTGCCATACCACTGGTGCGGAACGTGTCCTTGTGGACCCACGGTTCAAGAGGAGCTTGATCCAAGTACCTTGATCATCATCATTAAGCTCCTCTCTAGTCCGTGCAGCACCACAGAACATCTTCCCGAGCTGCGCTACTTACCGCTTCAAGAGGTAGTACTTCATCAAGCTCTACTTTCCTCCCACTTACTTTTTCGAGAGAAACTCTTTTCTAGAAAGGACCCATTCTTGGCAACAAAGATCTTGCCTTCGGATCTGAGGTATAAGGTATACCCAATGGTTTTTTAGGGTATCCTATGAAGACGATTTTTCCGACTTGGGTTCGAGCTTTCAGGTTGAAGTTTCTTGACATAAGCATCACATCCCCAAACTTTTAGAAACGATACTTAGGTTTCTTCCCAAACCATAATTCATACGTGTCGCCTCAACGGATTTCGACGGAGCCCTATTTAAAGTGAATGCGGCTGTCTCTAGAGCGATCCCCAAAATGATAGCGTAAATCGGTGAGTGACATCATGGATCGCACCATATCCAATAGAGTGCGACACGACGCTCGACACACCATTACGCTGAGGTGTTCCAGCGGCGTGAGTTGTGAAACGATTCCACATTTCCTTAAGTGCGTACTCAAATTCGTGACTTAAATATTCTCCCCACAATCTGATCAGAAGAACTTTATTTTCCGTCACGTTGATTCTCAACCTCACTTTGAAATTCCTTGAACTTTTCAAAGGTCTCAGATTTGTATTTCATTAAGTAGACATATCCATATCTACTCAAGTCATCGTGAGAGTGAGAACATAATAATATCCTCCACGAGCCTCAACGCCATTGGACCGCACACATCGGTATGTATGATTTCCAACAAGTTGGTTGCTCGCCCATTGTTCCGAGAACGGAGTCTTGGTCATTTTGCCCATAAGGCATGGTTCGATGTGTCAAATGATTCATAATCGAGAGACTCTAAAAGTCCATCAGATGGAGCTTCTTCATGCGCTTGACACCAATGTGACCAAGGCGGCAAGTGCCACAAGTATGTGGGACTATCGTTATCAACTTTACATCTGTTGGTATTCACATTATGAATATGTATAACATTACGCTCGAGATTCATTAAGAATAAACCATTCACCAGCGGGGCATGACCATAAAACATATCTCTCATATAAATAGAACAACCATTACTCTCGGATTTAAATGAGTAGCCATCTCGAATTAAACGAGATCCTGATACAATGTTCATACTCAAAGCTGGCACTAAATAACAATTATTGAGGTTTAAAACTAATCCCGTAGGTAAATGTAGAGGTAGTGTGCCGACGGCGATCACATCAACCTTGGAACCATTCCTGACGCTCATCGTCACCTCATCCTTCGCCAGCCTCTGCTTATTCCGCAGCTCCTGCTTTGAGTTACAAATATGAGCAACCGCACCGGTATCAAATATCTAGGAGCTACTACGAGTACTGGTAAGGTACACATCAATTACATGTATATCACATATACCTTTAGTGTTGCCGGCCTTCTTGTCCGCTAAGTATTTGGGGTAGTTCCGCTCCAAAGGACTACTTCCTTGCAATAAAAGCACTCTGCCTCGTGCTTGGGTCCATTCTTTGGCTTCTTCCCAAGAATCGGCTTTTCGGGCGCTGCAACTCCCTTGCCATCCTTCTTGAAGTTCTTCTTACCTTGCCTTTCTTAAACTTAGTGGTTTTATTCACCATCAACACTTGATGTTCCTTTTGATCTCCACCTCCGCTTATTTCAGCATTGAATATACCTCGAATGGTATTTTCCATCCCCGCATATTGAAGTTCATCACAAAGCTCTTGTAGCTCGTGGAAGCGATCAAGGATCCTGTCAATGCCGCGCTATCCGGGAGATTAACTCCACCTGAGTCAAGCGGTTGTCAACCTGCACATTTTGAGTATGTGCTCACCGATGTAACTATTTTCCTCCATCTTACAGCTTGAAGAACTTGTCGGAGACTTCATATCTCTCGATCCGGCATGAGCTTGGAAAACCATTTTCAGCTCTTCAACATCTCATATGCTCCGTGTTTCTCAAAACGCTTTTGGAGCCCCGGTTCTAAGTCTGTAAAGCATGCCGCACCGAACGAGGGAGTAATCATCAAGACGAGACCGCCAAGCCGCTCATAACGCCTTAGTTCTCTCGATGGGTGCTTCACCTAGCGGTGCTTCTAGGACATAATCTTTCTTGGCAGCTATGAGGATGATCTCGTGTTCCGGACCCAGTCAGATAGTTGCTGCCATCATCTTTCAGCTTGGTTTTCTAGGAACGCTGAAGTTGAGGGCAACATTAGCGGGCCATTTGATCTACAAGACATATTGTAAAGATTTTAGACTAGGTTCATGATAATTAAGTTCATCTAATCAAATTATTCAATGAACTCCCACTCAGATAGACATCCTCTAGTCATCTAAGTGAAACATGATCCGAGTTAACTAGGTCGTGTCCGATCATCACGTGAGACAGACTAGTCAATGTCGGTGAACATCTCCATGTTGATCGTATCTTCTATACGACTCATGCTCGACCTTTCGGTCTTCCGTGTTCCGAGGCCATGTCTGTACAAGCTAGGCTCGTCAAGTCAACCTAAGTGTATTGTATGTGTAAATCTGGCTTACACCCGTTGTATTCGAAAGTTAGAATATATCACACCCGATCATCATGTGGTGCTTCGAAACAACGAACCTTTGCAACGGTGCACAGTTAGGGGGAACACTTTCTTGAAATTATTATAAGGGATCATCTTATTTACTACCGTCGTTCTAAGAAAATAAGAAGCAAAACATGATAAACATCACATGCAATCAAATAGTGACATGATATGGCCAATATCATATTGCTCCTTTGATCTCCATCTTCGGGCGCCATGATCATCTTCACACCGCATGACACCATGATCTCCATCATCATGATCTCCATCCTCGTGTCTTCATGAAGTTGTCACGCCAACGATTACTTTACTTCTATGGCTAACGCGCTTAGCAATAAAGTAAAGTAATTTACATGGCTATTCAATGACACGCTGGTCATACAAAAATAAAGACAACTCCTATGGTTCTCGCCGTTGTCATACTCATCGACATGCAAGTCGTGATTCCTATTACAAGAACATGATCATCTCATACATCACATATATCATTCATCACATCCTTTGGCCATATCACATCACAAAGCACTTGCTGCAAAAACAAGTTAGACGCCCTCTAATTGTTGTTGCATGTTTTACGTGGCTGTTATAGGTTTCTAGCAAGAACGTTTCTTACCTACGTAAAACCACAATGTGATGTGCGAATTTCTATTTACCCTTCATAAGGACCCTTTTCATCGAATCCGCTCCAACTAAAGTGGGAGAGACAGACACCCGCTAATCACCTTATGCAATGAGTGCATGTCAGTCGGTGGAACCTGTCTCACGTAAGCGTACGTGTAAGGTCGGTCCGGACCGCTTCATCCCATGATGCCGCCGAAGCAAGATAAGACTAGTAGTGGCAAGAAAAATTGACAACATCGAAGCTCACAAACTGCTTTGTGTTCTACTCGTGCATAGTAAGTACGCATAGACCTAGCTCATGATGCCACTGTTGGGGAACGCAGCAGAAATCAAAAAATTTCTATGCATCACCAAGATCAATCTATGGAGTTATCTAGCAACGAGGGGAAAAAGGAGTGCATCTATATACCCTTGTAGATCACGAGCGGAAGCGTTCAAGAGAACGGGGTTGATGGAGTCGTACTCGTCGTGATCCAAATCACCGATGACCGAGCGCCGAACGGACGGCACCTCCGCGTTCAACACACGCACAATTGGGGAAGACGCTCTCCTTCTTGATCCAGCAAGGGGAAGGAGAGGTTGATGGAGATCCAGCAGCACGACGGCGTGGTGGTGGATGCAGCGGGATCTTGCAGGCTTCGCCAAGCCTCACAGAGGGGAGGAGGTGTTGGAGAGGAGAGGAGGCGCCAGGCCAGGTGCGGCTGCCCTCCCTCCCCCACTATATAGGGCCCTGGGGGCGCCGCCCCTAGGAGATGGGATCTCCAAGGGGGCGGCGGCCAATGGGGTGGCTTGCCCCCTGCCAAGGGGGCGCCCCACCCTAGGGTTTCCTGCCCTAGGCGCAGGGAAGGCCCAGGGGCGCACCAGCCCACCAGGCTGGTTCCTCCCACTTCAGCCCATGGGCCCTCCGGATAGGTGGCCCCACCCGTGGACCTCGACCTTCCGTGGTCCCAGACAATACCGACACCCCAAACCTTCCCGATGGTCAAACTTGACTTCCTATATATAAATCTTTACCTCCGACCATTCCGAACTCCTCGTGACGTCCGGATCTCATCCGACTCAACAACTTTTGGGTTACTGCATACTAAAATCTCTACAACCCTAGCGCCACCGAACCTTATGTCTAGACCTCACGGTTCGGGAGACATGCGACATGACCGAGACGACTCTCCGATCAATAACCAACAGCGGATCGATACCCATGTTGGTCTCTACATGCTCCTCGATGATCTCATCGGATGAACCACGATGTCGAGGATTCAATCAATCCTGTTATAATTCCCTTTGTCAATCGGTACGTTATTTGCCCGAGACTCGATCGTCGGTATCCCAATACCTCGCTCAATCTCGCTATCGCAAGTCACTTTACTGCATCAGAATGCATGATCCCGTGACTGCACACTTGGTCACATTGAGCTCATTATGATGATGCATTACCGAAAGTGGGCCCAGAGATACCTCTCCATTATACGGAGTGACAAATCCCAGCCTCGATTCGTGCCAACCCAACAAACACTTTCGGAGATACCCGTAGTGCACCTTTATAGCCACCCAGCCACGCCAGACGCTTTGGCACACCCAAAGCACTCCTACGGTATCCGGAGTTGCACAACCTCATGGTCTAAGGAAATGATACTTGACATTTGGAAAAGCTCTAGCAAACGAACTACACGATCTTGTGCTATGCTTAGGATTGTCTTGTCCATCACATCATTCTCCTAATGATGTGATCCCGTTATCAATGACATCCAATGTCCATAGTCGAAAACCATGACTATCTGCTGATCAACGAGCTAGTCAACTAGAGGCTCACTAGGGACATGTTGTGGTCTATGTATTCACACATGTATTATGATTTCTGATAACACAATTATAGCATGAATAATAGACAATTATCATGAACAAAGAAATATAATAATAACCATTTTATTATTGCCTCTAGGGCATATTTCCAACACCTTCCCCAAGAAGGGCTTGGACCAGCGGTTTCTTCTTCTTAGGGATCGCCTCGGAAGTCTCTCGCCTGCTTTTCTGGTCTTCGATTGCTGCGGCTTGAAGGCGCTACCAAGAGAGCACATCGCATCCCTTTCCTCACAAGGCACCGTGGATGACTCCTCCGCTTCCTCGCATCTTGAGGACATTGTAGCTATGGTGAGTCACCGCCATGAACTTGGCCAAAGCTGGGTACCCGAGGATGGCATTGTATGGCAAAGTAATGTGGGCGACGCCAAGTCGATGAGCTCGGTGCGTGTAGTTGTTGCACCGTCCGAAGGTGACGGAAGGCTAACTTGCCCTATTAGGGACGGTGGAGCCATCGTGACTCTCGAGAAAGGCTTGGTCACCGGGCAGATCGTATGGAACTTGGAGATCGTTGAATGTCTCGGACAGATAGGACGTTGAGTCCTGCTCCGCCGCTGATGAGGGTCCCGTGACTTGCACGCTGTCGATGATCGTGAGAAAAGCATGGGAGGACTCCGCCGCTGCCACGCACTTGAGCTGATCCATCGAGCTAAACGTGATAGCACACGATTTACCACCGAGAGGGCGATGGCCTCGGCTTGGGAGGACTGCATTCACCTCATGAGCAACCGCTTGAAGATTCACTGAGAGGCCGGGGCCCGAGCGCCACCCAGATGCAAGCGATCGCTGCTCCCGGAAGCCCCCAGCCCTCGTCCCGATGATGGTCTTCAGACTCCGGGCGGCTGCAGCAGAGGTGGAAGCCCTGCGCTGCCTTGAGGGCGGTCCTCGGAGGCTGGTCCCTCCAACCTCCTCGCAAGGCTGGTCCCGCCACGTCCTCGTGGAGGTCTCGGCCACGACATCCTTGGCGAGGGCCACGGTCTTCCCAGGCCCCGCGGCCTCTTCCTCCTCCTCGGATGCAGCCCCAATCATTGCGCTGGGCGCCGGCCGACACGCCCTATTCGCACGGCCCCGATCTCCGGCATTCGCTGGTGTTAGGGTGTGGAGGTCGGTATACGCAGCATCGCTGCCTTTGGATGACTCGGCTGATCCCTGCCTTGCTTGTTGTCCGTTCGCCGAGCACGGCAGCTTCTTTGCGCTTCACGCCCTGACCTTGGGCTTCTTCTTTCGATCGGTAGCCGGAAGCTCGAGGAGGAGAGGCGCCTTCCTCAGCCCTAGCGCATTTGGTCGCCAAGTTGAACAGCCCGTGGATGTGCATGTGTCTTCATGCATTGCTAGCTCCTCCTTCATCTTAACGCCACGCACGCCCATCGAGAAGGCTGAGATGATGGCTTCCATACCACCATGGGGATCTTGAGGCGGCATTGTTGAAGTGCTGGATGTACTTCGCAGGTCTTCCTGCTGCTGCTTGATGTAGCAGATGTCGCCACGGCCGAGGCCGATCGCGAGTGCCTTGAAGTTGGCGATGAAGCGGGTGCGCGATCTCGCCCCTGTGAGGAGATCGTGCCGGAGCCGTGTTCAGAGCTAGGTTCGGGCTCGTGATTTGAGCGCCATGGGGAACCAATTCGCCATGACCTTTTCGGCCCCGCTGGCGGCTGGCGCGCAGCTCAGAGAGTCAAGGAACTCCGTGGGGTCGGTAGTGCTGTCAGAAGCGAGGAGGCAGGTCTGGCTTGAACTTGTCGGGCCATGCGACGCTAGTAGCTCGGCGGTGAAGGCGCTGCAACCTGCAGAGCTACCGTGGTTTCTTCGCTGATGCGGAGCTTGTTTTGTGGATTCTCGCGCACCGCTGCCTAGAGCAGCGCTGGGTCTTGACGCTGTGGCGCTGGAGCACGATTATCAAGGCGCCCGTGCCGGGAGCACGCGAGCACCTTCTAGGGACGAGGGATCTCCGAAGCTCCTTTCTTGTTGCGCGGCACCGGACACGGAGGGTCTCGCCCGGGGCCACGCGCTTGGATCCAGTGGCGCTTCTTGGGAGGAGGTGGCGGGGCACTCCGCCCCTACCTCCCGCGGGTGAAGGGCAAGGCAACGAGAGGGACGGCACGGGAGCCTCGCGTGTGGACGAAGCTCGGCGACGCTGGTCAAGCCACTCCTCGTAGACGCCGCCGATAGGGCGGTAACGCAGAGCTCGCTCGCCGCGATGAGCGCGCTCGAGCTTTCCATGGAGCGCTGGCGCGCGACGAAGAACCAGCAGGGCGAGCAAAGGAGTAAAGTGCGGCCTTTCGCCACCAATGGATGCAGTGGACGAGGCATGTTGCTCGCTCTTCGCCGGACGGTGGCGTGTTGGCGGCAGCGACGGGAACGACGGGGTGTCCGCCGACGGAGCCGTCTGGCGACTCGAGTGGCGCGAGCAGCCCGGCGCCAGCCGAAGGCCACCATGGACACGACGGAAGATCACACGCCACCAGCGGAAGAAAGATTCCGCGCACTTTACCGGGCGCGCTAAATGTCGGATTTCGGTTCCGCACTTTGAGGTTCAACTCGGGCGCGACGAAGATCTTTCCCTACCAGCTCACGCTAATGGTTCGCAAGGGATCTAAGCTAGGAACGGCGAACAAGACAAGAGACATGAAGATTTATAATCGTCTGGCTACTGCTAGGTGTAATACCCTACCCAAAGTGTGGTGTGGTGGATTGCCTCCGGGCTGATGAAGAATAGTACAAAGGAAGAACAACCTCGCGAGGGGCTGTTCTTGAGCTGGTGCGATGGACTGCTTAGGTGAGTCCAGCCGCTTTCTCTCTCTCTCTCTCTCTCGTAGGTTCGAATTCTTTTCTCTCTCGTCGGTTCGACCCATCCCCTTCTCTCGTGGTGGCTAGTCCTATTTATAGAGGAGGCCCCGGCCTGCTTGATTTCGGGTTCCGCACTTTGAGGTTCAACTCGGGTGTGCACGGAGATCTTTCCCTACCAGCTCACGCTGCTAATGGTTCGCAAGGGATCTAAGCTTAGAAGGATGAACAACACAAGAGACATTAAGATTTATACTCGTTCGGCCACCTTGTGGTGTAATACCCTACCCAAAGATGTGGTGTGGTGGATTTCTCCGGGGCTGATGAAGAACAAGAAAGGAAGAACAGCCTCATGAGGGGCTGTTCTTGAGCTGGTGCCATGGACTGCTTGGGTGAGTCCAGTCTCTCTCTCTCTCTCTCTCTCTCTCGTAGGTTCAATTTCCTTCCTTCTCTCTGTGGTGGCTAGTACTATTTATAGTGGAGGCCCTGGCCCTTCCCAAATAATGAGCGGAAGGGCGCCAACAATTGGCCATTTTGAAGGGGAACATCTAGTACACTTATCCCGACTAAAGTTGGTCTTCGCTGCCAAAGGCTCGACGGTGACGCCACTGGCTCCACGATGACCTCCGCCCCGCCGCCTCGCTGGTCTTGGTCTTGTTGCATCAAGCTGTAACATTTGCCTCGATGCCTTGGCCTCAGGCTTGCGCCCTTTGCACCAAAGGGAACGAGGACATCAAGAGTCGGGCGCCCGCTTGATCTCGATCGTCATGGCTTGCGCCATGGGGCACCTCATGAGGTACCCTGCCTTGATCTCTCCGCCTCGTGAGCCTGCCTCGACGAGGCTGCTCCCCGAGGAAGGTTCCGCTGTCCGCCTCATGAGGCTTGGCCCCTCGTGAGGGTCTTGAGCTTGAGCTGATGAAGCTCGGCCGCTGGGCTCCCCACTTGAGCCATGCCGCAGCCGCAGTGCAAGTCTGGGACTCCTGCCCTAACGCCGACAATGACATCGCCACCTTACTCGAGTCCTCGCCCACGCCCTCGACTTCGCCCTGTCCTCTTCCTCTTGGCCAATACTTTTGCTTGAACCGCCAACTTGGCTGTTGCTCTTCATCCAACCCTTGTAGATATTGAAACAAAGGTAGCCATCCATTGCAGCAGTAGTGGATGTGGTCTATATCTAGTACATTCCGCTACCATGCATGACGATGAAACGGTATGGAGGTTTCTCCGCATTTAAGGATGAACCATGTCTCCTACTGTGGTCAGATTGAAGGCCGACGAGAGGACACCAGCCGATTCTTTTGGAGGTCAAGGTGTTGCCTACAACGATGCCTATCCGACGATGACTTCTTTGTCGCTACCAAAGTCTACAAAGAACGAATTTGACTAGGTTTCTCTCGAGGAAGTCCTTAAAACTGGCACTCAACGCCGGCATGGCATATGTGGTAGACCAAGCATAAGTCATGCACGCAAACCTGATCACAGCGGCTTCTTCCTCTCTTCGCCCTTTAGATCCTTCTCTCGCCTCGTGACTATGGTGTACTCAACATCTAGCCCAATGACCCACTCATCATCCGAAGTCTTTGAACATGCGTCTGCGCAGAAAGGCATCCTTTCACCGTCATGAAGAACGGGTGTAGATGACGCCGAACTCATCGCCGTGATGGTTCTCGACCTTGTACTCACCGCCGATCGGGGAGATTTGGGACGCCATGGATTTGGGAGGAGGGTTAGGATTCTTGAACTGCCAGAATGTGAATGGACGGACGACTAGGAGCGAACCGCCGTAGTATTAAAGGACGGTGGGGACGAGTAGGAGCGAATCGCCAGCGCGGCGAACGGCAGGGTAGTGGCTTTCCATTCTCCCATGATACGGGCTTCGGAGCCCTTGGATCTGAGATCGAACGGTTGCGGGCGTGATTCTAGACCTATGGGTGAATATCCCATCCTTTAGGGTTATTCTTCAAATTTTCAGCAACTTAGCATGCAATCGCTTGATCTCAGATCCAAGGGCTGCCAAGAGCTCAGATCATGGTCGCTACGACCACGACTGTCAGGTCATGGCTATGCCGGTCGCTAGCTTGGAGATTTAACACTATGCTAGGGCTATCCGATGTTGGCATGTCATACATAGTCATCACTTAGTCACTCATACTACAACAAGGTTAGGTATAAGGTTGGCTATAAGTGTATATTTTTTACTCCTCTCTATCTATTTTTCAGATTTTTCCGTCTCCATAATATAAGAATGTTTTTGACACTAGTGTAGTGCCAAAACGTTTTATATTATGGGACATGTGAGTACTAGTATTTATTGCATTTTCCAAGGAGTGACCTCTTCCAATGAAATAGTGTTGCTAAGTTTGTTTCATTTAATTAGCTATAGACTCAAAATTGTCTTTTCACCTAGGTACACGCTGCTAGCAATGCTTTCTTCCTTGGGTCACCAAACTAGTCTCTCTCTTCTTGATTAACTTGCCACATCGCACTTTTATGCCTATGTGGCAAGCTTACACCAGAGGAGCAAGTAAGTACAATAGTGCGCTTACATGGCATTTTTGCATATGTTGAGGAAAGAGAGGCAAGGAAAAGTGGAGAAGTGGGCTCATGCAAGAGCCAGCCTCTACTACATGGTGGAGCATTGGAGAGGCACATGTATGGAGGTGGTCAGAATCGAGACTCACGCCGGTCGAGCGCCGCAGCTTAAAATGATAATGGCAAGTCAAATCACGAGGCCCCACCTGTCCAGCAAGAACTCGTTGTCAACACACAGCCCACGCTTTGCAGAGCTCTACCCTCATCTTCTCGTGATCTCGCCGAACCGACTAGGCAGAACTGCCCCGCCGCCATCACAAGCAGAAAAGCCCCGCCTTGACTTTTAAATAGTATACAAGATACTAATTTTGTATCCATGGATTGCGCCCGCCATGGAGCAAAGTTGCCTAGAAAACGGCGGTACACATGTACGGAGTATACAAAGACGCCTGCCTCTGCTCGCTGCCGCACCTTAGACGATCGGTCGGTCCTGCACGCCGCTCTCCAATGGAACGCTGGCCATATTATGCTCAGACACACATGTGGGACGGCAATTGAGAACCGACCATAGGCACACTCCTCGCCCCGCAAGTCGGGTGACTTAATAGAAGTGGAGACGAGCGATAGTACTAGAGAAGTATTGTAGTATTATGTTGGTGCTCGGACGATCCCTCGCAAGACACGGAAGATCAGTTCGTCCATGCATGTGACCAGACTCCAGCAGACACGCCCGGATTGGCTATCGCCTACATATCGCAGGCTGTGTTGTACATGGCTGTAGTTGTGGTGAGAAATCTAAAAAGGTTTCTTGTCATCTCGCAAAATTAGGTGTCATGTGCTTCGATCATCATGAGGGTTAAACAAATGACAACCGAGTTGGGCTAGTCATTGGGGGCACATGCACGTAAAAGGACTACTCGGCTGCCATCTAGGTCAAGCCGCCTATGTTAATTAGGACATCTATCGACGGACCTGTCACACCCTGATTTTCATGCCACTACACTTAAGCTAACAATCATGATAAAATATGGTCCGACAAAACTTTTGAGTGTTTTGGACCTTGCCTTGATTGGTTTTTGTCTGTTTGCAAGTGCTCTAAAAATAAAATAAATCCTCCAACTCTTATACTCCTTCTCCTTGATCCAAAACTGCCCAATGATCATGCCATGTGCAGGTCATAAAATAATTTCTTGTAAAAATATTTTGGCCAAAAAGTATTTTCTAAATTTAGTTTTCCAAAACCCCTGAATTGAGGTTTGCAACGCAAGTACTTAATTAAGGGCAGTAAAAATCTTTCCAAAAATATATTTGACTCCTATTAGATATAGGGTGCCCAAACCATAAAAATATGATTTTAAAAGTTATTTTACTATTTTATTTAAAAACTTTTCTTAAGGCTTAAATGGTCTTTAATAGGTTAAAATTATTTTTATGCTTTAAAAATATTTGTGAAAATTTAGAGAAACTCAAAGGACATATATTTCCCATATATAGGAGTTTCAACACATGGTCATGTTCAAAATATTGGTCAAATCCTCAAATACCCTTTTCTCGATATTTCAAGCTTTTGAAATATTTACAAAGGAAATATTCTCCAAAAATTCCAAGAAAATTCTAGCGTGTCACATATGACATGTTTGATGATCTGGACAAGTATCATGTCATGGAGAATAGTATAGCCCCATGAAATCCCTCAAAACCATTTCTGTCCATTTTGAAGTTTGAGCAACTTTACATTGCCAAACATGTCCAAATTCTCTCAAATCTTGTGTACATGCTCAACTGGTCTAATCATTCATCTAGACCAAATGGCACAAGTTGGAGAACAAGTTAACTTGATCAAAGAGCCCCAAAACCCTCTCTCGACTGAATCAAATTTGAACAAATCTACATTACCAACTTTCTCTCCTTGATTCCAACTTTTGTGAGCAGGATCACATGACCAAATGAGGCCACCACACCTAGTGGTGCATCAAGGAGAAGTGATTTGATCAACTAGATCTACACAAGTTCATTTCGCCAAATTTAGGGTTCACAAAGTTGCATTGGCAACTTTGCCCAAATGAACTCAAGATTGGTGGAAGGCCCTAATTATGTGTACCATTTGACCCTGTCATGCCTCATGTCAAGTGGAGTTCATCTTCCCGCCCAAACCACCATCAAACACCTTCCGCAGAAATTAAAATGTATGTTTTGTCCACTTCCACTAATCTCCTTGAGCCCTCCTTTTACCACAGCCCTCCTAGTCCCCCTCTACCACCTGATCTTTCCCTGCCCGAGGAGCCATGATTAGGGGTTAGAAACCCATTTTTCTTCTCCTGGCAGCAGCATTCTCCTCTCTCTCAACCCTCTCTCTCCTCCTTGGTATTCCAGAGCATCCAAGGCTCTCCCCGCTTTTGCCCATACCCCCGCACTGCCAGACAAAAGTGGACACGCGAGTGCATGAAAGCCGCGATGTCGGGCTAAAGACGCGCCTGAGCACGCCATCAAGGCCCCGACTGCTGACACGGCGCCCTGGCCCACCTCGAGCCTCCTCGCGCCACCGAGGTGTCTCGACGTCCGCAACACGCCACCATCCTGCCCCTCCTCTTCCTCTCTCTCTCACCAAGGGCGCAGGCTCAGAGCCGCCTGGCTCGGCTAATGCCCAGCTCAGACGCGCTGAGCACTGTGGCCTCGCCTCGCCCTGCCTCTCTCTCTCTTCCCTGCACCCCACGCGACTCCCACGAACGCCAGAGACAGCTCCTCTCCCTCCCTCCTGGCTCTCCTGAGGCTGTTGCTGCCACCTGCAGGCCAAGGCCCACGGTGAGCTATGGGTCGGCTATTTAAGGCCACCCCGAGCCCCCTCTCGACTCCTTTGCCTCTCTCTCCTCCCAGAGACCCCCGACCAACTCACTCCTCTCCCTGTCCTCCATCCATCACAACGGCCGGAGCGCCGTCAGTTCGCCTAAATCCAGGCTATCCCGAGCCTATCCTCTCTCCCCGCCACCCAAAGACTTCATACCACCACCCCGAGGCCCTCCGTCACCATCGCTCATCCCCGAACGCCACGCTGCCGGGCCGAGGATGGCCGACACCTCCTCCGCGCCACCCAGCCATCGCTGCCGCAGCCTCCACGGCATGCGTAGCACATGGATGGTGCGCATGGCCTCCCGAGCACGCCGGCATGGAGCGCCGAGACGCTCAGAGCTCCGGCAGCGCCAAGGGAGTTGCCTCCTCCTCATGACCGGAGCGCTGCTGGAGGTTGAAGGCGACGGCCTGAAAGGCTGGGGCCAAGGCCGACACCAGGGCCGGGCCCCGCCTGCTTAAGTGGAGACGGCTTCGCCAAGATCTGTTTTCTCACAGAGACATGATCGCGAACCCGCCCGACGTCGCCTCCTTCGCCCATCCAAATGAGCCACTGGCCGCCCATCGCTAAATCTGCGGCCAGGCATACCTGGATAAGGGTAAAGCCCTTCCTTTCCTTTTTCTTTTTCTGTAAATTTCTAAAATCCATAAACAATTCAAATGGACTCCAAATTTGATGATTCAAATTTCTAGTGACTCTATAAATCATGA
The DNA here is from genome assembly GCA_021605205.1 of Aegilops longissima. Classification (NCBI taxonomy): domain Eukaryota; kingdom Viridiplantae; phylum Streptophyta; class Magnoliopsida; order Poales; family Poaceae; genus Aegilops; species Aegilops longissima. The sequence continues at coordinate 456,207,383 of CM038681.1, read as the reverse complement.
TCTACCTGTTAGTGCAACATGCACATTTTTTCAGAGACCTTTTCTTCACAAATATTTATCAAATCCTATTCCTCCTATTCCTGTGATGAACTTTAGAAAATCACAGAGAGCTCAAACTTGATCCAAATGCCATGATTCAAATTCCTAGATGCTTCTAAGGTCATAACTTAGTTTATGAACATTTTATTAATACTTTCTGTACCCCACAAAATAATGAGCCATTTCTTCATATTTGTCAACTTTGCAAATCCATAGAATATTCATTTGAACTCCAAATCCAAAGGAAACCAACTCCTAGATGCTTCTAAAATCATGGTTTGTTAAATGGGTACCTTTGCTCATTTTTCAAAAACATGTTTCTGTACACTTCTTGCAAATCCATAAACCCCTTGATTCCATCATATTGAAATGTTCGAGATATCCACCGATCCAATTCCACGAAACCACTCGTTATTTTTCATATAACCGAGATGTCCTAGAAAAGTCAAATTTATATTTTTGGAGCACTTATATTTCCTGCCTTGTTGTGTTGCTTATTGTGATTGTTTCGACGTTAGTTGACGAAGTAGACAGAGTACATGGAGAAGGACCGAAGATTTCAAGACTCGATGAACTAGGCAAGCAGCCCTTTGACCATGTCCATGAAACCCTTTTATGCATGTCATATATCACTTATTATTGTTGCATCGAATCATGATGAGATGGTAAACCACGTTGGTTGGCTGCCCCGCCATTTCCTCATTGATACTTGCATTGAGCATGACCCTACCTCCTTATGAGGGTTATGCCGGTGGGAGTAGATAGGATGCTAAAGTAGTTGCTACGCAGAAAGGGACGGGAATATGCATGGTGATGGAGGCAAGTATGTTCCAAAAGAATTTTTGAAAACCCCGTCGGGTGCCACTAATGCCCGAGGGAGATGTTGAGCTAGGTAACCACTTGACAAAGAAGTGGTGTACCGGAGAAGGATATGTGAGTGTGGTTTCAAAACGGATTGGTTTAAGTTGCACTGCTATTCCAACCTTACATGCGCAACCACTCTACCCTTGTATGGGAAAGGGCATTATTGATTACCTAGGCCGACATTAGCTTGGAGCCCGTGACATTAGTGACGGGGAGAGTTGGTGCTCTCTCTCGACGGGTCGTGCTGTAGGGCGTGCCAAGAACATTTGTATGGGGCACCGGACACACCGCTGGTACCCCGTGCAAGGTGGTATGTGATTTAATAAGGGAGCGAGGCTCCACAATTTTAAGTTGTGAAATGTTGGGCACGGGGTTACTACTAATCGAGTGGACTCCATGTTAGTGTCGCCTAGGGAAAGATAGTGATCGGGTGCTTACCCCGGTACTTGAGGTATCATGGTCGTGGATGACACTAAGTTCCCGGATCTTGTGGGTAAAGTGTGCAACCTCCGCAGAGTGTAAAACTATTCAATAGCCGTGTCCACGGTCAAGGACAGTTGGTTAACCGCTTGGGCTACGCCCATATGTTTACTTAAACCTAGTGAGTATGTATGGACGAGTGGAGAGAATTATATGGGTCAAGTCCAAGGACTTGACATGATTGAGTTGGGTTGGTGCCCACCCATTTATGTTGATATCTATAACTTGTTCTCGTGGATTACATGAATCCTCTTGATGCATTCTATGCAAGTTGTCGAACATGTCATTGCACTCAAAACTAGCTTTCGCAAAAATTTACCTATATCATGCATTGTTGAATCTTGAACCAAAACATGGGTTGCTTAAGTAGTACATTCAAAGTACTCATTGGCTTGCCATCGTTATTTTATTGGCCAGTGCATGAAAGAACAGATGTGATGAAGGACACGTTGGTGACAAACACGCCGAAGCTAGGACGCTTCCCAAATGTAATGCCCGTAGGGTTAAGGCGTATGGCATGGTCCAAGTTATCGATTTAAGATTTCGCCACAATGTTATACTCAAGACTTGACCATAATGGTCCTACTTGTGTAATACGGTATGTATGGATATAAGCCTCTTGTTATTCAGCTTCGTGTGTTCAAGTGAGCATTGATCTCCGATCATCGTACACGCAGCATTCGGTGATCACGATTTATGAGTCGGGTCCCCACAGACCCCTTTTCACGAAGTTTATCTTTAATTTGAGCTTTGTTCTCGCCTAGTTTGTCCGCGGGATTCATGTTGTCTCCTTTGGGCAGTGAGGTTATGATTTCTTGTCATGTGGCATTTTTCGTGTTATATGTTATAATCCGCGCTCAGATCAAAATGATGACAATTGCGCCCGTACACGCGGCATGAAGACTACTCGACACCATTGACGAGGTTTAAGCCGTTTCAGAGACAAAAGAAAACTAGTACTACTCCACTATATAGGCAGGAGCCTCCGTGCTTGCTTGCCGTTGTTGCTCTCTTCACACTATCTCGCCTCTCCGCATCTAAACACGACAGCGTGGCCACACTCTCTCTCTCTCTCTCGCTCACATCGCTGGTCACAGATCCAGCCGGATCCTCTCCGCCGGGAAGGTGAGAAGGTGCAACATTCACGCGGGTCGTCCTTGGCGACGGTTTTACCCACCGCTGCGCATTCCCGATCAGATCGCTTGCCATTCTCTCCCAAGCACCGCTGGGAGGAGGGCTCCACCCTTCTTCCTCGCTGTCAGTGTGGGCAGATCCGCCCCCGCCGCCCACCTAGCGACATCCCAACACCATCGTATAACTTCCTTCAAACCGCTGTTTCTACTTCCCGAGCTCCTAACGCCCACTGATTTGTATCTTTTACTATTTCTTTGGCCCCTCGCTTGAAAACAACCTAATTTTTTACGCTTAAGAGGTAAAACTAGTTCATGAACTCAATCTAGTACTACTTGGTTCAAACAAGGAAGAAAGGGGTGGGGTGGGGAGGATTTGTTACCGAATCTAGGACTTGGCCGAAAGAGGAAATAATGGGGTAATAGTAGCAGAGATCTGGCTATCCAACTGGTCTCTAGGTCTAATAGGGAAATAAAGGGAAACGCAAAGACAAACTCAATATAAACCCGATCTATTGGTTGAAAAGGAAAGAAAGTGGGGACTGGGGACAAGTCAATAGAGTAAGTACAACACTAGATTTGGTATCCTCACACAAGATAAGGTGGCTACACCAACAAAAATGGGACCAACCAGATATCCTGCTCGATGTTTGTTTCCGAGCCACTCTTATGTAGTGCCACCGGTAAAATGTAGCAAAGACTGTTAAAAGTATGGACACATTAAACCAATGTTGTTTTCAATGTAATGCCTCCAAGAATATGAATCAATAGCACTTCTTTACATGTCCCGCTAAAATTTCCCATTAAGATAAGTTGGTTCTTTCGTTAGAAATGCAACCGCCCCTGGTCCGCCTACTCTCCCGCGCCCAAAGTAATGTCGATTTAACGGTTGTCATAGTTAATCCTAATGCCCACACTAATATCTAGCAATGCCAACGCTTTAGAAATTGCTATCGCCCTTGTAGGATTGCTATTCAGATAAGGAACATGCTTCTTTTCATTTGATGCATGTTTCATCACTTGTTAGTCACCCTCCTTTCCACCTTTTTGTGCAAACAAAGATATACATTTCACGCCGATCTTAGTTGAACTGCACAAATGATATCCAAATTATAGTTGAGCATTCCAGAGCTTCACAACCAACCTTGATGTTGCTCAATTTTATTGCAACTAATGAAGAAGAAGCTCTGTGGGTTTCATTTTTCGATGGAAATGGAACCGGGCTGGAGCCCTTTCTTAAAAAAATTTGAAGAAGAAGCTGCTAGCTCACGGGAGATTGCTTCATTTTAGGTGAACTACACCAAAAGGTCCCATGAATTGAATCATCCATGTTGGTGACTGAAAGTGCCAGCTTCAGCATCCCAGTCTAAGCACCCCCGGCCTCCATCCTTCCGACGCACGGTACACCTCATTTGCCACCTTCTCGACCCTAGTGTCACTGATAAAATGAAGTAATAATACAGTTAAAATAGAGCGAGTGTCATCTCTCTTTCTCGGCAGCAAATCCTCTAACCAAATACTAGTAGCTTATATTGGCAGTTTTCTAGGGAGTACTCTTTTCTAAAAGAAGCACCAATCTATTTTTCTTTATTTGTACACTGTGTCACAACTTTGACCCAAAGGTCCAGAGCTATTTTAGGGTGATTGGCGTAGTACTCGGAGACTAATTGTAAGCATGATTTTCATTAGCTGTCACACTGATAGTAAGCATGAGCAAGTGGAAGATTAGGTTAGTGTGAAGCTTACCTTAAAGCCTACCGCCACCGTTGAAACGAGGCGAGCATCGAGGGAACCGTGGAGAACGGTGGGGAAGCGACGCCGCCATCCGCCTCCTCTTGTGGTGGGAGAACGAATACTCCTGTGGTTCTGGCTGGCTCAGCACCTCACGAACGGCACACCATACTCGATCGATTTGTTATCCTCTCGGTGCTCAACCTTGACTGTGACGCCCACCACCTCCGCCTCGATCAGCCGGGCGAATCTGTCTCGCCCATCGCCTGAGGAGATACTCGATGAACTCGGAGGACTATGGCGTGATCGCCGCCGAGGAGTACATGTACATCGCCGCCTCATCGCCGCTGTCTCGCTTTTTTCGATACATTGCCACATGGCCCGCACCATCTCGAATCTCCCACTCATTGTCAAACCAACTAAGGATCTCCTTCATCCTGGCTAACTTTGCTCGTGTCGCCGGGCGATCCGCCTCGATTCACCGCTCCATCCTCTCCATGGATGTCCTTCTGAGTAGTCCGGTGCTAGCTTTGGAAGATGGGAGGAGAGACGGTGGTCTTGCAATAGAGAAGAGGGAGAGGTGAGACGGTGGTTTTGGAATGGAGATGATGGAGAGGAGAGGAGGTGGTTTTGCAATGGAGAAGATCAGAAGAGGGAGAGGCGAGACGGTTGTTTTGGAATGGAGATGATGGAGAGGAGAGGAGGTGGTTTTGCAATGGAGAAGATCAGAAGAGGGAGAGGTGAGACGGTGGTTTTGGAATGGAGATGATGGAGAGGAGAGGAGGTGGTTTTGCAATGGAGAAGAGGGAGAGGAGCGCAAGGCAGCGATTTAGGATTGGGCGAGAGGGTCAAGATCAGGATCGGATCAAAATCAAAATCAATTTACCTTCAATTAAGAAAGCACCCCACATTAACTAGTGTCCCTTTTATTCTGGGTCATAATTGACCATGATTTTCGCACATAAAATATATGTTATACATTGCAAAAATAATATAATTTGAAAGTACATTCAGATACTAAGGAAACGATACAAGTTTTGGTGACATGCATTCACATTTTGCTTGTCAAATACAAGACGTGGTCAAACTTTGACCCAAAATACGCAAAACAACAAAAAATACTTCCAAGACCAGCGCCGCTTCTTCCGCTTTTCTCCTCTTAAACCACCGCCGCTCCTCTCCTGCTCCAATCTAAACCAGCGCCGCCCTCTCCTCGTCCATTTCAAAACCACCGCCACTCCTCTCCTGCTCCAGCCCAAAACCAGCGCCGCCCTCTCCCGCTCTAATCCAAAACCAGCGCTGCTCCTCTCCTCTTACATTAAAAACCACCGCCGCAAGTGAAGGTGTTGTGGAGAAGTAGATCGATGGAGGAGTACAACTGACACGTGAGGATCGCAGACGGCACCTCTGTGAAGCTAGCTAGGATGTTGGAGATACAGCCTTGGTTTACAACAAGGACCAACTAGCGGCGACGGCGACATCCATGGCCAAATATATGCAACAGAAGGAAGGCGGCGATACTCCTGAGGAGTCGCACGAGTACATAGAGCTGCCCCTCCGGGCCATGGAGCAAACAGATTCACCGAATCTGATCGTGAGGGAGCGTGGTGGAGTATCGATCCTAGATGGAGCATCCACCAGAGATTGAAGGATCAAGCATCTATGTGGTGTCGCTTGTGAGGGTGCCTCGCCAGAGCGAGCCGGTGGAGTCTTCTCGACCGAACCCAACTTCAAGAGGAGAAAAGCAGTTGGTCTGACGATGCTTCCCGCCATCGCCTCCTCGCCGCTCACGCTGCCTCACGGGCGGCTCTTCGCCGAGGGGCTGCCCCCAGCCCAATAGTCGAGCAGGTTGTGAATTGTCGAGGAGCTTAGGGTTGTCAATATTTGCAGGTTGTGAATTGTGTTTTGTATTGTGTATTTTGAGAGTACTTTCAGGTATGAATGTCTTTTGAATTTCAGATTTGCAGTATTGAGCATATGAAGTATTTTATGAATTCTAGAGATCTATTTTTAGCACTAAAAAAATGTAGTTTCATAGGAGTATAAAAGTGCAGACAATGTGATTCTCAGAGAAGAAACTGCAAGTTTCAGTTTCAGATAAGAAACTGCAACTTTCAGAGGTAGAGCATTTATATTAACACGGCCTTTTCAAACAGGGTTAACATCATGTTGGAAGTTTTATTCATGGTCGAAAATGAACTACCAGCCAGTTAACATCATGCTGATCAACAATCATGCATAGCACATCTTCATATGATGCACAATCAAAATGCCCACACAATGTCGAGTCTGCGAAACACAGAGAAAACGAGGGACGAAGTTTTGGCAAGTATTGGACATGGTTTTGGGCTGCCCCGTGTAGGCTTTCATTTTTAACATGCGCAGCCCACGACCTCGGAGGGAGGTCCATAGGCATGTTTGTATTTTCTTAGGGCCCTCATGTATCGACCGGCCTATGGACCTCCCATCCGAGGTTTTATTTTTGGCAGCCCAATTTATGTATTTTTTTGAAGAAAACGCAGAGGTCTATTCTATTTTTCTATATAAGAATAGGAACGCCAGGTCCAACTTATGTTTCCTTCTAACTATATTATATATATTTATATTATATTATATGTTATTATATATTATTTTTATTGTCATCATATATTTAATGATACTTACATATGTAAGAAAACAATATCCCACATCTTATTAACTTATAAAAATAATTTCTTAACAAATAAAATCCCGGATTGTTTTGGCACGAAAATCCTAGTGATTGTGTACAAAAGCTTGGTAAGATTTAAGGATGAATGTAATAATATCGCTTATTATTTAAATATATTTATAACAAAATGCTCAGCCCCTTTTTATATTTTGATAACATTGCTGGCCCAACCCAACATTATAATTAGAATCAGCCCAGCAAAATCGTGTATTTCGAGAAAGTGCAAATGGCCTGTAATTTTTTAGGAAATAAAATAAATGGGTCGCATGGACGCTACATTATTTGTTTACCCAGCCCAGCTAATGGCTGTACTTCATAAAAAGATCAAATTGACTATAAATTCTACCGTGCAAAAAATAGACTGTAAATTCTGAAAAAATGGGTTGAATATGTGCCACATTTTTTGAGGCTGAAATGTGGACCAATAGGTTGAAGCTAATGCAAGTCGTTGTCAATTTAGTCAACAAATGATTTCGATGTTAGCCGCTGGATTTACATCCAACGACCGCATCCATCTTCAATCTCTCGCCTTCTTCCTCCAAAGACCGCCGGACCACCTCCCGCCTCCGCCGCTAGCAGCTCGCTTAGCACGCTTCGCTATGAAGCGCTACTCCACCATTGGCCAGGCCATCCTCCACCCTCCACACCTCCCGTTCTTCTCCACCGACTTTCAAACCACGCCGACTAGAACCAGTTAACCTCATACACCTCTCCGCTCGCGACTTACTCCCGCGCCTTCCCATCGCCGCCTGATTGTCGTCCGGCTCGCCGCCGCCCACCACCTTGATTGCGCTCGCCGCGGCTTGGTCAACGTGGTCAACGAACGACACCATCGGAAGTAGACTATGCGTGGAGAGGCTGACAGCTGGTTCCATTTCCGCACACAAGGAAATGCCTCCTTATTACGCGCAAAATAATGATTCCTCCACCTGACATCTGGGACCCACCGGAAGGGCCTCTGTATTTCATTAAAAAAACATGCCCCTAGCTGACATGTTAGACCCACCAACTATCTTCGCACGCAAGGAAGTGCCTCCTTATTACGCATAAAAAAATGAATACTCCCCGCCACCGAACCCAAAGCATAGTGGGAGGCTGACTTGTAGAGCCTACCAAGTTGACGGGACGGAGGGCTTTTTGTCAACTTAGTAAATATGAACGATTCTAGCTCCTGTTACCATATGATGCTCATCCAACGGCCGTAGTGCTTCTTCAACCTCCGTCTTCTTGCTCCAGCCGCCCAAACCAGCGCCGGTTGTGCTGCTGCTGCGCTCCCGTGGTCGGCTGTGATGCGCGGAGGCCTCACCGCCTCTACTACTCCCACCGCTGGCCAGGCCATCCTCTACTCACCCACACCCTCGTTATTCTGTGGGGACAGCAGCCTCACACCGCAATGAACCAAGGAACCTCAGATTCTCTTCGCAGGCATCCACCGCTGCGCCTTCCCTGCCCGAAGTCGCCCCTTCCTAGGCTCGCTGCCGCCCACCGCCGTGGTGCTTTCGGCGCGACATGGTCAACATGGTCAAGGAACGACTTCCATCGAACATGGATCAGACGTGGAGAGGTCGACACTGGGTCCACGGCCGCAGCAAGGAAGTGCCTCCTTATTACGCGCAAAATAATGATTCCTCCACCTTACAGCTGGGACTCACCGGACGGGCCACCGATTTCGCGAAAAAATGTTTCCGACTTCTTGGACCCACCAGCTACATCTTCGCACGCAAGGAAGTGCGTCCCGCAAAAACGATTCGCTTCGGATCGCTGGGACCCACCACTACATCTTCACACGCAAGGAAGTGCCCGCAAAAAACGATTCACCCTCGACCGCTGGGACCTACCAGAACATCTTCGCACGCAAAGGAAGTGCGTCCGGCAAAAAATTATGATTCGCCTCCGACCGCTGGAACCCACCACTACATTTTGCACGCAAGGAAGTGCTCGATACCGGGACCCACCGGTCAAGCGCACGAGTAGTTATCATTCTGGTCGCGAACGTACGCACATACTGGTCGTTGTAGAGGCGCCGACGTGTCGTAGTAGAGGCGCACGTAGCATGTACACGCACGCATGCCGCCGTGGTGCAAGAAAGAAAATATGGCCACGCACGCACATACGGGCAGGGTCTCAATGCCTACTCGCGCGCATACGCACGGCGCAGGGCTCGTACATGGCTGGGTGGAACGGAGAAACAACATCGCCGCCGTGTTCATGGGGAGGCAACAGAACGCGCCGTGTTCATGGGGAGGCAACGAATGCGCCGTGTTCATCGGGAGGCAACGGAACGCGTGGGAGCAAACCGCTTGGACGGAACAGCGATGGAAACGAGGCTCGCGCATCGCAGAACGGAAGAAACGGCCTTGTGTTCGGTCGCCACGCTCAAACGGGTCCCGTTGAACGGAGAGGTCCGGGCGCATCGCAAAACGGAGGAAATGCAGACCTCCCACGGTCGAAACGGGGTCCCGTTGATCGGGAGGTGTGGCGCATCACAAACGGATTTAAACGGACCTCCCACGGTCAAAACGGGGTCCTGTTGATCGGGAGGTGTGGCGCATCGAAACGGATTTAAACGGACCTCCTACGGTCAAACGGGGTCCTGCTGATCGGGAGGGTGTGGCGCATCAAGAAACGGATTTAAACGGACTCTCCTACGGTCGAAAAACGGGGTCCTGTTTCATCGGGAGGGTGTGAGGTACCGCAACGACTCCACGGATACCGTTCATCTCCACCGCCGACCTCCTCCAGCCTCCACGGCTACCGCCGACCTCCTCCACCTCCATGGGCCCCTCGCTCATCCAGCCTCCACCGCTGCTACTCCGCCACCACTGCTCAACCACCCTCCACGGGCACCCCTCCATCGCTCACCGCTCATCCAGCCTCCACACCACGGGTCCCGCTCAACCACCCTCCACGAGCACCCTCCACCGCTCATCGCTCATCCATCCCTCCACCGCACCACGGGTCCCGCTCATCCAGAGGCAAACACCACCGCCACTGCTCATCCAACCCCCCGCAACACTCACCGCTCATCCCAGACAGATCGATCGGCTTCAGCTAGCAACAAGAGCGGCGAATCGCCGATCGGGTTCGCTAACAGCCATCGATCGATCGCCGGGTTCAAGAACGCCAGAGTTCGCAAAGGTAATCGCCGGGTTTAGTTAGAGCCCAACGCCTCACCGGGTTCGCTTAGAGCCAACGCCGCACACACGCCAGACGCGTACGAGAGAACGCATCGCCGCCCCGACCTCCCACCGTGAATCGCAACTCCCCAAATTTTCCTCCCTCGCTTCTACCACGGTTTTTCCGCCATGGACGGCCCAAAGAATGTCATGCAGCGCGCCTCCGCCCGCCCAGACAAAAAGCCCATTTTTGTCATGATTTTTGTCATAGAAGTAGGAGCCCACCACATTTATGATGTTACCGGGTTCTGTCACAATTATCGTCATAGAAGTGTCATATGTATGACAAAAAAAAATTCGTTCGGCCCAAAATGTCACGGATGTGTATTTTTTTTGTAGTGAGAAGAAGACTGACGCTGACGGTAATGTTACCGTCTACAAAGCTCGACTTGTCGTGAAAGGTTTTCGAAAAGTTCAAGGAGTTGACTACGATGAGACCTTCTCACCCGTAGCGATGCTTAAGTCCTTTCGAACCATGTTAGCAATTGCCGCATTTTATGATTATGAAATTTGGCAAATGGATGTCAAAACTGCATTCCTTAATGGATATCTTAAAGAAGAGTTGTATATGATGCAACCAAAAGGTTTTGTCGATCCAAAGGGTGCTAATAAAGTGTGCAAGCTCCAATGATCCATTTATGGATGGTGCAAGCCTCTCGAGTTAGAATATAAGCTTTGATAGTGTGATCAAAGCATATGGTTTTATACAGACTTTTGGAGAAGCCTTTATTTACTGTGAAAGTGAGGGAGCTCAGAGCATTTCTGATATTATTTGTGGATGACATATTGTTGATCGGAAATGATACTGAATTTCTGAATAGCATAAAAGGATACTTGAATAAGAATTTTTCAATGAAAGACCTTGGTGAAGCTGCTTATATATTGGGCATCAAGATCTATAGATATAGATCAAGACGCTTAATTGGACTTTCACAAAGCACATACCTTGATAAAGTTTTGAAGAAGTTCAAAATGGATCAAGCAAAGAAAGGGTTCTTGCCTGTGTTATAAGGTGTGAAGTTGAGTCAGACTCAATGCCCGACCACTGCATAAGATAGAGAGAAAATGAAAGGCATTCCCTATGCTTCAGCCATAGGTTCTATCATGTATGCAATGTTGTGTACCAAACCTGATGTGTGCCTTGCTATTAGTTTAGCAGTGAGGTACCAAAGTAATACATGATTGGATCACTGGACAGCGGTCAAGAACATCCTGAAATACCTGAAAAGTACTAATGATATGTTTCTCGTTTATGGAGGTGACAAAGAGCTCGTCAGAACGGTTACGCCAAGGTAAGTTTTGACATCGATCCGATGACTCTAAGTCACAAACCGGATAATGATTTTTATTGAATGATGGAGCTGCTGCTTGGTGCAGTTCCAAGCAGAGCGCCGTGGTGGGATCTACGGTGAAGCGGAGTACATAGCTGCTTCGAAGCAGCAAATAAGGAGTCCGGATGAAGGAGTTCATATCCCATCTAGGTGTCATACCTAGTGCATCGGGTCCAATGAAAATATTTTGTGACAATATCGTGCAATTGCCTTGGCAAAGGAATCTAGATTTCACAAGAGAACCAAGCACATCAAGAGACGCCTCAATTCCATCAAGGACCAACTCAAGGAGGGAGACATAGAGATTTGCAAGATACATACGAATCTGAATGTTGCGCATCTGCTGACTAAGTCTCTCTCATGAAAGCAAAACATGATCAACACCAAGACTCCATGGGTGTTAGAATCATTACTATGTAATCTAGATTATTGACTCTAGTGCAGGTGGGAGACTGAAGGAAATATGCCCTAGAGGCAATAATAAAGTTGTTATTTATATTTCCTTATATCATGATAAATGTTTATTATTCATGCTAGAATTGTATTAACCATTAGTACATCTGTGAATACATAGACAAACAGAGTGTCACTATTATGCTTCTACTTGACTAGCTCGTTAATCAAAGATGGTTAAGCTTCCTAGCAATGGACAAGAGTTGTCATTTGATGAACAGGATCACATCATTAGAGAATGTTGTGATTGACTTGACCCATCCGTTAGCTTAGCACTATGATCGTTTAGTTTATTGCTATTACTTTCTTCATAACTTGTACATGTTCCTATGACTATTAGATTATGCAACTCCCGACATCGGAGGAACACTTAGTGTGCTATCAAACATCACAACGAATCGGGTAATTATAAAGATGTTGTCGGCGCTCGGGAACGGGGTACCAGACTTGCTCGCTCGGCCCGCAGCGCGGCTCAAGGTGGCCCAAAGACGGCCCATCTTCATCAAGACAAGTCAAGACCTCGCGAGGGGCCAAGCCTCACGGGCGGACGACATGTGAAGCTTCTCGCCACGGCCTCATCAGGCTGGCTCGCGAGGAGGCGGAGAGATCAAGGCGGGTACTCACGAGGTGCCCATGACGCAAGCCATGACGACTAAGGGCGCCAGCGGGCGCCAGCCCGCCGCAGTGTCCCTCATTTCCTCTTTGGTGCAAAGGGGCAAGCGCAGCGAGAGCATCAAGCAAAGGCACCTGCTTGTGCAATGAGACCAAGACCGTCAGAACGGCAGGAAGGAAGTAATCGTGGAGCCCAAGCAAGGCCACCACCAGAGCCTTTGACAAAGCGAGGACCAACTTTAGTAAGGATAAGTGTACTAGATGTTCCCTTCAAATGGCCAATTGTTGGCGCCTTCCTGCTCAATATTTGGGAAGAGGCCTGTGGCCTCTCGCTTATAATAGGACTAGCCACCCATAGGGTAGAGGCAATCTAGAGAGAGAGGAGAGAGAGCCACCAACTCCCCTAGCAGTTCATCGCACCGCCAAGAATAGACTCGCGAGGCTGTCCTTCCTTGTACTGTTCATCATCAGCCCCAGAGGCAATCCACCACACCACACACCGGAGTAGGGTGTTACACCACAATGGTGGCCCAACCAGTATAAACCTTGTGTCTCTTGTGTTGTTCTTTTGGTAGCTTAGATCCCAGCGAGGCGACGAGGTGCGTAGGTAGGGGCGTGATCTCCGCAAGACCCTAGAGTTCGAACCTAGAGGGTCTGCTGAACTTGAACTGACATTTGGCGCGCTGTAGGTGTGCCGAACCGCCTCTGCCGCTCGCCCCATCGCATTGTCATCATCATGTCCGCGACCAGCGGGCAACCCCGATCCTCGGGCGGCCTGGCTCGCCCACGCAGAGCCGCCGCCCCGGGCACCCCATGCCCTGTGCAGCTCAAGGTCCGCAGGGCGCTGCGGGCCGCGGGCGACGCGGATAGGCAACGACATTCCTCACGCCGCGGCAGGCGTGGTCGGCGGCGAGGGCCTCCTACCACGCCGCGGCCATGACGCCGTACACCCGACGGGAGCAAGCGAACTCAAGGGCTGCAATGCAGGCTGTTGGAGGGCGGCCGTGACATGCTGCTAGAGCGGGTGGCAGAGCTCCTGGCTTCACTGCCGGGGCTCACCCTTCGCACCCAACTCCCACCTCAGTCCAGCAGGCCCACGCGAGGCTCCACGCACACCACAAGAGCTCCAAGCGACTCAAGGCCACCCCTAATGCCAGCCTGTTGCCAAGACTGGCCAGCAAGAAGGCGCCTCCGCCCGCCGCTGAAGAAGGACTCACACGACCCACGACCCTGTGGCACACCGCGCTTACTACCCCTGTGTGGGCGCCAAGTAGAACTGCGTGGCACACGGAGCACTACGGTGCAGCATTTGGGATGGCGGCTCGAAGAGTACGTGCCCGCATGATGGATGAAGGCACGCGCAGAGGATTTAACATGGCTTGCCTCGCCCAAGCCGGGGGATGAGGCTCCGTAGTTGAGCTCTTCCAGAGCCCCGGAAAGCCCTGCCGGCCGCTACTGAAGCAACGACATCGAGTACCGCTAATTCCTCAGAGCAGGCATACGCTAACCATGGATCGCAGGAGGTACAGGTCGCCATGAGGACGGCTGTCCCACTCATGCAGTTTCCTACCCTCAGAGGAGGGCGCCGGGCTGCAGAGAGGGGCCGAGATCCGCATCACCACTGCGCATTCGAGCAAGGCGCCTCAGAGGTAGGCCTCCGCCGGGAGGTGCCTTAGGCCTACTCGGCAGAGGACCCGTGGTCATCGGGGAATCACTGGCGCACCGCCTAATCCATCCGCGCGCCCTTGGTTTCCGGTCATCGCCGGTGGCACTAGAGTGTGGCGCAATGGGCCCTCGTCTGCGATATGAAGCAAGGCCGGTACCTATGAAGAAGGCTGGTGCCCGTGAAGCTCTCGCCTGCGGACACTCTCACGTAATAATGAGGGGCTGTACACGCCTGAGTCTCAGGGTGCCGCCTCAGCCCCTGGGCTCCTCCCATGCCTAGTGGCAACACTTAGCTCGCTGGTGAGAAGACGCCCAAGACTAGACTAGGTGCCTGGACACGGCCTTTTTTGCTTTCCTTGCTTTTCCCCTTGGCTGCTGCTTTTCCCCGCTGATTTAAGTTGGATTTGAGCTTGAGATTTGTGTGTGTTCGGGAAGGTGTTTAGTCTGCTCGAGCAATCTCTAGCGCTCGTTACCACTTTGCCTCAGCTGCCTCCCCTCGTGAGCCCTCATGAGCCGGGCCAGCCTAGCTTGCGTGCAGCCCGAATCGCCGCCGCGCCTCTCAGAGGTCTTCATTACAGGTTCAATGGGCTGCTTAGGAGACCTCGACACCACAGCCCTCTCGCAGCTATCTCGAGGCCCACGCTGGTCGAAGGTAAACAAACCAGCCAGCTCGTCGCAAAGCCAGCCACTTGGCACAGGAATATGGTTGATATCGCATCTACTAATACGCTGAATGCAAGTTTTTACATGAGGGCCCTCCCAAAATGCTCTTATAACCTTCGTGGCAAAGCCCGAACTCTATCTCGGCAGGTAAGAAAGTGGAACAACACGCGTCACCGGATAAATCCCCAATGCATCCTCAAGGGCACCTCCGAATCTTTTTGGCGCCGCTGGCCTCGCCATCGCCTCCGCTGCCATCAGCGGCGCTGTGGCCGCTCACCACGCCGCCTTCATCAGCAGCCACCACCACGCCGCCGTTGTCAGAGTGAAGGCCCCGACGAGGGCATCCACGTTGTCTTCCACCCACGCGCCAAGTCGCCCGATGGCCCGGGTACCGGGCGATGGCGGCATCAAAGTCGGGTTGGGATCCATGTTCAAGATGGTCAAGACACGAGAAAAGGCGCGCCCGAGCGGGCACGGCCTTCCTCCTATTGGCTCGCCCGATCAAGACTCTCCACCAAGGCCACCACGCCGCTGAAGAATCAAGGTTGCCAAAGATAGTTGATCGCGTGAGGCTCGCCAACGGCCGCCGAAAATGTTACCCAAGGCCGTGTTAGTTTTCTCCGGAGCGTGAGAGCATGGGGCCATACTCATGCTCCAGATCCGCCACTGGCGATCTCGCCTCGTTTCGCACAAGAACGGCCAGCCTCGCCCACCCGCTGACGGAGAAGAAGCGCCGCGCGGAGGTAGTCAGCCTCCCGCACCACGCCGAGGGCGGCCCGAAGCATCGCCCGCCGCCACTTCATCCAGCTTGGTCCTCGTGGCGGCGGTCCTACCTTCATCCTCGACCCGATCAACCCCACCTCTCCTCGAACTCAAGGCCAAGGTTCTGCGGGCCATCGACACCGGCGCTCAACCTCTTCCAGACTCGGGCTTCCCGCAAGAGCGACGCCATCCTCCGCCAAGGCCACCAAGTGCTCCTCGCTCCAGACGCCAAGATCATGGGCGCTGCTCGCAGCTTCCAGCCACAAGGCCTCCTCACGCCTTTGAGCTCGCTGGTCGATCAAGCCCCTTCATCGGCGACACAAGTGTCGTCTCACGCAGCTCCGCCTGCTGCCCCAGGGAATGGCACCAGGCGTGGAGTTCCCGCGCCCGCTCCTCCGCCGCCTCACGCCGCTGGTCAGCCTCTCGGGCCTCCTCGACGACCCGAGAACGGGCCTCCTGAGAGGCCGCCAGCGATGCCTCGGCTTTCTCATTGTCGAGGTCATGCTGGTGGCGCGCAAGGGCAACAGCCACTTTCAGCTTGCGCATCTCTTCAGCCAGCGCAGGCCTCAGCCTCAAGGCAGCTGCTTCACACGAGCTCTTCACTGCTGGCTCACCGTGTCAGCCGCCTCCCGAGAAACCCTTGGCGAAGAATGTAGCGCCCCGGCGCGCCGAGCACGCCTTCCGGCTGCCCTCCGCCTGTGTGTGCTGGGGGCCGCGACCAGCACTCCTCCGGGGGGGCTGGGGTTGGCGCGATGGCCGGGCACGCCCAAGCCCGCCCGAGCCAGCCCATCCCCAAATGAAGAGCCTGTGGCTGACTCAGCCAATCGCCGCCCACGACCAATCGAAAAGCCCAAGGCATGCTGGCTATACCCCGGAAAGGCTCGCGAAGGAGGGTCGTGGGGTGCGCAGAGCCATAGTGCACCACAGGATGGCTCACCTCTCCAACCGGCCTCGCCACAAGGGCTCTACTTGAGCTCGAGCGCCAAGACGGTGGAGAGGCGGCCTGGGATGGCTCAGCCATCTCCGTGAGCTCGGCAGGAAGGGCCCTGTAGAGCAAGGATCAGCCAAAGAAACGGGAAGATAAGGAACTAGGAAAGGGGAAGGCTTACTCATCAATGGCGAAATAGTTCCTGCGCTTCAACAGGCGGCAAGGGTAGTCATCACCCAAGGCCTCCCTTCTCTTCCGGAGAGCCTCGAAGTCCACGCGGAAGCGGCCCAGGAGTTCAGCGCAGGAGTCGACCTGCGACGAGGAAGAAGCACCAAGGTGACCAGCGTCAGGGGCGTTGTCCTGGCGCATGTCGCCGGTCGCCTCACCAAGAAGGGTAGCTGGGGCCTCGTCCGCGGGAGCCGCGGGCCGCGGCTCAACGCCTTCAGCCGCAGCAGTACGAGCCTCAGGAGCTGCCACCTCAGAGTGCCGCTCGCCGCTAACCCGACGGGGCCCCTCACCTCCAAAGGGCCCATGCCTCCTCGCTCCACCACTGAGGAAGGACTGCCGGGCGATCGGAAGGGCAGTCATCACCACTGGTTCTCGCGAGGCCCCATGAGGCTCAAGCGGGCGCAGCCCCCATTCGTCAAGCTGGGCATCCGCTTCACAAAGTTACCCCTGCCGAGCAAAAGTACAGCAAAGCAACCCTTGCCGCCCGCCGGGAAGGGTCCCTGCCAGACCAGGAGCACCTTCCTCTGCTTCAGCGCCAGTCCTCCTCCTGAGCCTCATGCGGTCTCACGCCCGCCAAGGCCCACATCCAGCGGGAGGATGCCGAGAGGAGCAATGCGCATAGGAGGAACTCATTCACCACCTTGGGCGCCACACGCCGAGCGCCTGGCACGCCAAGCGACGCCAGACGAAGACGAGCCGAGGGCTCGTGAGCGCCTCCTGCCCCAACTGAATTGGGGACAGCGGCGATGTTGGCTCAAAGTGGGGCTGGGCACCCCGACATCCATGTACAGCCACCGCTCGCGGAACCCAGACGCAAGCGGAGGAAGGCTGAAATCAATCCCTGAAGCCGCTGTTTCTGATGCGGCAATGAAGCTCACGCACCCCGAGCATTGGGTGGGGTCGATGAGGCACAAAGAGAAGAAGTGACGCAGCAAGGCAACTGAAGGAGGGATGCCCATCATTGCCTCACAAACAAAGGTGAAAACGACAAGAAGAGTAATGGATTTAGGACCCAAATGCATCATATGGATCTGGTAATGGGAAAGCACAGCATTGAAGAAATTGGAAAAGGGGGGAACCAGTCCCGCCATTGTATGCCGGGCGGCACCGGACCTCGGTGACTATTCTGTCAATGGAGAAGTGAGACGCGGGCCAGACCGTCGTCCTCCCGCACTCGTTGAAGACAGTGGTGAAAGTGCAACTATCCCTAGGTGGTTTTGGTAATTCATAACAACATATAGCTCATTGAGCTAATGCTATTCCAAGATGAACATTTCAGGAAAGCTCAATGAATGGCATGGCATGGATGATGAAAGTGGATCCCTCAAAATGCTAATGACAAAGGATTGGCTCAAGCTCAAAAGCTCAAGACTCTTCATTTTATATTTTAGTGATTCAAGATCACATTGAGTCTATAGGAAAAGCCAATACTATCAAGGAGGGATGAGGTGTTTCTTAATGAGCCTCTTGCTTCATGTGCTTAGTGATATGCTCCAAAACCCTCAGCTACTTTCTCACATCCAGATATGACCTAAACCTAAAGCCAAAATCGGTCTCACCGATTCTTCCTATTCGGCGCCACCGATTCCAAATGTCATAGCCACTGCCACAAACCCTAGGCAAATCGGTTCTACCGATAGGGATCTCGGTCTCACCGAGATGGGATTGTAATCTCTCTGTTTCCTTTTTGTAACTTTTCGGTCTCACCAAAAGAGCGGATCGGTCCCACCGAGATTGCAATGTAAACTCTCTATTTCCCTTTTGTAACATTTCGGTCTCACCGAAAAGAGAAAATCAGTCCCACCGAGTTTACCTGACCAACTCTCTAGTTAGCTAATTACCAAAATTGGTCTCACCAAGTTTGTGTAATCGGTCTCACCGAGATTACGTTATGCCCTAACCCTAATCATATCGGTCCTACCGAGATGCATGTCAGTCCCACCAAAAACCCTAACGGTCACTGGGTGTACTAAAATCGGTCTGACCGAGTTTGTTGATTTGGTCCCACCGAGATTGGTAAATTGTGTGTAACGGTTAGATTTTGTGTGGAGGCTATATATACCCCTCCACCTCCTCTTCATTCGTGGAGAGAGCCATCAAAACAAACCTACACTTCCAACTTACCATTTCTGAGAGAGAACCACGTACTCATGTGTTGAGGCCAAGATATTCCATTCCTACCATATGAATCTTGATCTCTAGCCTTCCCCAAGTTGCTTTCCACTCAAATCCTCTTTCCACCAGATCCAAATCCTATGAGAGAGAGTTGAGTGTTGGGGAGACTATCATTTTAAGCACAAGAGCAAGGAGTTCATCATCAACACACCATTTGTTACTTCTTGGAGAGTGGTGTCTCCTAGATTGGCTAGGTGTCACTTGGGAGCCTCCGACAAGATTGTGGAGTTGAACCAAGGAGTTTGTAAGGGCAAGGAGATCGCCTACTGTGAAGATCTACCGCTAGTGAGGCAAGTCCTTCGTGGGCGACGGCCATGGTGGATAGACAAGGTTGCTACTGTGGACCCTTCGTGGGTGGAGCCTCCGTGGACTCACAAGAACTGCTACTCCTTCGTGGGTTGAAGTCTCCACCGACGTGGAAGTACGATAGCACCACCTATCGGTACCACGCCAAAAACATCCGTGTCTCCAATTGCGTTTGAATCCTCCAAACCCTTCCCTTTACTTTCTTGCAAGTTGCATGCTTTAATTTCCGCTGCTCATATACTCTTTGCATGCTTGAATTGTGTGATGATTGCTTGACTTGTCCTAAGATAGCTAAAATCTGCCAAACTCTAAAACTGGGAAAAGGCTAAGTTTTTAATGGTCAAGTAGTCTAATCACCCCCCTCTAGACATACTTTAAGGTCCTACAAGTGGCCAGAGCAGAGCTGACCTTGTCTAAGCCTTCCCGGTTGAGTATGATCGACCGATCGACGGCAGGAGCCATCGACGACGGCGAGCGAGGCGGAGGCGCATGCTTCTTCCCTTTCCCCTTCTTCGTCGGAGCCATGGTGACAAAAGGGGGAGGATTCGAGATTGGATTGGAAATGGAGACTGGAGCTCGAGAGGAGGAAGAGCAGGGGACGGTCGAGCAGCGAAAAGAGGGATGACTGTGTGCAACCACGGGTCCGCCTAGCTGGGCGCAAAATAAGGAGGCGTGGGGGACCAGGGCCACCCATGTCCAATCAACCGCCACGCGGCGCCCGAGGACGCAGGCTGTTAGGGCCCTCAAGGCACTTCAGACTTGCCCTTCGCTTTTGCTCAGCAAGTCCAGCGCGCTTTGGGCCCGGGCTACTGTCGGGCGCTTCTGGGAACGGGGTACCAGACTTGCTCGCGCTGCCCGCGGGCGTGGCTCAAGGGGTGGCCCAAGACGCCCATCTTCATCAAGACAAGCTCAAGACCTCGCGAGGGGCAGGCTGCTGGGCGGACGACAGAAGCTTCCTCAGCTCGGCCTCACAGCTGGCTCATGAGGAGGCGGAGAGATCAAGGCGGGTACCTCACGAGGTGCCCATGATGCAAGCCATGACGACTAAGGGCGCCAGGGCGCCACCACAAAGGTCCTCATTTCCTCTTTGGTGCAAAGGGGCAAGCGCAGTAGAGCATCAAGCAAGGGCACCTGCTTCGTGCAACGAGACCAAGACCGTCTGAATGGCAGGAAGGAAGTCATCGTGGAGCCCAAGCCAAGGCCACCACCAGATCCTTTGACAAAGCGATGACCAACTTTAGTCAGGATAAGTGTACTAGATGTTCCCTTCAAATGGCCAATTGTTGGCGCCTTCCCGCCAATATTTGGGAAGAGGCCCAGGCCTCCGCCTATAGATAGGACTAGCCACCCATGTGGTAGAGGCAATCTAGAGAGAGAAGGAGAGAGCGACCAAACTCCCCCTAGCAGTTCATCCCACCGCCAAGAACAGACTCATGAGGCTATTCTTCCTTGTACTGCTCATCATCAGCCCCAGAGGCAATCCACCACACCACAGATCGGAGTAGGGTGTTACACCACAATGGTGGCCCAACCAAAGATAAACCTTCTGCTCTTGTGTTGTTCTTTGGTAGTTTAGATCCTAGCGAGGCGATGAGGTGCAGGTAGGTAGGGGCGAGATCTCCCGCGCACCCCTGTAGTTCGAACCTAGAGGGTCTCGCCGAACCCAAATCCGGCTGATGCTCTATGTGGGTCTCCGATGGTGTTTGTTGAGTTGGCATAGATCGAGATTAGGATTTGTCATCCGATTGTCGAGAGGTATCTCTCGGCCCTCTCGTAATGCACATCACTATAAGCCTTGCAAGCAATCTGACTAATGAGTTAGTTATGGATGTTGCATTACGGAACGAGTAAAGAGATTCTTCCGTAACGAGATTGAACTAGGTATGATGATACCGACGATCGAATCTCGGGCAAGTAATATACCGATGACAAAGGGAACAACGTATGTTGTTATGCGGTTTGACCGATAAAGATCTTCATAGAATATGTGGGAGCCAATATGAGCATCCAGGTTCCGCTATTGGTTATTGACTGGAGATGAGTCTCGGTCATGTCTACATAGTTCTCAAACCAGTAGGGTCTGCACGCTTAACGTTCGATGATGATCGGTATTATGAGTTTATGTGTTTTGATGTACCGAAGGTTGTTCGGGGCCCCGGATGTGATCACGGACATGATGAGGAGTCTCGAAATGGTCGAGATATAAATATTGATATATTGGATGACTATATTCGGACACCGGATGAGTTTCGGGGGTCACCGGATATATATCAGAGTGCCGGAAGGGTTATTGGAACCAACGGAGAAGTAATGGGCCTTATTGGGCCTAGGGGAGAGAGAGAGAGGGGATGCCAAGGGCTGGCCGCCCCCTCCCCATGGGCCTAGTCCGAATTGGACTAGCGGGAGGGGCGGCGCACCCTCCTTCCTTCTCTTCCCCCCTCCTTCCTTCTTCTCCTAGTAAGACTAGGAAAGGGGTGTCCTACTCCTACTAGGAGGAGGATTCCTCCCCCCTTGGCGCGCCTATGAGGGCCGGCCGGCCTCCCCCTTGCTCCTTGATATACAGGGGCAGGGGGTGATACCTCTCCATCGTATCTACTTTTCCAAACACTTTTGCCCTTGTTTTGGACTCTAACTTGCATGATTTGAATGGAACTAACCCGGACTTACGTTGGTTTCAGCAGAATTGCCATGGTGTTATTTTTGTGCAGAAATAAAAGTTCTCGGAATGACCTGAAACTTCACGGAGAATATTTTTGGAATTAATAAAAAATATTGGCGAAAGAATCAAGGCCAGGGGGCCCACACCCTGTCCAAGAGGGTGGGGGCGCGCCCCTGCCTCGTGGGCTCCCTGGTGCTCCACCGACCTCAACTCCAACTCTACATATTCACGTTCGGGGAGAAAAAAATTCAGAGAGAAGGATTCATTATGCTTTACGACACGAGAGCCGCCAAGCCCTAATCTCTCTGGAGGGTTGATCTCGAGTCCGCTCGGGCCCGGAGAGGGGAATCTGTCGCCATCGTCATCATCAACCTTTCCATCACTAATTTCATGATGCTCACCGTCGTGCGTGAGTAATTCCATCGTAGGCTTGCTGGACGGTGATGGGTTGGATGAGATTTATCATGTAATCGTGTTAGTTTTGTTAGGGTTTGATCCCTAGTATCCACTATGTTCTGAGATTGATGTTGCTATGACTTTGCTATGCTTAATGCTTGTCAATAGGGCTCGAGTGCCATGATTTCAGATCTGAACCTATTATGTTTTCATGAATATATGTGAGTTCTAGATCCTATCTTGCAAGTCTATATTCACCTATTATGTGTTATGATCCGTTAACCCCGAAGTGACAATAATTGGGATACTTACCGGTGATGACCGTAGTTTGAGGAGTTCATGTATTCACTAAGTGTTAATGCTTTGGTCCGGTACTCTATTAAAATGAGGCCTTAATATCCCTTAGTTTCCAGAAGGACCCCGCTGCCACGGGAGGGTAGGACAAATATTGTCATGCAAGTTCTTTGCCATAAGCACGTATGACTATATTCGTAATACATGCCTACATTACATTGATGAACTGGAGCTAGTTCTGGGTCACCCTATGTTATAACTATTGCATGAGGAATCGCATCCGACATAATTCTCCATCACCGATCCAATGCCTACGAAAGCATTTCACATATTGTTCTCCGCTTAGTTACTTTTCCGCTACATGTTATAATTACTACAAAACTGCTATCACATTTTTGCCACTGCTATCAAGTATTTCCATACTACTTTGCTACTAAATACTTTGCTGCAAATATTAAGTTATCCAGGTGTGGTTGAATTGACAACTCCACTGCTAACACTTGAGAATATTCTTTGGCTCCCCTTGTGTCGAATCAATAAATTTGGGTTGAATACTCTACCCTCGTAAACTGTTGCGATCCCCTATACTTGTCGGTTATCAAGACTATTTGTAAGTGCATCTAGTGCCCCTTAGTGATTTTGGTGTATTGAAGACTTATGGGTTAAGGGACTAATGTGTTTGTGAGTGTACACAGGTCTATAAGTCTATGAGGAGTTTGATATTTACAGAGAAAGTCGATTCTCTAAAATGAAGTTCTTCGATCAAGACTTTGATATTTTGAAGACTTTCAAGACTTTGAAAGTGAAGAAATTGGTGTGACCTTGAAGACTTGGTATTCATTTGAGGAACATGAAGCGTGAAGACTTTTGTTTTCATAGTTTCGCTTTTTCTTTCTTGAGTCATAGGAAACACCGCATCGTTAAAGGGGTCGAGGAAATACTAAGGAAAAATTTCCATGTGATGCTCAACTCAAAATCCTACACCTACCAATCCCTTCGAGTGAAGCCTTTGAAATCTCATACAATTCACCAATTTCTTCAATGATGAGACGAAGTTCTTCCGTCTCCGAGGAATTTGTTTCGACCGAGGAGTTAGGAATTCGCCAAAGGCGGATTGCCTACACAAGGAGGAACATGATAGCCCCGAGGAATTTGAGATTCAAATTTCCAACCGCTGTTGTGTTGCGCGCCACCTGTCCCAAAATATCTTATCCACCTAACGGTCATATCATTGAAGGGCATTTATGTCTTATCATGTCGGCTGCTCCCTAGGCTATAAATAGCCGCCTCACAACCACTAGCTGGTTGGCTGCTCCGAGAGAAACTTGACACTTGTCATTTGAGAGCAACCCATCCTCCGAGGACTTTGAGCGAAAATCATCGAGTGAGGAAAACCCAAAACCAAACCCCTATAAACCCAAAGTGATTGAGCATCATCAAGAGATTGATCCCGTGGATCCGACGCTTGTTACCTTTGAAGACTGTGCTTCTTCCAGACGGTTAGGCGCCATGGTCTAGAGCATCCAAGAGGAATTGTGGATCGCCGAGACCAAGTCTGTGAAGGTTTGGAAGTCGCTCAAGACTTACCACGAGTGATTGGACGAGGTCTGTGTGACCTTAGTTCAAGGAGAATACGGTGAGGACTTGGTGTCCCGAGCTGCGTGCTCAGCGATCGGGTGTCCGGACTGTGTGTCCTCGAGTTTAAATACTCACCGCCCAACCAGACGCATAACCGAGAGACAGCAGCTTGAACTGGTCTACCAAATCATTGTCTTCACCAACCTTATCTGGTTCTATTTCCTCAACCCTTTCATTTCCTCATTATTGTGTTGAGTGTTCATTCATATCTGTGTTTGAAGACTTTGATCAAGACTTTCTCAATTTCCTCGCATCAATTTCTTCACCGCTTTGTCTTCATCTTGTGCTATCTTGTGTTTACGCTTCTCGCACTTTTGATTGTCTTCATTTCATCATGATGACCATGCCCGCATTCTCTTATGCTTACTTTGAGTACTTATTCCATCAGTAAGTAGTTCTTCGCTAAGGAATTTCTCACCGCAAATTCCTCTGAAGAATTCATAAAATCGCTTATTCACCCCCTCTAGTCGATATAACGCACTTTCAATTGGTATCAGAGCAAGGTACTCCCTTGTTCTGTGTGATTTTGGTTTAACCACCTGGAGTTTTAGTTATGTCGACCGCAGGTATGAAGAAAGTGACATGTCCTATCTTTGACGGTCTTGATTATCCCAAGTGGAAGGCCATGATGAGGAAGCGCCTCATGGCAATGGACAGCGAGTTGTGGACCGTCACTGAAATTGGTCTTACTGATCTATGCAAAACGGCGAACGCAGATGATATTCGCAAGTACACTCGTCTTGATATCATGGCGAAGGATATCATCTATTCCTGCCTATCTAGAGATGAATTCAAGCGCATTATGCATCTTTGCAATGCGGTTTATCCGGGACCGAATCTCCGACGTCTATGAAGGTCATCGAACCCGTCATGATCCTTGGTTTGAGGACTTCAAGGAATCTCTCAAAACGATGACTTTCGAACCAGAATCATCATCTTATGCATCATGTCTCATGGCAAAGGGTGTCGAGGTAACCGAATGTTCCTCATCTGAATTTAGTGACTATGAATCTGATGATGATGGATCTGATGATGATATTGAACCTAGCTATACCAAACGTGTTTGCATTGCCACCAAACAACAACATGCCTCGGAAAAGGTTCAAAACATGCTAGATAAGAGTGATGATATGTTAGGTGAAGAAATGGATCGGACTAAAGCCCCGATCGAAAATCTTCAGAGACTTCGCCTAGGTTTGACAGCCTTCAAGGTCATCATAACACTCTCTTGTCTGATCATGAGAAACTTTCTTATGAATTTCTTCAAAGAAAGCAAGATCTTGAGAAGCTAATAGTGAGTTATGAAGATCTTCAGAAGGTGCGCGATTCATTACTTGCTCAACAAATCAGCGCTTCTCGTGAAGAATTTGTTCCTCCATGCTTAAAGTGCATTGAACGTGAATCGCTAATTCTTCACCAATGTTCAAATGCTTCAACTGTTATAAATTCTTCACCGCCTCGCTATCACTAATTCCTCATCCGAGGACATTGCTAGTATCACCGACGATGCAGGGTTGAAGGAATTGTACATGACAGCATGTACAAAAGCCTCAAAGGGCATCGACTCTTTGTGATGTGCTTAAAAGCAGATCCTCAACAGAACCCTAGGAAAGAGGGTATTGCCTTTGAGAGGAAACTCAATGCCGATGGAACATATTGAAGCCCGAGCAAGATCCCAAAACCTCATGGGTTGCTGCAAAGGGACCTCCAGCTTGATCCATCTAACTTATCTGGCTTTACATGTGAATCTCCTCATTCTTCCGATGAGTCATTTGACTCAACTATAAACTGTTCAAAAATCAGAATGGTGAAGTATTTGCTAGATATGTTGGCACTAATCGCAGGAACGGTTCCCCTATGAAGAAAATCTGGGTTCCCAAGAAGTGCCTTGAAAGTCTTCGTGAATGTCCTCATGACACCACCGTGAAGAATAGGAACCCCAGATCAAACTCTTCATATGGACCAAATTCTTCATATGGATCCAAGTCCTCATACGGACCAAATTCTCACGTGGATCAAATTCTCAAAAGGATCAAAGTCCTCATATGATTATCATCGCTAACAACTCGCTTTCG
Source organism: Aegilops longissima (assembly GCA_021605205.1). Classification (NCBI taxonomy): domain Eukaryota; kingdom Viridiplantae; phylum Streptophyta; class Magnoliopsida; order Poales; family Poaceae; genus Aegilops; species Aegilops longissima. The sequence continues at coordinate 456,181,068 of CM038681.1, read as the reverse complement.
CAGGTAGAGCTAAGGGCTATGAATATGTGCATTATTCTTCAAACCAATATGTTCATAAGTCCTCAAGAATTTCTCCGCTTATTCATATGCTTACCCTAACCCTCTTATGTGAAACGAAATGGATTGGCCTCTATGCCACCATTCTCATATGGTGCTCGCAGAGTGATGAACTCTTTGCCACCCCTTCAGATGTGGGTGGTGAAGAAAAGAACTAACCTCTTCTCGTAGGGTCAGGTCTCCGACGTGCTTTAAACGCCTCAAGAATTTGTCGGGGCCCGACAAAAATGCTCGAAAGGACGCAGCTAATCATGATGAAATGAACTTTCATTTCACACGCCCTCATATCGCTTATCTGTTATAATCGCTCGATGAAATTCATCCGATGAACTTGATATCATATTCTTCACCGATGAAGTATATGAGATCGTAAGTTGCACTAATTCATCCGCAGGATGATCAACCCAAAGCCACCGAGTGGGTTCTCGATAGTGGATGTACAAATCACATGACCGGTGACAAGAATCTATTGATGGATGCTCCTTATCACCATCACATCTCAAGCATATCATCTTTGCCGACAAAGGCAAAAGTCGTATTGGGTCTTGGTAAGGTTATGATCTCTAAGGACATACACATGGACAAAGTCATGCTTGTTGAGTCCTTAGGATACAACCTCATGTCAGCCTCAATGCTTTGTGATCTTGATATGGTTGTTATCTTTGGCAAGTATCGCTGTGTTGTGATTATGGAAGTCGACAATTCCAAAGTCTTCAAGGCTTTAGGAGAGGAGACTTGTATATTGTTGATTTCTACGTGACCACAACCAGCCGTGTGTCTACTTGCAAAAGCTTCAAGGCTGGCTATGGCATCGGCGACTTGGTCACGCAGGCATGAGGAATTTGCACACGCTTGCAAAGAAGAAGCATGTCATTGGCATTGAGAATGTCAAATTCTCAAGGATCACTTGTGTGGAGCTTGTGAAGCTGGAAAATGACCAAGGCCAAGCATCCAATAAGACTATCATGACCACTACTCGTCCCTTCGAATTGCTTCACATGGACCTCTTTGGTCCTAATCATTACTCAGCAGTCACTAATGATGCATCTCTATATGGCTTTGTTATTGTTGATGATTACTCTCATACACATGGGTACACATTGTTACTTACAAAAATGAAGTGCGTGAAGTCTTCAAACGATTTTCCTCGAGGGCTTCAACTAACTTTGGTGTGAAGATCGACACATCAGAGTGACAATGGAACTGAGTTCAAGAATTCGGTCTTGATGCCTATCTTGATGAACTTGGTATTACTCATGAGTTATCCGTCCCTATACTCCTCAAAGAAATGGCGCCGTGGAGCGCAAGAATAGAACTCTTGTTGAGATGGCTCGACTATGCTTGATGAATACAAAACGCCTAGTCATTTTTGGATTGATGCAATTGATACCGCGTGCCACATCATCAACAGAGTATATCTTCACAAATTCTTCAAGAAGACTGCCTATGAACTCCTCAACGACAAGAAACCCAATGTGAGTTATTTCAAAGTCTTCGTGCTAAATGCTGGATTAGAGATCCTCATCACAATTCTAAATTTGCACCAAAGCACATGAAGGTTTTATGCTTGGTTACGGAAAGGACTCAGACACCTACAGAGTCTTCAACATCGGTCTTCACAAGATTGTTGATACTATAGATGTGCGGTTCGATGAAACTAATGGCTCGCAAAGAGAGCACCTACCTTCGTGTTAGATGAACCAGCACCGAGGAATCTATCAAGTTCAAGGCAATCGAGGATGTCATTCCCATCAAGAATCTGCTGAAGAATTCATTCCTCAGACGCCAAGAACGCCGAGCTGATGCACTCAAGATAATGTCAAGACAATGGTGCCGAGGAAAATGATCAAATTCCTCGACGACAACCAGCTCATCCTCGCTGCAAAAGAAGTGCAAGTTGACAAGATCATCGATGACATTGAAGCGCCAGTCCTCTCACACGCCAAAAGCTTCACATTTATCTAACTTTTGTGGGCACTATGCTTTTGTCTCTATCACAGAGCCCACTAAGGTAGATGAAGCATTTCGAGCCCGAGTGGATTCAGGCCATGCAAGAAGAATTACATCAGCTCGAGCTCAACAATGTCCGAACTGGTCAAACGCCCAGATCCTCGCAAGCATAATATCATTGGCACAAAGTGGATCTACCGCAACAAGCAAGATGAAAATGGCCTTGTGGTGAGGAATAAGGCACGACTTGTAGCTCAAGGCTACACACAGTTGAAGGAATTGATTTCGATGAAACTTTTGCACCTGTTGCTAGACTTGAGTCTATTCAGATATTACTTGCCTATGCTAACCATCACAATATCACTTTATATCAAATGGATGTGAAAAGTGCATTCCTCAATGGTAAGCTTGAGGAAGAAGTATATGTTGCTCAACCCCTGGTTTTGAAGATCCAAAGAATCCCGACAAAGTCTTCAGACTCAACAAGGCCCTCTATGGTCTCAAACAAGTTCCCACGGGCGTGGTATGATACATTGAAGGAATTCTTCGTGAAGAATGGCTTCACAACCGTTCACTCGATCCTACTCTCTTTACTAAATCATATGATGGTGAACTGTTTGTGTGCCAAATATATGTTGATGATATTATCTTTGGTTGTATCGACCAACGTTATAGTGATGAATTTGCCTATATGATGAGTGAAGAATATCAAATGTCTATGATGGGAGAGTTGAAATTCTTCTTAGGTCTTCAAATTCACAACAACACAATGGCATATTCATATCTCAGAGAAATACCTCAAAGATGTCCTCAAGAAATTCGCATGCAAGATTGCAAAGGTGTCAAAATTCCTATGCCCACAAATGGCCATCTATGCAATCGATGAAAATGGTATTGACTTCGATCACAAGGTATACCGCCCATGATTGGTTCTCTATTGTACTTATGTGCATCTAGGCCAGATATAATGCTTAGTGTTTGCATGTGTGCCCGATTTCAAGCTACACCAAGGAATCACACCATAAGGTGTGAAGCATATTCTTCGATATCTAGCTCACACACCAACACTAGGATTATGGTACCCCAAGGGCTCTACTTTTGATCTCATTGATATTCTCGACTGACTATGCTGGTGATCGTGGACCGCAAGTCAACATCTGGTACTTGTCATTTCTGACGATCTTTGGTCTGTTGGTCCTCAAGAAACAGAATTGTGTATCACCGCTTCATCGCGAAGCTGAATACATTGCTGCTGGCTCTTGTTGTGCTCAATTGTTGTGGATGAAGCAAACTCTCAAGGACTACGCATCAACGTGAAGAATGTGCCTCTCATCAGTGACAATGAGAGTGCCATCAAGATTGCTCACAACCCAGTTCAGCACTCAAGACAAAGCACATTCAAATTCGCCATCATTTTCTTCGTGATCATGTGTTGAAGGGCTTACATCTCCATCGAGCATGTGAAGATCAAGAACAGCTAGCCGATATCTTCACTAAGCCCTTGGATGAGAAGAGATTTAGCAAGTTGTGGTGTGAGCTAAATATCTTAGAATCTTCAATGTTCTTTGAAAAGGACACACATCCCGACACTTATGCAAAATTGATGACTTAGATGTGCAACACATGAAGAAACGCTTTTCTTCAATCCATGAAGAATAACACTCTAAGTGTGAAGAAATTAATGAAGAATTTGATTCTCGTAACCCTACGACAATTGTACGCGTGTCTGAAATCATCATTCTTATACGGTGGGTCACGCCACCACCAAAGTTGAAAATCTTCAATTTGAGTTTTTCCTCGCTTTTGAAATTCTTCAGTTTTTCAAATTCTTCAACTTTTCAAAATCTTCACCGATTCCGCTTTTTTTCTTCATTAGCTATATATATATATATGGGTTTATGTCCTCTACAACATTCACTTATGGCTATTTCTTCAAGTCGCTTTTTCGCTAAGTGAATGTGATCGGACCCTTCCCTCTATGCTATACTCAACCCAATCTATTCACAAATTCTTCATGTGCGCTCTATTTGAAACTCGCTCAAAATCTTCACCGTGTCCTTGTCACCGAAGAAATTGTGAACGGAACTTTAAAACTGATCTTATCCAAACTTTTGGTTTTGCCGCCAAACCGCTCCGCATCCCATGATGGATTTATTTATTCACCCACGATCTAACACGATCTCCACTTTTCAAGACGTGGGTGACACATGTCGCTTAATGAGAAGGGTCAGGCACGTTCGTCCCAAATCTTCGGCTAACAGTTTTTCACCATGGCTATATATACCCCTCTCCCCTTCCTCACTTCTTTACTCCGCCGACCTCTCTCTCGCCGAGCTTCAAACCCTAGCGCCGCTACTCCATCGTCAGCCGGTGAGGAAGAGCTTCATCGCTCGACTCGTCGCCGACGATCGCTACCGACCACGGAAATCTTCACTCCGCCCGCCAGAGCTGTCTTCCTCCGCCAAGTTAGGGCGTGGAAGATCTGAATCGATTTAACTTCCCATCTGTTCTTCTTAGTTCATGTGTTCTTCATTTAGGTAATTAAAAGTTACTTTTATTACTCTCTTTGATTCTCAAACCTTCCTGAAAATCTTCAAAGGTGTTTATTCTTCAAATCTTCACACATATGAACACCTCAAACAAAATATGCTCTTGATTCGCTTTCTAAGCAATGATTTTCTTCAAGATTCCTCAATTGTGTGGATCCTCGATCTATACAACTCGAACCTAAGACAAAGATCGCTTAGTGAAATTCTTCAAGGCTCATCCGTCAAATTCCTCAAACTAGTTCTTTTGAAAACCTTCGAGAACGATATGACCTCTCCAAATTCCTCGCAACTATACTCTATTCACAGTACTCATGTCCGCTGCTGAATCACTAGGTTCTCATCAACTTAACTCATTTGCAGCGCTCCTCGAAGAAAAGTTGCATACTTCTTCAGAGAATTCATTTGTTCAAATTCCTCACCAAGAATATGGCGTAGGAAAGAAGCCATAGAAAGGAGGAAAGAGGCCCGAGGTCATGACTGCGCTTGAAATCCTCGAGGAAATATATGCTGATTATTGCACACTGATGAAGCCGAAGTTCGCAAAGAAAAAAAAATCAGCGCAAGGTGCGATTCAAAGGATTGAACGGAGATGGGCAAGGGAATGGAGGAGTACAGATATGTAACTCCAAAGTACATGAAGAAATTCACACTCAATCCTCCATGCCCAAGAGCTCCATTGGCACCTGGTCAAGAAGTCGACCCCACCAAAGATCAAGCTGGTGAGGACTTTCCTCAAGAATGGGCCAAGCGCCAAGCCAAATTGGCAAGACAAGCCAACGAGGCAGGAGGAAATTCAATGAGGACTCACATCGCTGCTGCCATCGAGGCCTCCGCTGCCAAGAAAATCTATGGCAAAGAAGCCCGCACACAAGCCAAGTGCTTCACCAACTATGCCCTCACCGCCAATTCTCATGCTTCTCCCGCAATTCCTCCCAAGTCCTCAAAATCCTGCTCCTACAAAGTCCTCAGCTCCTCCCAAGTCCTCCGACAAAGTCCTCAAGACTGTGCATCCGCCACATGCCAAAGGACTGCAGCATCTCCATTGCCTCCGTGTTTCAAAGAAGTTCCTCACTTGCACCAAATTCTTCATCCGCCCGACTCATCAAGACTAAGGCCACAAATGGACGAGGTCCTCGCCAAGTCCTAAGAAGAAACAGGTCGCCTTCCAAGAGCCACCAAGATGATGAGGCTGATGATGATGAACTTATGGAAATCATCGAGACCGCCAAGAAAGGGTCATAGAGCCAAAGGCACACCTGTGCATCGCTGTTGATCCAAGAGCGATCCTAGACTACATTGATCTCTCGCACAAGGACCCAAACACTCCTATGCCTCGACTTCAGTTGACACCGCCAAAGTCACATGTCGACTCATTTCATCCAAGAGGAGAAATGGAAATTTGAAAAGGCCAGAGAGATCAAGAAATCGCAATACGTAAAGGAGAAGTTCTGAAGAAAAACGTTGTCAAGATGACAACCAAGAACTTATCAAGATGCAGAATGACATCAAAGCCCTCAACGACAAATTTGACTCATATTATGCTGATTGGCAAGGAGCCAAAGTCGATTCACAACCCGACAAAGAAATTCACCAATGTTGCTGCCCCAACGCAACAAGAAATTCCTCAGTCGAGCCTCACCAGCAGATCGAAGAACATGCCAAGACCACTGATGAAGTTCAGGCTATCAAGACAATGCTAGTTCTAGGGCTGATGATCCCATTCCAGCCGAAGAAATTGCTGTGGCATCCACTAGTGGTGCGCTCAAGAAACCGAACAAGTCAGGCAATCAGATCGCTTGCACCGAGGAAAATCAACCAGATTCCTCAGCCCCCCGCGCCAACACCAACTCCAATTCTTCCATCCGCCCGATGTGAAGAAGACCAAGGCTGCAGAACGAGCTGCAGTGAAGAAACGGAAAGCATCACCAAGGCCAAATTCTTCTGGATGCGAAGAAAATGAAGCCAATGACCAGCTCCTTTGAAAATCCTATTGATGTTGTTCCACTTCTCAATTCCATCAAAGGACCTTGTTCCTTTGATGAAGATTATGAGATCCCAAGCGGATCTGATGAAGAAAATCATTCTGCTGCTTCGTCGAGCAGATTGATGAAGAAATTGAAGTGGAAGCAATCCTTCAACCCCAATCATTTCTCGCCTATGCCTCAGCTTCACAGTCAAGAGGCCGTGTTGAGGAAATTGAAGAAGATGTGGATATTGAAGCACAACGCCAGTGATGAACGATGACTTTGGGAAAGTCAAGATCCAAATTCTCCACTCTTCACCCCAATCCAACAGATTCCTCACCCCCGCTCCAACAGCTCAAATGGGCTCAAGAAACTCATCCCACTTCATCCGTCCATGAAGAAATTCCAGCCACTAGCGCCGATGAACCTCGCCGCTGATCCTCGATCGCACTGTTCAGAGGAACAAGAAATTCTCACCAAGAACCTGAGATTGCGATTCCAGAGGTCGTGATGCAACTCATCGACACTCCACCGCCAAAGCCAAAGAATCCTTCTCAACAAAGCAAAAGTTCAAGGCTGAAGATTTCTTCAATGAGCATGTATTCTTCATCGACATAATCCATATGATTCTGCCGCATAAGGAAGAGGCGCTTCGACTGCTAGTCAAGCCAATTTCTATTCCTTAGTGTCTTCAACAAAGACAAAGTCTTCGATCATGCACATATTCCTCATGTGGACATGGAGTCTCTCGCCAGCTTTGAGCCAGCCCTTTGTGTTCTTCACGACGCAGACTTCAATTTCTGCACCGACATCTGTGATTGGAATGAAGAACTCATTCTTCAATTCTATGCAACGCTGCACATCACCGGAGACGCCAAGACGTGAACTCATGGGTGTTAGATCGATGTCTGAAAATACTCACTACAAGGCACCAAAGAATTGAATTGCTTCGCGCTCTACCACTCAATCCTCCACTTGATGGTGCTCGTTGTATCTACAACGAACTTGAGCTTTCAAATCACTATATGCAAGTGCCGATGAAGCCTTTGAAGCCAAGGCAGGCCCCAAGAACCAAATTCTCGTCAAGGAATTATTGTATGTGCCTTGATCGTCTATCGGATTTCGACGAAGACAATGAGTCCTATCAAAGGCCACGACTCAAATGATGAAGAAGTCGCTGGCATCATGAAGAATATGCTTTTCAATATCATTCATGGCATTCTGGCCAACTTCCATGATTTCTTCATGAGGACTCGCAAACATTGCTATGTCACCATTTGAGCTGAAGCCTTATGCGCCTTTGGATAATGAGATTCATCAGACAAGGTCTTCACTCAATTACAAGGCTGATACTCAACCACCGCAGCTACTTGCCCTCGATTGAAGTCCTCAAACGGACATTTACCTCAGCTGATGACAAGGGCAAGGCAATGCACAGATCGATGAAGGCATTCGCCCATTGATGGACAGTTTCGCAAAGCTGCATCCTACTCCACCAATGATGACTCGCCACACATGACTCGCCAAGAAATACCTCACCAAGCAAAGTCCTCAAGCCACAAAGACCTGTGGTGATGATCGATCGTGAGTTACTCCTCGCCTTCATCAAGGTTGATCGCAATCATAAATGGGTCAAGCGCCGCTTGGTTCAATTCTTCACAACATGACCTCTACACACAATGCAAAGGAAGAAAACCACTACTACCTCCATGAAACCTTCAAACGCACTGGCTGTTCTTTCAAATGTCTACAAATGGAAGAACTGAAGACAATGGGTCTCAAGGAAGAATTTGACTGGTCTGCACCTCCTCCAAGAAATACAAGAAGGTCAAAGTTCCTTCCTTGGTGGCTAGCTCCTATTCTTCATCACGAGACACCGATGAAAATGAAGACTTGACGACATCGCGGCAGGCCCTACTACAACAACTAACTCCTAACAACGCCGGGCGCCCTTCTTCAACTTGAAATTCTTCGTATGCGTTAGTCCTCAATTTCGATCCTTTTGGTCATTCGATGACAAAGGGGAGAAATTTGAGTTAGTCTTCAAGCCGGTCTATTATATGGGCAATTTTTTTGTTAAGTTACAACTCGCTCTTCCAAACTTTTATTGATCGAGTTGTAATCTTAAACCCGATGGTGCTTTGATACTTTTGATGCATTTTTGAATCGTGCTCGATACTATTGATGCGCTATTTTGCATGCCTGTTCCTCATTAATGTTATTGCACGATGCTGAATTTCATCAAGCACCATATTTCATCATGCATTTCAAATTCTTCATATTATATGTCAAATGCGTATGAATTACAAGATATAGGGGAGATCTCCATGATTCAACTCTTCAAATGTGCATTGCCTCAAAAGCAAATTCTCACTATGCACATCTTCGGGGAGTTCTTCTATATCTTGCAATCAAATTCCTCAATATCAGTATTTACACTTCATATGTTTATCCTCATTGAAAACTTAACCTATATTGTCATCAATCACCAAAAGGGGAGATTGTAAGTGCATCTAGTGCCCTTAGTGATTTTGGTGTATTGAAGACTTATAGGTTAAGGGACTAATGTGTTTGTGAGTGTACACAGGTCTATAAGTCTATGAGGAGTTTGATATTTACAGAGAAAGTCGAATTCTAAAATGAAGTTCTTCAATCAAGACTTTGATATTCTCAAGACTTTCTCAAGACTTTGAAAGTGAAGAAATTGGTGTGACCTTGAAGACTTGGTATTCATTTGAGGAACATGAAGCGTGAAGACTTTTGTTTTCATAGTTTCGCTTTCTTTCTTGAGTCATAGGAAACACCGCATCGTTAAAGGGGTCGAGGAAATACTAAGGAAAAATTTCCATGTGATGCTCAACTCAAAATCCTACACCTACCAATCCCTTCGAGTGAAGCCTTTGAAATCTCATACAGCTTCACCAATTTCTTCAAAGGATGAGAAGAAGTTCTTCCGGTCACGAGGAATTTGTTCTCGACCGAGGAGTTAGGAATTCGCCAAAGGCCGATTGCCTACACAAAGGAGGAACATGATAGCCCTGAGGAATTTGAGATTCAAATTTCCGACCATTGCTGTGCTGCACGCCAGTTGTCCCAAAATATCTTTTCCACCTAACGGTCATATCATTGAAGGGCATTTATGTCTTATCATGTCGGGCTGCTCCCTAGGCTATAAATAGCCGCCCCCTACAACCACTAGCTGGTTGGCTGCTCCGAGAGAAACTTGACACTTGTCATTTGAGAGCAACCCATCCTCCGAGGACTTTGAGCGAAAATCATCGAGTGAGGAAAAACCCAAACACCAAACCCCTACAAACCCAAAGTGATTGAGCATCACTGAAGAGATTGATCCTGCGTGGATTCGACGCTTGTTACCTTTGAAGACTGTGCTTCTTCCAGACGGTTAGGCGCCATGGTCTAGAGCATCCAAGAGGAATTGTGGATTGCCGAGACCAAGTCTGTGAAGGTTTCGAAGTCGCCTGAAGACATACCACGAGTGATTGGACGAGTTCTGTGTGACCTTAGTTCAAGGAGAATACGGTGAGGACTTGGTGTCCCGAGCTGCGTGCTCAGCGATCGGGTGTCCGGACTGTGTGTCCTCGAGTTTAAATACTCACCGCTTCCAACCAGACGCATAACCGAGACATCAGCTTGAACTGGTCTACCAAATCATTGTCTTCACCAACCTTATCTGGTTCTATTTCCTCAACCCTCTCATTTCCTCATTATTGTGTTGAGTGTTCATTCATATCTGTGTTTGAAGACTTTGATCAAGACTTTCTCAATTTCCTCGCTCAATTTCTTCAGATGTTTGTCTTCATCTTGTGCTATCTTGTGTTTACGCTTTCAGACTCTTTTGATTGTCTTCATTTCATCATGATGACCATGCCCGCATTCTCTTATGCTTACTTTTGAGTACTTATTCCGCTGCAAGTAGTTCTTCGCTAAGGAATTTCCTCACCGCAAATTCCTCGTTGAAGAATTCATAAAATCGCCTATTCACCCCCCCCTCTAGTCGATATAACGACTTTCACTATTTTCCCGTGTTGCTCCGGGAGCATAGCTCTATTCTTTGAGTCACTTGGGATTTATATCTGCTGGTCACTTTGAGGAACTTGAAAGACGAAAGAACTAAGATTTTCCCCTCAACTACGATTGGAGGTAAGGAACTGCCATCTAGCTCTGCACTTGATTCACCTTCTGTTTTGAGTAAGCTTGCGACACCTAAACTTGCTTCTGCTATTAACTCTGATATGTCGCATGTTATTGATGATGCCACTTCTGCTATGCATGATAATTATAAAGAAACTACTTCTATGCTTGATACTACTGTGCCATTGGGTGAATTTCTTGATGAACAACTTGCTAAGGCTAGAGAGAATGAAATTATTGAAACTGATAATATTGATGAATGTGATGATGAAGATTCTCCCCCTAGATATGAACATTCCACAGCTCGAGGGTTATGTTATGGATGAAGAAACTGCTAGAGACTTTCTTGCTTGCAATGATAGATATGATCTTAAGAAATTATTAGCTGTTGAAAGAAAAATCCTTGAATGCTAGAATGAAATATGACCTGCTTTTGCTACTTCACCTATCGTGTATATCGATATGATTATGATTTCTGTTGATCCCGAGAAAATTACTTTGGTTGAATCTGATCCTTTTATGTCTATGAATCTGAAACTGTTGTGGCACATCTTTCTAAATTAAATGATATAGCCACCCTATTCACTAATGATGATAAAACTCGCTACTACTATATCCTTAAGTTATTTCCATTCTCATTAAAGGGTGATGCTAAAACATGGTTTAATTCTCTTGATCCTGGTTGTGCGTAGTCCCCGTGATATGATTTATTACTTCTTCGCTAAATATTTCCTTGCTCATAGCAAACAAGCTGCTTTAAGGGAAATATATAATTTTGTGCAAATTGAAAAATAGAGTCTCCCACAAGCTTGGGGAGGCTTCTCCAATTACTTAATGCTTTGCCTAATCATCCTCTCAAGAAAAATGAAATACTTGATATCTTTTATAATGGACTAACTGGTGCTTCCAGAGACCACCTGGATAGTTGTGTTGGTTGTGTTTTCAGGGAAAGGACAGTTGATCAAGCTGAATTGCTATTTAATAATATGTTGACTAATGAAAATAATTGGACACTTCCTGAACCAACTCCTAAGCCAACTCCGAAGAAAAGGGGTATTCTATTTCTCAGTCCTGAAGATATGCAAGAGGCAAAGAAATCTATGAAAGAAAAGGGTATTAAAGCTGATGATGTTAAGAACTTACCTCCTATTCAAGAAATACATGGTCTTAATTTGCCGCCTGTTGAAGAAATACATGGTCTTGATAACCCGACACAAGTAGTAAAGGTAAATTCTCTCTATAGACTTGATGAAGGTGATATTCCTCGTTATAAGTATGCTAGCCAATGCTTGGATGAGTTTGATAATTTTATTGTTAAACAAGAAAACTTCAATGCTTATGTTGGTAGACAATTGAAACGTAATGCTTATATGATTGAACACTTGAGTGATTATATGTCTAGAGTTAAAGGTGAACTCAAACTTATTAGTAAACATGCTTCTAAGGTTACCACTCAAGTAGAAAAAGTGCTTAAAGCTCAAAATGATTTGCTCAATGAATTAAATAATAAGAAAATGATAATGTTATTAGAGTTGTGACTAGATGGGGTAGAATTACTCAGGAACCTTTGTACCTTAGGGCCACCCTAAGAGAATTGAGCAAGATTCTCAGAGAACTAATGTTGATGCACCTAGTCCTTCTAAGAAGAAGAAAACGGAAAATGATAGGACTTTGTATGCTTCTAATGAACCTGTTGTTGACACACCTGAGAATCCCAATGATATTTCTATTTCTGATGCTGAAACACAATCTCGTAATGAACATGAACCTAGTGATAATATTAATGATGATGTTCATGATGATGCTCAACCTAGCAATAACAATGATGTAGAAATTGAACCTGCTGTTGATCTTGATAACCCACAATTAAAGAATCAACATTATGATAAGAGAGACTTAGTTGCTAGGAAGCACGGTAAAGAAAGAGAACTATGGGTTCAGAAACCCATGCCTTTTCCTCCTAAACCAAGAAAAAGGATGATGAGGATTTTGAGCGATTTGCTGAAATGATTAGACCTATCTTTTATGTATGTGTTTGATTGATATGCTTAAATGAATCCTTATGCTAAGTATATGAAAGAAATTGTTACTAATAAAAGAAAGATACCGAAGCTGAAATTTCCACCATGCTTGCTAATTATACTTTTAAGGGTGGAATACCTTAGAAACTTGAGATCCAAGAGTACCAACAATACCATGCTCCATTAAAAGAAACTATGTTAAACTGCTTTATGTGATCTTGGAGCCGGTGTTAGTGTTATGCCTCTCTTTATATCGAGACTTGATTTAAATAAGTTGACACCTACTGAAATATCTTTGCAAATGGGTGATAAATCAACTGCTATACCTGTCGGTATTTTTGAGGATGTGCCTGTTGTGGTTGCAAATGTTACTATTTTAATGGACTTTGTTATTCTTGATATTCCCGAGGACGATAGTGTGTCGATTATCCTTGGTAGACCCTTTTTGAGTACTGCAGGGGCTGTTATTGATTGCAACAAAGGCAATGTCACTTTTCATGTTAATGGTAATGAGCATATGGTACACTTTCCGAGGAAACAACCTCAAGTCCACAGTATCAATTCTATTGGAAAAATTCAACTATTACTATTGGAGGTTTTGAATTTCCTCTTCCTACTGTCAAGAAGAGCTATGATATTCTTATTTTTGGGGATGTGCATATCCCCGTTGAGGTAACCTAGAGTTATTCGAAATTTCTCCGGTTCCATGTTATTCGAAAAGAGTTTGTTAACAAGACTTGATCAACCTTGTTAGTGGATTCCTTTTGATGAGCATGAGATGGATGAAGTTAGAAAGCACAACCTTCTGTACCCTCTTTTTACTTTCTCTTATTAAGATTAAATAAAGCAAAATTAGTATTTTCTGTCTGTTTTCTGAATTATCTGTGCAATAAAATACCCCAAAAATAAAAGTTCTCCAAATGCCCTGAAAATGAAATATGATTTTTTTTCTAGAATATTTGAGAATATCCGCATCGAGAATACATCAGGGGGAGCAAGCACCTCGCCACGAGGGTCCAGGCACGCCTCGCCTCGTGGCCCTCGTGGCCCCTCCACTTATTCCTCGCAACCACACACTTCTTCTTCCTCCCAAAAAATCAACAACCAGCTCAAGCATGAGTTCTAGCTCATCTTGTTGCCATTTCCGATCTCTTTGCTCAAAGCTCCACTCACAAAACTGCTTGGGGGATTGTTCTTGGTATGTGACTCCTCTAATGGTCCAAATAGTTTTTGTTCTAGTGCTTTATTCATTGCAAATTTTTTCTGCCTAGGTGACCCTGTTCTTGAGCTTGCATATCAAATTTATATGGTCCCAAGTAGTTCTAATGCATGATATAGTCTCTAGGCACTTGTGGGAGAAGTTGCTATCGATTTTGTTGAGTTTGGTTCACTTTTATTTTGAGTTACTAAAATTTTCAGAAATTTTTCAGAGGAAGAAATATGTTTAGGAAAATGTACCAACGTGGTTCTTCAAGGAAGCAAGGACCCAGGCCCGCAATACGTGAGCCAGACCATGAACCACCAAGAGAAGCCCAAGTGCGGCCTTGTGAATGGTCGTCAGAAGATTTCATGGTCCACGCAGGAATTAAGGAGGAATTTGACGCATATGTGTGTAATGCTGAACTCGAGGACTTCATGCTAGATAAGTGCCCTCGGTACTATTACCTAACTGATTCCTTTGTGAGAAGGTTCAAATTTACATCTTCACGCAATTATCACACTGTCCTATTTGATCTCTATGGTAAATCTTATACTATGGACTTAGAAGATTTTCTTGCAAATCTGAGTTTAAAGATTTTCGTGCTAGTATCACTGTGGGGGAATCTAGAGAAATAACACAAGATACCATAGGGAGCATTCATTTTCCTGCTATACATTATTTTGCTCTCTTTATAGGTAGATGCATAAACGGTAAGGATTAGGCATGTCACATGTGTGTTCCAGATCTTAGTGTTCTCAAGAGTGTTGTTTTAGGAGATAAAAAATATAACTTGGGGGCCATTGTTGCACGAAGGTTGCATAATAATGTTTTAAGTGGAGACTTGCTTAGTGGGATTTATGCAACCCGTGTGGCTAATTTCCTTGAGATACCCATACATGAAAATGATATAGAATTGCCTCCCGCTTATCTAGATTATGATGCTATGGTTCGCCATCGTTTATTGAGAGGAATGAACAGCCTCCAAGATCGACTAATGTTTGACAGGCCAAGACTGTCCATGTTGCTCTCCCTGCTCCTACTTTCTTTAACTTTCGGAAAAGGGAGATATATTATAACCAGGGAGGAGGCGAACGAGTATAAGAGGAGGACGGAGGCAGCTCGCCTCCAAGCTGCAGCTCATGAGGCAATAGCTGCTGCATCTCAAGACGACCCAGCTACAACTTTCATCCTTGGGCATAGACCAACTTAGGCCAAAAGCCTAAGCTTGGGGAGTACGATTTTCACCGACATTACATTCATGTTCACACACTCATTCCAGCTTGTCGGTGCTCATACTTTTCATTGTAATATCCATGCTAGTTTATTTTCCTTTTTCTCGCTTTCTTATTGTGTGTTTGAATAACCTTAAGAAAAACAAAAAAATTAGTTGTAGCTTTTAGCTAGTTTACTTTCCATGCCTGTAGTAGTAATAATTAAAACAAAATCCAAAAATATTTCTCGTTCTTCTTTTGCTTGTTGGGAGCTTTTCCGTGTAAATAGTTTTATTTCTTTTCTTTTCTTTGGGGGTCAAGAGGAGAAGACCATAATGAAAATGTTAAGTGGCTCTTATATGCATTATTGTTGATTTAACAAAGATCCCATATTACTTTGTATTCTCCCTTGTATTAAAATGCCTGCAGATGCCAGCTTAGTCCAATGCACGTGCACTATTATTTTATCCACACCGTTCGGTCGTGTAAGTGAAAGGCAATAATGACGATATATGATGGACTGATTGAGATGAGAAAAGCTGGTATGAACTTGACCTCTCTTGTTTTTGTAAATATGATTAGTTCATCGTTCTTGGTTCAGCCTATTATGAATGAAACATGTTTGCAATGACAATTAGAGATTATAGTTGCTTATGCCATGCTTAATTTGCTAGGAGTTTATAATGGTTTACCTTATGCGACAACATGCTATTAAAATGGTTGTGATGTGGTATGATAGGGTGGTATCCTCCTTGAATGATTTGAGTGGCTTGACTTGGCACATGTTCACACATGTGGTTGAAACAAAATCAACATAGCCTCCATGATATTTATGTTCATGGTGGATTATATCCTACTCATGCTTGCACTCAATGTTTATTAATTTTAATGCATGGTCATGACTGTTATCGCTCTCTAGCCGGCCGCTTCCCAATCTTTTTCTAGCCTTCACTTGTACTAAGCGGGAATACTGCTTGTGCATCCACTTCCATAAACCCCAAGGTTATTCCATATGAGTCCACCATACCTTCCGATATATGTATCTACCTGCTGCTCCAAGTAAATTTGTATGTGCCAAACTCTAAACCTTCAAATGAAATTCTGTTTTGTATGCTCGAATAGCTCATGTATCAACTAGGGCTGTTTGTATCTTCCATGCTAGGCAGATTATTCTCAAGAGGAGTGGACTCTGCTCCTCACTCACGAGAAAATGGCTGGTCACCGGGATGCCCAGTCCCATGCTCAAATCAAATCAAAATAATTGCAAACAAAACTCCCCAGGACTATTGCTAGTTGGAGGCACCCGTTGTTTTGGGCCAGCCATGGATTGATGCTTGTTGGTGGTGGGGGAGTATAAACTTTACCATTCTGTTTGAGAACCGCCTATAATGTGTGTAGCATGGAAGATATCGAGATCTCTCGGTTGTTATGTTGACAATGAAAGTATGCCGCCAAAATATTATTTATCTCGCTTTAAAACCGAGCTTAGGCACCTCTACAAATCCCTCGCTTCCTCTAAGAAGGGCCTATCTATTTACTTTTATGTTGAGTCATCACCCTCTTATTAAAAAGCACCAGCTGGAGAGCACCGCTGTCATTTGCATTCATTGCTGTTAATTTATATTGGGTATGACTATGATGGATCTCTTTACCATGAATTACAATGTTTAGTCAGTCCTTGATCTTCAAAGGTGCTCTGATCTATGTTTTGCGGTCTCGTAAAGGGATAGCGAGATACCATCTTGTTATATCATATTATGATTGTTTTGAGAAAGTGTTGTCATCAGAGATTTAATATTATTGCTCGCTAGTTGATTATGCCATTGATATGAGTAAACATGAGACCTTAATTGTCGGAGTTATTGGCCATGGGTAGCCTCATCTGCCCCCATGACATTTCAAGACATCTGGTCGGTTGCCTCAAGCCTCAAAGCTTGATCGCCGCCTTCTTGTGGCCGGCTGGTCCAAGCGGCCGATCGTCTTGAAGGTGGCGGACCCTGTAAGACGGCCACGGTTTAGCCGCCTCCTAACGGGCGGCTTCTAGAGAGGTTGGCTCCAAGAAGGCGGCCCCACGCGCCCTCAAAGTCTGCACTCCCATGAATGAGATAAGACGGGGCGTGGCTACAGCGAAGCCTGCCACCCCCGAATCCAGGGCGGGTCATGGCCACGGTGCGCCTTACTAGCCGGAGATCTCCTGCGCGGCGCGGTACTATGGCCCCATCACCCGTGACATCACCCAAGTCAGAAGGGCCATGCTCCCATGACGGGCTATCGGTACAGCCCGCAGGCGGCGGGCCCTACCTGCCTGTGAGAAGCTAGAAGGCGGCAAGCCTAGCCAGTCGGCTTGGGGGAGAGGCCGGTGATACGTCTCCAATGCATCTATTATTTTTGATTGCTCCATGCTATATTATCTACTGTTTTGGACATTATTGGGCTTTATTATTCACTTTTATATTACTTTTGGGACTAACCTATTAACCGGAGGCCCAGCCCAGAATTGTTGTTTTTTGCCTATTTCAGAGTTTCGCAGAAAAGGAATATCAAACAGAATGAAACCTTCGGGAACGTGATTTTTAGGAAGAATATGATCTGAGAGACTTGGACCCTACGTCAAGAAACAAAAGAGGAGGCCACGAGGTAGGGGCGCCACCACCCCTAGGGCGCGCCTCCACCCTCGTGGGCCCTCGTTGCTCCACCGACGCATTCTTCCTCCTATATATACCTACATACCCCAAACGATCGACACGGAGCCAAAACCTAATTCCACCGCCGCAACCTTCAGACTCCACGAAATCCCATCCTCGGTGCCTGTTCCGAGTTCACGGAAGGGGAATCGATCACGGAGGGCTTCTACATCAACACTATAGCCTCCGATGAAGTGGGAGAAGTTTATCGCAGACCTTCGGGTCCATAGTTAGTAGCTAGATGGCTTCTTCGCTTTTTTGGATCTCAATACAATGTTCTCCCTCTCTCGTGGAGATCTATTCGATGTAATCTTCTTTTGTGGTGTGTTTATTGAGATCAATGAATTGTGGGTTTATGATCAAGATTATCTATGACCAATATTTGAATCTTCTCTGAATTCATTTATGTATGATTGGTTATCTTTGCAAGTCTCTTTGAATTATCAGTTTGGTTTGGCCTACTAGATTGATCTTTCTTGCAATGGGAGAAGTGCTTAGCTTTGGGTTCAATCTTATGTGTCCTTTCCTAGTGACACTAGGGCAGCAAGGCACGATTGTATTGTTGCCATCGAGGATAACAAGATGGGGTTTTATCATATTGCATGAATTTATCCTCTACATCATGTCATCTTGCTTAAGGCGCTACTCTGCTTTCATGAACTTAATACTCTAGATGCATGCTGGATAGCGGTCAATGAGTGGAGTAATAGTAGTAGATGCAGGTGAGTCGGTCTACTTGTCTCTTGACGTGATGCCTATATACATGCTCATACCTAGATATTCTCATAACTATGCTCAATTTCGCCAATTGCTCAACAGAATTGCTCACCCAATCGTAAAATACTTATGCTCTTGGGAGAAGCCACTAGTGAAACCTATGGCCCCGGTCTATCTTCATCATATTAATCTTCCAACACTTTGTTATTTCCTTTTATTTTACTTTGCATCTTTATCACAAAAATACCAAAAATATTATCCTATCATATCTATCGATCTCACTCGTAAGTGACCGTGAAGGATTGACAACCCTCACCGCGTTGGTTGCGAGGAGTTATTTGTTTTGTGCAGGTGCGAGGGACTCGCGCATAGCCTCCGACTGGGTTGATACCTTGGTTCTCAAAACTGAGGGAAATACTTACGCTACTTTGCTGATCACCCTTTCCTCTTCAAGGGAAAACCAACGCAGTGCTCAAGAGGTAGCAAGAAGGATTTCTGGCGCCGTTGCCGGGGAGGTCTACGCAAAAGTCACCTTACCAAGTACCCATCACAAACCCTTATCTCCCGCATTACATTATTTGACATTTGCCTCTCATTTTCCTCTCCACCACTTCACCCTTGCCGCTTTATTCTCCTCTCTTTTCCGCTTGCCTTTCTTTTTCGCTTGCTCTTTGTTTGCTCGTGTGTTGGATTGCTTGTTTGTCTCATTGGCTCTACCAGATTTGGTGATCTTCACCTTAAAAGGTTAGAAGAGATCGAAAGCAACGTCAGGAGTTTTATGGTTTTACAATTTGAGCATAATAATTTCTTCAGAAACGAGCTTAAAGAACGAAAAGGTTTTATGAGTTATATGAATAAAGAGCTCGATGATATGTGTAAAGAATTTGATGGTTTAAGATCCCAAATTGCTCGCCTTGAGAAGTTGACTGCTGAAATATCGGATAAGCAGGCTACCTTAGTTAATAAGATGGCCGTTAAACCAAATTTCTATGAAAATAAAGATGAAGATCTAAAAGTTATTGATGTGTCCCCTATTAAATCTTTGTTTTGCAATATGAATCTTGATAATGATGGGACTGAATGTGATCCACCTTTACCTAGAAGGCGCTCCAAAATTCGAGTTTTAGATCTTGATGCTAAATTTGATAAAGTGGATTGAAGAAATCAAAACCCACTATTTTGGATTTCAAGGAATTTAATTATGAAAATTTCTCTTTGATAGATTGTATTTCCTTGTTGCAACTGTGCTAAATTCTCCTCATGCTTATAGTCAAAATAAAGCGTTTACTAAACATGTCGTTGATGCCTTGATGCAATCTAATGAAGAAAAGCTTGAGTTGGAAGTTTCTATCCCTAGAACACTTTATGATGAGTGGGAACCAACTATTAAAATTAAGATTAAGGATCATGAGTTCTATGCTTTATGTGATTTGGGTGCTAGTGTTTCCACTATTCCCAAAACTTTGTGCGATTTGCTAGATTTCTGCTATTTTGATGATTGCTCTCTAAACTTGCACCTTGCAGATTCCACTATTAAGAAACCTATGGGAAGAATTAATGATGTTCTTATTGTTGCTAATATGAATTATGTGCCTGTAGATTTTATCGTTCTTGATATAGATTGCAATCCTTCATGTCCTATTATTCTTGGTAGACCTTTCCTTAGAACGATTGGGGCAATTATTGATATGAAGGAATGGAATATTAGATTCCAATTTCCATTAAATAAAGGCATGGAACACTTCCCTAGGAAGAAACTAAAATTACCATATGAATCTATCATGAGAGCCACTTATGGATTGCCTACCAAAGATGGCAGTACCTAGATCTATCCTTACTTTTATGCCTAGCTAGGGGCGTTAAACGATAGCGCTTGTTGGGAGGCAACCCAATTTTATTTTTAGCTTTTTTGCTTTTTGCTTCTGTTTAGGAATAAATATTTGTTCTAGCCTATGGTTAGATGTGTTTTTATGTTTTAATTAGTGTTTGTGCCAAGTTAAACCTATAGGATCTTCTTGGATGATAGTTATTTGATCTTGCAGAAATTTCCAGAAACTTTCTGTTCACGAAAACAATTGTTAAAAATCACCAGAACGTGATAAAATACTGATTCCAGTTTATACTGATCAATAAACAAATTTCCTAGGTCTTCCAATTTTGGCTGAATTTTTGGAGTTCCATAAGTTTGCGTTAGTTACAGATTACTACAGACTGTTCTGTTTTTGACAGATTCTGTTTTTCATGTGTTGTTTGCTTATTTTGATGAATCTATGGCTAGTAAAATAGTTTATAAACCATAGGGAAGTTGGAATACAGTAGGTTTAACAACAATATAAATAAATAATGAGTTTATTAAAGTACCTTGAAGTGGTCTTTTGTTTTCTTTCGCTAACGGAGCTCATGAGATTTTCTGTTAAGTTTTGTGTTGTGAAGTTTTCAAGTTTTGGGTGAAAGATTTTGATGGATTATGGAACAAGGAGTGGCAAGAGCCTAAGCTTGGGGATGCCCAAGGCACCCCAAGATAATCTAAGGACACCAAAAGTTAAAGCTTGGGGATGCCCTGTAAGGCATCCCCTCTTTCGTCTACTTCCATCGGTAACTTTACTTGGAGCTATATTTTTATTCACCACATGATATGTGTTTTGCTTGGAGCGTCTTGTATGATTTGAGTATTTGCTTTTTAGTTTACCACAATCATATTTTCTGTACACAACTTTTGAGAGAGCCATACATGATTTGGAATTTGTTAGAATACTCTATGTGCTTCGCTTATATCTTTTGAGTTATATAGTTTAGCTCTAGTACTTCACTTATATCTTTTAGAGCACGGTGGTGGATTTGTTTTATAGAAACTATTGATCTCTCATGCTTCACTTAGATTGTTTTGAGAGTCTTAAATAGCATGGTAATTTGCTTAAATAATCCTAATATGCTTAATATTCAAGATTAGTAAAAAAATCTTATGAGTGTGTTGAATACTATGAGAAGTTTGATTCTTGATAATTGTTTTGAGATATAAAGATGGTGATATTAGAGTCATGCTAGTTGAGTAGTTGTGAATTTGAGAGATACTTGTGTTAAAGTTTGTGATTGTCGTAGCATGCACGTATGGTGAACTATTATGTGATGAAGTCGGAGCATAATTTATTTATTTATTGGCTACCTTATGAGTGGCGGTCGGGGACGAGCGATGGTCTTTTCCTACCAATCTATCCCCCTAGGAGCATGCGCATAATACTTTGCTTTGATAAATTGTAGATTTTTGCAATAAGTATATGAGTTCTTTATGACTAATGTTGAGTCCATGGATTATACGCACTCTTCTTCCTTCCACCATTGCTAGCCTCTAATATCTGCGACTTTTCACGGTATCATAAACCCACCATAAACCTTCCTCAAAACAGCCACCATACCTACCTATCATGGCATTTCCATAGCCATTCCGAGATATATTGCCATGCAACTTTCCACCGCTTTCGCTTATCATGACACGCCCATCATTGTCATATAGCTTTGCATGATCATGTAGTTGATATCGTATTTGTGGCAAAGCCACCGCTCATAATTCTTTCATACATGTCACTCTTGATTCATTGCTTATCCCGCACATCGCCGAGGCATTCATATAGAGTCATATTTTGTTCTAAGTATCGACTTGTAATTGTTGAGTTGTAAGAAAATAAAAGTGTGATGATCTTCATTTTTAGAGCATTGTCCCGACTGAGGAAAGGATGATGGAGACTATGATTCCCCCACAAGTCGGGATGAGACTCCGGACGGAAAAAAGAGGCCATAAAAAAAAGGAGAAAAGGCCCAAATAAAAAAATGAGATAAAAAGAGAGAAGGGACAATGTTACTATCCTCTTACCACACTTGTGCTTCAAAGTAGCACCATGATCTTCATGATAGAGAGTCTCTCATTTTGTCACTTTCATATACTAGTGGGGAATTTTCATTATAGAACTTGGCTTGTATATTCCAATGATGGGCTTCCTCAAAATGCCCTAGGTCTTCGTGATAAAGCGAGTTGGATGCACACCCACTTAGTTTCTTTTGTTGAGCTTTCTTATACTTATAGCTCTAGTGCATCTGTTGCATGGCAATCCCTACTCACTCACATTGATATCTATTGATGGGCATCTCCATAGCCCGTTGATACGCCTAGTTGATGTGAGACTATCTTCTCCTTTTTGTCTTCTCCACAACCACCATTCTATTCCACATATAGTGCTATATCCATGGCTCACGCTCATGTATTGCGTGAAGATTGAAAAAGTTTGAGAATGTTAAAAGTATGAACAATTGTTTGGCTTGTCATCGGGGTTGTGCATGATTTAAATACTTTGTGTGGTGAAGATAGAGCATAGCTAGACTATATGATTTTGTAGGAATAACTTTCTTTGGCCATGTTATTTTGAGAAGACATGATTGCTTTGTTAGTATGCTAGAAGTATTATTATTTTTATGTCAATATTAAACTTTTGTCT
This sequence comes from Aegilops longissima, assembly GCA_021605205.1. NCBI lineage: Eukaryota > Viridiplantae > Streptophyta > Magnoliopsida > Poales > Poaceae > Aegilops > Aegilops longissima. Next base: position 456,158,075 of record CM038681.1, on the reverse strand, counting down.
TGAATCTTTCGGATCTGAATATTCATACCACAATTAAGAATAATTACATTGAAATTATGCCAAGTAGCACTCCACATCAAAAATTCTGTTTTTATCATTTACCTACTCGAGGATGAGCAGGAATTAAGCTTGGGGATGCTTGATCCGCCTCCAACGTATCTATAATTTTTGATTGCTCTATGCTATATTATCTACTGTTTTGGACATTATTGGGCTTTATTATTCACTTTTATATTACTTTTGGGACTAACCTATTAACCAGAGGCCCATCCCAGAATTGTTGTTTTTTGCCTATTTCAGAGTTTCGCAGAAAAGGAATATCAAACGGAGTCCAAACGGAATGAAACCTTCGGGAACGTGATTTTTAGGAAGAATATGATCTGGAAGACTTGGACCCTACGTCAAGAAACAAAAGAGGATACCACGAGGTAGGGGAGCGCGCCACCCCCTGTGACGCGCCTCCACCCTCGTGGCCCCTGTTGCTCCACCGACGCATTCTTCCTCCAATATATACCTACGCACTTCAAACGATCGACACGGAGCCAAAAACCTAATTCCACTACCGCAACCTTCTGTACCCACGAGATCCCATCTTGGGGCCTGTTCCGGAGCTCCACCGGAAGGGGAATCGATCACGGAGGGCTTCTACATCAACACCATAGCCTCTCTGATGAAGTGTGAGTAGTTTACCTCAGACCTTCGGGTCCATAGTTAGTAGCTAGATGGCTTCTTCGCTCTTTTCAGATATCAGTACAATGTTCTCCCCCTCTCTCGTGGAGATCTATTCGATGTAATAATCTTCTTTTTGCGGTGTGTTTGTTGAGACCGATGAATTGTGGGTTTACGATCAAGATTATCTATGAACAATATTTGAATCTTCGCTGAATTCTTTTATGTATGATTGGTTATCTTTGCAAGTCTCTTCAAATTATCAGTTTTGTTTGGCCTACTAGATTGATCTTTCTTGCAATGGGAGAAGTGCTTAGCTTTGGGTTCAATCTTTCGTGTCCTTTCCCAAAGGATGTTAGGGCAGCAAGGCACGATTGTATTGTTGCCATCGAGGATAACAAGATGGGGTTTTATCATATTGCATGAATTTATCCTCTACATCATGTCATCTTGCTAAAGGCGCTACTCTGTTTTCATGAACTTAATACTCTAGATGCATGCTGGATAGCGGTCGATGAGTGGAGTAATAGTAGTAGATGCATGCAGAGTCGGTCTACTTGTCTCTGGACGTGATGCCTATATACATGATCATACCTAGATATTCTCATAACTATGCTCAATTTCACAATTGCTCAACAGTAATTTGTTCACCCACCGTAAAATACTTATGCTCTTGAGAGAAGCCACTAGTGAAACCTATGGCCCCGGTCTATCTTCATCATATTAATCTTCCAACAATTTGTTATTTCCTTTGCTTTTTACTTTGCTTTTTATTTTACTTTGCATCTTTATCACAAAAATATAAAAATATTATCCTATCATATCTATCGATATCACTCGTAAGTGACCGTGAAGGGATTGACAACCCATTGTCGCGTTGGTTGCAGGAGTTATTTTTTGTGCAGTGTGAGGGACTCACAGTAGCCTCCTACTGGATTGATACATTGGTTCTCAAAAACTGAGGGAAATATTTACGCTACTTTGCTGCATCACCCTTTCCTCTTCAAGGAAGACCAATGTAGTGCTCAAGAGGTAGCAGCCGGCACTGCAAAGCCCTCCCTCCCTAGGAGTTTGTGCGCCATTAACCGTAAGAGATGGGAATGGCTACAAGTGATCGCCCGCCAGCAGAGGGACTGAGCCACACCTCCCCGACAAAGCAAGTGTTATTAGAAGCACGACAACAGTGATGAGCAGCCGACAAGACCATGAAGGGCGGGCGCGCCTGTCGGCCAAGTACAAGACAGTCAAGGGCCCCAACAGCCAGCCGGAGAAGCCGCCCACAAGAGACACTAACGGCCCTGGGCCTACACCCGCCAGCATTACCATTGTACCCCTGGGGTAGGCCTATATAAACCCCCTGTGGCACCCATGCAAAGGGTTCAGATCCTTAGCTAACACACACGTAGAGAGAGGAGAGAGCCAGCCTTGCCCTTCTTCCTCCTCTAGCAAACAGCTCAAGGAGCATCTTGTAGCTACTTGTTGATATAGTGAACATGCGGAGACCCCGCAGAGCAGGACTAGGAGCGTTATCTCCTAGGAGAGCCCCGAACCTGGGTAAAGTTCGCCGGCGTACGTGTCTACGCCTCATCCCGCTTCCTGGCACCGGCGACGTCTTACTAGCCCCCACCATGATAAGCCACCCGTTGGCATATGTCGCACCAAAACCCCGACATTTGGCGCCCACTGTGGGGTGAGGTGCACCGTCGTCTGGACATTTGTTCTGGACGAGAACCCTCTTCCTTCCTGCCGAGCGCAGCCAGCCCGGCATGCCAGATGGCGTTTGCGCCGACGCGCTGCATGGCGTGGAGGTCGCCTGCACGGCGAGCTGCCTCACTGACCTTGTTGGCGAGATCCGCCTCTCCGACGAGCTCAAGCGTCCGACGCCGCACCAATGGCCCCGAGAAGCCGCCTCGCCGCCTCCTCGACCAGCTCCAAGATTGCCAATGAGCCGCCTCCGACTGAGTCGATCAGCTCAACCGACCCGATGCTTGTTGATTCGACACGGCGCCACTCGACGCTGCTCCCCACCAATGTGGTGGTCATCAACGACCCTCTCCCTTGCGCCGACAGCGGTGGCAGCACCGTCACGGAGGTGCTCGTCATCAGCCACGATGGAGCTTCCGGTGGCGGCGCCCAAGATCCGCTCGAGGCGACGCTTTGAGACTTGTCTACACCCATTGCGGAAGACGCTGACGCCGAGACGTTGGAAGCTCGTCGCCTCTTGCTCGTTGAGAGCGCCTGAGGGAGTCCTGGATTAGGGGGTGTCCGGATAGCCGGACTACCATCATCAGCCGAACTATCATTGGCCGGACTATCATCATCGACCGGACTCCAAGACTATGAAGATACAAGATTGAAGACTTCACCCCGTGTCCGGATGGGACTTTCCTTGGCGTGGAAGGCAAGATTGGCGATACGGATATGTAGATCTCCTACTATTGTAACCGACTCTATGTAACCCTAGCCCTCTCCGTGTCTATATAAACCGGATGGCTTTAGTCCGTAGGACTAGAAGAACAACAACCCTTACAATCATACCATAGGCTAGCTTCTAGGGTTTAGCCTCCTTGATCTCGTGGTAGATCCACTCTTGTAAACATCCACAATATCAATATCAATCGAGCAGGACGAGGGTTTTACCTCCATCAAGAGGGCCCAACCTGGGTAAAACATCGTGTCCCTTGTCTCCTGTTACCATCCGCCTAGACGCACGCTCGGGACCCCTACCCGAGATCCGCCGGTTTTGACACCGACATTGGTGCTTCATTGAGAGTTCCTCTATGTCGCCACCGATAGGCTTGATGGCCTCTTCAATCAACAACGACGCAGTCCCGGGCAGACTTTTCTCCCGGACAGATCTTCAGATTCGGGCGGTTGCAGACCGCGGGCCAACTCGCCATTATCCGAGTAGATCGAAGTTACGCCCGCCGCCGTGTCAGGTTTGAAGCCTAAACTTCACGGCCGATATCCGCGGGACTTGATCTTCGGCGGATCTGAGCTATAGCCGAAGCGTGCTGCCGCTGTCACGATGGGCATGACCTAACTCGCCACGGACGTAACCTTGAGGTCAAGACGCAGATCTGCTCCGACCCATAGTCCGGAGCCGATCGCCGGATCGAGGACGGATGGCTGGACACCGCCGAGCTGCGACTTCACGGCGATAGAGCCCAACACTTACCGTGTCCCGATAAAGCTTATGACTCGAGGTGCCGACTCTCGCCGACCAACCTCCCGCGCTCGCCAACGAATCCGACACGCCGATCATGGAATTCACCGCGGACATTTTTCAAGACTCGCTTCGGCGATATCATAAATTCATCAAGCATCTTCGCTATCTCGAGAGCCCTGGCCGAACTATGGCCAGGACGGTTGGGATGCGGACGACGAAGAAATTCAGAGCCCACCCACCACCCACTTCAGAGCCACCGCCGATTTATTTAACCGACGATTTGACTACGACTACAAAGACATTGACGGTATGGACGACGATGCCGGAGACTATTAAGAACCAGTGCCCACAGACACCGGAAGACCACCTCACATACGACATATACATGGTGGACACCCCAAAAGATGGGGACGGCGAAGAAGCAGCGGAGGCCGATTCCTTAAAGAACAGCCCAAGCGCCGACGCCAACGGGCGCCACTCTAAATCCCGCCACGGCAAGAATGGAGATTCCGCACAGACATAATAACACCCCGTAGTGTCAAGACAACTCCTCTAGCACGATCCAGCGCAGGAGGAGGCAGGGCGAGCCCTCACGAGAGGGCGCGATTTAAGAGGTCGAGGATGACAATTACTTACCTCTCTCCGGAGATTTAGGCAAGCTCGCGATTTACTTAATTCATCGCGGCTCGAGGATCCCGTCGAACAAGAGTGTTTCAGACGCAGCTAATGGCCACGGCAAACAGCCTAAAGAAAAGCAGCAACAACTTCAAGCTGATCAAGACCCATCGGCCGACAGATGGACCAAGGTCCTCGCGTCAAGAGTATAAACTCAACGCCTCCAAAAGTTACCTAAAACGCAAGTTGCTCTCCGATTAGAGGAGGAGGCATACAAACCTGCATCACCAGCGCATTAACACGGCAGACCGCCACCTCGTGGGCTGACAGAGAGGCATGCAAGCCCTCCACTAAAACCATACCCCAAGCATCACTCAAAAGCATGAAGCCACGGGAACGCACCGACTTATGGATATATTGAGGACAAGGCAAGACAATCCAGATCTATCTATGGATCACGGGCGCCTAAGACCCATGACGAATACCGTCACACGGATACAACTACTCGCCGGGTCAACACAAGAGATAACGCCTTCTCGAGCTACGCCGCGATATTGCTCAATACAGAGGCGCCAGACACCCACTATGCTTCACCGATGAAGTAATGGATCATCAAATCCTCAAGGGTTTAAACCTAATATCGAATCCTACGATGGCACAACAGACCCCCCGGTTTGATTGAGGATTATCTTTCCATATACACATGGCCCGGGCGACGATCTTCACGCCATCAAATATCTCCCGCTTGCTTAAAGGACCAGCTCGGCATTGGCTTAACAGCTACCGCAGAGTCAATTGATGTTGGAAGACCTCGAAGCCGCATTCCTCGACAACTTCCTGTGGCACGACGCGCGTACCACCGGACGCAGATGACCTAAGACACATTATCCAGCAGCCGACGAATCGCCAGCAATTCTCGACACGGTTCTTAACAAAGAAAAATCAAATCGCCGACCGTCCGGATGCAGAGGCCCTCGCTGCCTTCGACATAACATCCGCGATGAGTGGCTGGCCCGCACCTAGGACAGGAGAAGCCAAATCCATGGCAGCCCTCACATCACTCATGACCCGCTTCAGGCGGGAGAGGATAGCTGGCTAGCTCGCAGCAACAACCTCAACAAAAATGCTAGCAGTCCGATACCAAGGACCGCAATGGCAGGTTGCATCAAACAAAACAAACGCCGATTAACGGCGACAAAGAATGAGGATACGGCAGTCAATGCCGGATTCCGAGGCTCCAAACCCGTCAACGGAAGAAGCCATTCAAAAGAACCACTCCGGCCCGCCCAATTTGGACCGGATATCACCGCCTTGTCAAATACATGGAACCCCGAAAAGCCGCTAACCACACCAACAGAGATTGTTGGGTATTCAAGCAAGCAGCAAATTAATCGCCAAAACAGGACAAGGCTACACAATGATGACGAGGAAGAGACCCGCAGCCAACAACAGAGGACAAAAGGGATTCCCTCAAGTTCGGACGGTAAACATGATATACGCAACGATATTCCCAAGAGGGAGCGGAAGCGCACTAAGGACATATACGCTGATGGAGCCAGCCGCCCAAAATTCAACCCATGGTCCTCTTGCCCATCACTTTCGATCAAGAGACCATCCGACCAGATCCGCCATGGCGGATTCGCCGCATTGGTTTTAGACCCAATCGCCGATGGATTTCACCTCACGAGAGTCCTCGATGACGGCGGCAGAGCTCGAACCTGCTTTATCAGATACAATGCGCAAGATGGGCATAGACCCTTCAAGGATTAAACCTACAAAGACAACCTTCAAAGGTGTCATACCAGGCGCCGAGGCCAATTGTACAGTGCTCGCATACACCGAAGTGGTCTTCGATCCCGGATAATTTCCAAAGCGAGGAGTTAATCTTCGACATAGTCCCGCTCCGAAGCGGCTATCATGCTCGCTTTGACGAACCGCTGCTTGTAAAATTCAACGGTGCCGCATTATGCATACCTTAAGCTCAAGATGCCAGGCCCTCGTGGAGTCATCACGGTCAATGGAAACACGGAACGCCCCTCCGAACGGAGGAACATACAATGCTCTCTCGCGTAGTACAGAGCAGCCTTTACAGCATTTCGAGTCCGCCGTTAAACGACCGGACACGCACCAAACGCTACCGAGCAACATCAACCAATACCACCGGCACGCTTAGAGCATCGCCAGAGTAATGCGGCCTCAACCCCAGCCCTCGCAAAATTGTAAGACAAGCTCTCCACAGACATAATTACGCCTTTGGAGATACCATGGCCATAGGGGAGAGGCACAACCACAACAGACCCAGAGTGCGGTTCGACCACACCAGGGCCCCAAGTGTGTCGCTTTTTTTCTTTTATTTTTCTTTTTATACAGAACTCGTCCGCGGCGAACCCGCCAACTCATGATGCAACAGCCAGGAAGGACAAAGGCCGATTTAACACTCGTGTGGTCTCCATCACGAGCATTAAATTTGTTAAATACAAACATTCCGCTGCCTACCCCTCGAGGGAGACGCCTTTAATTCGTCCCATCCCTTGCTTTCCGTGACTATTTGTATCATTCCGCACTCATAGCATACCTTCTAATAAAATGCAGCACCTTTTTGCCTATAATTGCATTACCTTATATACATACATATATGTTCATTTATGACATGTTGCATCCGACATTCTGTACGCCAAATACACCAGGGCTTATGTTCTCCGTGATTATGGTGTGATAAAGTTCAGACACTTTCACAAGTGCGGCACCTCAACTTATAGCATTATATGAATCGCTCCAATCATGTCTTGGGTCAATAGTTGGGTTTTCCTGCCCCATGTTTGGCACCTTACGCCCGCTCTATCGCTAAGGTAGCACTAGGAGAACCATCGCGATTGCGCCTGCTGAGACGGGTTAACGCCTCAAAGGAGAAAGCTAAACTGACTATCATGATAAGGCGAGACTGGTCGCTGTTCGAGAGGTCCTTTCGGTCCTTAAAGACCTACGCCGCTCGAAATAAGTTCGGATTATGTCCAACGAAGGCGTGATAGCGCCCAATTCGTCCTCCGAATACTAGGGGCTTCACTAAATTTAAAATTATAGGATTCTATGGCTAAGTGAGAGTGTTCAAGCACTATAAGTCCGTTGTTCGTTCGTTGTGTTGAGCGCCTCGATGGACCCAAAATGGGAACTAGAGCGCCATGTTTATCCCGAACACCCCAAAGACTGTGGCATGGGGGCTGAAGCCGACGACTTGCCATCTCTCGATTTAATAAACGGCCGCACGTAAGGTAATATTTTAAATTAATAAGCGTTGCTTAGCGATATGAACAAAGTTTTCAGCGCATGTGATAACAAATTGCTAATTTACTCAAAATTACATCCCCGGGGCACTCATCCGCAATCTTGCGGGCACCCTTCAGACAGCCTTATAGTACATTTCGGGCGACGATGTTCTTGTTCACCGGTGTGGTGGCTGCTGATTAGCTTTTCCGCATCCAGCTTGCCCTAATGCACCTTTGCGCTGGCAAGGGCCCGACGAGCACCTTCAATACAAGCGGAGCGCTTGATAACCTCCACCTGGGGCACGATCCACCAAAGGCCGTGACGAGGCCAAGTAGCCCTGTGCATGGCCTCTCCAGCCACAAACCGACTATGAGGCCCTTCATGGCCTGCTCGCCACCTTAGAAGCTCGACCAGCCGCTTCACTGGTCGCTAGGGGCATCAATGGCCGGCCTCAGCAGCATCGAGACCAGAAGACTCTCCGCTGAGCTCCCTCCTCGGCTCGGTAGAATGCGGCGCATCGACACGCCGCAGGCAGATCTGCAAACGCCTCGAGAGCTCCGACCGGTAAGTAACACGAATTTGCATTCACATGCTTGCTTTGCATGAAAAATGCCTTACCCGCCACTATCTTCCTCATCAACTCAATCTCCTCAAGGGACTTATGGGCCTCGGCCTTGGCGGTTTGGCACTTTCGAGAGCCGAGGCAAGCTCTGACTCTCGTTTGAGTCACGCCCAAACTCTCATGCTTTTCCATGAGAGCCTGAGCTCTTGCTGAACCACCGCCACCCGCCTCCTGCTTTTTCGCTTCGCCTGCCTGTGGTCGTGATTATGCTCGGCCACGGACACGGCCTCCTTCGTGGTCGCCACTGCTCGCGGGCCCCGCAGACCCATGTTATCCTTGTTATTTTGTTGCAACCTAAATCCTTTTCTCAGAAGGTACAAGTTCAAAGTGGTGTTACTCACCTTCTTTGTCCCGAGCTGCTTTCGCGCTGCCGAGCTCTTGCTCGACCGCCGAGCTCCTGCTTCAAAGCACCGACCTCCGCAACAAGGCGTAAAGGTCAGCAGCAAGAGCCTGCAACCCATATTGACATAATTTTTAGCAACCCCACAGATATCTTTTTAGATCCTCACCGCTTTTCTTTCCAACACCGAACCGAGCATCGTGGACTACTGTCTATGCGGTATTACATTGCATATTTTTAACTTCTACCTCAAAGCCTCGATAGAAGGATCCCGCAGCTTGGTCAGCCCGCTTGGCGAAGCTGCACTTTTCGATCACCGCACTCATAATAGTGCGGTGTTCTTCCTCGATGGAAGCGCCCGCAGCGCCCAACGAATTGCTCGGTGCCTCCGTTGACGGAAGCCGCCGGCGCCACGGTCTTGCCCTTCGCTCAAGGGCCGGCGGACTCCGAACCACTGCGGGTTCTGGATGTGGAGTCCGCGCAAAGTCCGGAGGACGCCTGTGGCGCCCGAGCCTCCCCGATGGGTCCTTCTGGGATCCCACTCGCGCCCTCGGTGTCGCGAGGGGTGGAGGCGGTCGGATGGAGTCTACATCCGACGGAGCCAACGACCCGCTTGATGAAGCGGGAGATCATCACCGCCGGACTACGTGCAGCATGCGGCATTAGAATGACACTATGTGACATGTAAAAGAAATTATGAATCATTCAGAATCCGGATACTTACGATCTCGCCGAGGCCTGGCCCTTGAAGGTTATTCTTCCTCGCCAACGTTGATGTTGGCGGAGCTGTCCGGGAATAGTCCTTCCTCTTGACCTTCGCCTCCCCTGCTGGGGGAGCCTTCTCTTCCTCTCCCTCCTCCGGGAGAGAGTCCACTTCCTCCTCCTCATTTTCGGGAGGAGTCCGCCCGAGTCGCCGGACACTGAAAACGGGCACTCTTCGAGCACCTGTGGCCTCCTTCTGGTTTTCTTCTCCGCACCACGCGGCGGGCCGGAACCAGCAGCCTCGCTAGACGAGCGCTCATCTGGGTTTTCGGCATAGGAGCCGGACAGTAATCTGCTCCGCCTTCCTCATCCAGTCCTATCAAAGGAAAAGGGAAATTAAAACCCGATAGAGTCAAACTATGTAAAACAAGTGTCCCAGAAGGGGTAGAATCACTTACCTCGCCGGCTCGGCATCAGCGAGCGAAACCGCGATCTTCGTCATGGATGCGGGGCTTTCGTGCCCTTGAACAGCACTCTTCCAGCGCCTTCAGACGTTGTGTCAAGAGCTTATTCAGCGCTCGTGCTGTTCCGGATCGAACTCCCATAGATTGAATGCCCGCCTTGGCATGGGAGAATCCGCGGACGAGCATGACTTGACCACGTTAACCAGCCCGAGCTTCTTCACCAGCTTCTTGATACAGCTTGAGTCCCGTCACTTTCAAACTACCCCACAAGAAGCCCTTCTTCCAGGAGGTGAGCTGCGGGGATACCAGATCTAAACTCGGGGGGCCGCCCATTTAGGGTCACGCTGCTCGGTGATGTAGAACCACCCCGATTGCCACCCTTGACGGATTCCACGAAGGCCCTTCAACTAAAGGACATTGGGCATCTTGCCCAACATGGCGCCTCAAGACTCCGCTTGAGTGCCCTTCACTACCTTCGCTTGACATTGAAGGTCTTGAGCCAAGTCAAGTGGGGCTGGATGCAGAGGAAGGTTTCGCACACCCACGATAAACGCCGAGATGTTGAGGATGAAGTTCGTGCCGATCATGGAAATCCAGGCCGAGTAGAACATGAGCCCCGGACAAAGGGATGTAGTGGAAAGCCCAGTCCATGGAGGAAGTGGGGAAGAAAGACGACCTCTCATGGGGCCTGGGTGGGATGAGCTGCCTCGTCGGGCAGCCGGTACGCGATGTCGCCGGAGAGGTATCCGCGCCATGCAGTTTGCGATTTGCTCCTCCTTAACGGTGGAGACCAACCATTTACCTCCCGCCTGCATATGGTCGGAGAAGGTTGAGACGAGATGCGAACTTTACTGAGCGAAAAGCGGAGATGGATAAGCAAAGGAGGAAGAAGGCGAGGTGAGAAGGTGAACTTATCCCTTATATGGGCGGGCGAAGTCTTACGCCCCCACCGCCCGGTAAAACTCGCTATCTCCTGCCACCATCAATGGCGCGTTGGGTTACCCACGTCCGTATTGATGAGAATCCAGATTAAGGGGAAACACGATCTTTGCTTCGACAAGACGTGTTAAGGAAACCGCTTCGCTAAATGCGCCGAGGTGGTAAAGTAAGAAACAATTCGAGTAATGACTTGGTAGTGGTGTGACGCCATGCCACGTAAAACGCCAAACAGATTGAACTTGTGTATATATTATTATTCTCTACGGTGGATGTGGAATTTATTTTGCAGAGCCGACACTATCCTGGTGTTCACAATCTTCTATCATTTGAGGAGGAACCCGCTTGCAATGCCAAGCAATATACGCCACCGGACTTATCGCCATTGAAGCCTGGTTCAGGGATACCGAGGAGTCCTCGATTAGGGGTGTCCGGATAGCCGGACTACCATCATCACCGAACTATCATTGGCCGGACTATCATCATCGACCGGACTCCAAGACTATGAAGATACAAGATTGAAGACTTCACCCGTGTCCGGATGGGACTTTCCTTGGCGTGGAAGGCAAGCTTACGATACGGATATGTAGATCTCCTACTATTGTAACCGACTTATGTAACCCTAGCGCCTCCCGTGTCTATATAAACCGGATGGCTTTAGTCCGTAGGACTAGAAGAACAACAACCCTTACAATCATACCATAGGCTAGCTTCTAGGGTTTAGCCTCCTTGATCTCGTGGTAGATCCACTCTTGTAAACATCCACAATATCAATATCAATCGAGCAGGACGTAGGGTTTTACCTCCATCAAGAGGGCCCGAACCTGGGTAAAACATCGTGTCCCTTGTCTCCTGTTACCATCCGCCTAGACGCACAGTTCGGGACCCCCTACCCGAGATCCGCCGGTTTTGACACCGACAGCGCCCAGAAGATAGCCAGCATCAGACGCCTCTCGGAGGCTTACTAGTGCGAGATGGACCGCGCTGTGGGCGGCACGCCGGCTCTTGGCGGGCCCAGCCGCATCGGCACGGTCCGGCAACACGGTGCGGCCATTGCCAGCATATTCGTGGCAGACCGCCCTGTCTACGCCACGCCCATGGAGAACATACGAGCTGCCCAGGAGGCAGCAGACGAGCTGGACCACCTCGAGGGCGACGAGCGTCGCCACATGACGGAGCGCATCCAGCGGGTCATCGAACCGGCTGCCGAACAAGAAGAAGCCGGCTGCCGCGCCGAAGCACTCAACCGGTGAAACGATGACCCGCCTCCTCGCCGAGATCAAGGTGCGACATCCCGGACACCGACTGACGGTGCCCGCGGACGACGAGACAAGGAGCCGGCTGCAAGCCGCAGCCGGACGCACATCACCATCGAGCGTGACCAGGACGGCCGCCCACGAGCAGTGGAACGACCGGGCGACTATCAACCTCCGCAGAGCAGAGAAAGGCGTGTCTCCCCGCCGCCTGTTGATCATCTGAGTCTCGGTGGCCGGCTTGGCCCCCGAGAAGGAATCGGAGAGAATGATGCCCGCCACCGAATCGACCGTCTCAATTGATCCCTAGTGCTAGAAGAAGAAGACGCGCTAGGCCCACCTTGTTTCGGCCCCCGAATCCGTGATGAACCCTTCCCCAAAGGGTTCACGCTCCCAAGAAACACGCCCAAGTACAACGGATCTGTGAAGCCGGAGGACTGGCTGGTTGACTACTCCATGACCGTGAACATAGCAAACAGCAACAAGCGCGTTGCCATGAAATATGTTCCGCTCATGCTCCAGGGCACCGCCCGGACATGGCTGAACAACTTGAAGCCCTGCAGCATTAACAGCTGGGTAGATTTCACTGAGGCCTTCGTCTGCAACTTCACCATCACGTACAAGCGGCCGCCTAAGCCCCGCCAGCTCTCCTTGTGCGTTCAAGGCCCCAACAAATCAACTCGCGACTACCTCATGCGTTGGGCCGAGCTACGCAACACTTGTGAAGGCGTGCACGAGGTTCAGGCTATCGAGTACTTCACAGCCGGATGCAGGGAAGGCACTCGCCAAGCACCGACTTCT